>JAZKLR010000085.1:8580000-9180000 GCA_037103525.1 Ganaspis brasiliensis | reverse complement strand
ATCCTAATATCGATTCAAAATGTCGCCCGGAATGATTTACGAGGTAATTGCCACATTTAGACGCTATACTTTTTCACGAACAGGGAGGTAATGACCATATTTACAGAGCACCTGTGTTAAAGCGTCTTCCGGTTGCTGGTAATGTTGCTCTCGCCTCTTTTACACCAAGGTCAAATCACCATTGAAAAGGTCAAGGTCGATTCTTACATTGCACTCTCTTTTGTTAGAAACAATAATAATGAGTGGATTTGCATTGAAAAATGATGGAATCATCCATGAACACGCACACAAGGCAGAAAGATGACTATCTTATATTTCACATTAGATAAATCTCAGTTAATGTTTCTACTTTTAATTTCATGTTTTCAGAGTGATTTTTCTCTCATTCTGTGCCTGAAATACTTTCTTTTACGGCCTTTTATTGATATAATAAAGTTTCTTGAAATAATTTAATTAGCAAAAAAGCAAACAGTGGAACGATGTCGTTAAAATCTTGGTACAGCAAGTAAGACTTAATGAGCTGCGCTGTCATTATCTTAGAGGTTTCAATTTTCGTAAAGTAATTTCAAGGAAGAGGAGCTTTATCAGACGCGCGAGGTGCATGGCACTTAACCATTCCAGGACTCTCTTTTATTACCAGCATTTAAATGCAAAGTATCGATTCCCCTCGGTCCTCAGGAGCACCAACTATTATTCTTATCCTACTCTTTCTTCTCTGGCTGCTCCGGAAGCTTTCCCGTATGCAGACTCCGTGACTTTTGTACCAAGCATTTTTCACATCAAGACTAAAAAGACGAGAGAAAACCTCTTCGTTTGTCGGAAGAACGTACACTCACACGTACGCTGAACAAGAAAATATATAATATAATTAACAACATAATAAAGCGTGCCTTCTCACCGAAACAAAAATTAACGCAATACAATTATTTTCGATAAAGTCACGTTCAATGAGATATGGTATATATAGTGACCAGCAGGAAGTCCTTTACTTTGGAGAAAATTAAGTTTTAAGATAAAGAGGCAATTTGAATGCTTTTCCCGAATTTCACAGGATTTACTTTAAAAGCGAAGCGTGTCACAAATGTAATTATAATCCCAATGCCCTTTCCCAACAATACAATTGCGGGATCTCTTAATCTTTAATTTAACATTAATGTCCATAGTTCGATCCTTAGTTCGAAATTGTATCTCAGCGGGAAAGTCATAAAAGACCCCTCTCCAGCTTTCCACAAATTTCAGAGATTTAAAATAAGTTGAACTATGGTACCCTCTAGCAAATGTCCGAGTTATTCGAGCCAGTATCATTTTGACACAAAACTATTTTGAAGATTGTTATATTGTACAGGATAAGAATGTTATTTTGTACAACTGCTAAATGTTATTTTGTACAATTTTGAAAACTTAATTTGTTATTTTGTACAATTTTTTAAAAAATCTAAAAAACTTTGGGATTACAATTAAGTCAATTTTTTAAATAATTGTACAAAATAACAAATTCATTTTTTGAAATTGTACAAAATATCATTTAGCAGTTGCACAAAATAACATTTTCATTCTGTACAATATAACAATCTTCAAAATAAGTTTTGTGTCAAAATCATACTGACTCAGTTATTCAACTAAAGACAGATTAAGTTATGATTAACTTAAATTTAGTTTTTAACCATTCTAGATTGAATTTTAATTTTTTAATTAACCAAGGTGGCCACTGAATTCAATTTATCATTGCTCTTGACATTTTACTAACATTAAACTGAACTACTTTGCAAAAATTTTCTTTTTTAATAATGAAACTTTAAACCGAGCTTTAACCATATCCCAATATGATGTTGAAGTTTGCAAAGTTGAAGCAACGAAAAAATTGAAAATAAAAAATAATATGATGCACAATTCCCCAAAACACATTTAGAATCTATTTGTTAAAAATTTTTTTTTTCAACTTTTGGCGCTTGTTTCAAGTAAAAACAACGTTACAAACTAGATGTACTTCCACATTAATCATTTTTACCAAAAATTTCTGTTTCAGATGATTTTGAAAAACAATGCTTGAAAAACTATTGGACCTATTTGTCATACAAGTTGTTAAGAATGGCGTCAACACCAACACACCAAGCTTCTACTACAATTGATTTAATTTTTTTCAGTTATATTCGAACAATATTGAAATCACTAATCTGGGGTCGTCCATAAATTACGTCACACATTAACACTTTATATATTTATGTTTATATGTAAATATTTAGTGCTTTTTCATTTTTATAATTGAAGAAATACTAATAAAAAAGTTTTAAAAATTCATGTCTTTTAGGTGTTATATTTTAAAATATTTAAATACTTAAACTAAATTCTTATAAAAAGTTTGCATCCTTAAATATACAAATAAAGATTCAAGATTATATATGTTAATATTGATATCCTTTTTAATTTTTGTATAATTTCAATGTAATTTTAGAATACTGCTTGAATGCTTTTTTTATTAAACTAAAAAATCTTTATAATATATTTTCTTTCAAATTAAAAACTATTTTACTAAATAAAAATCGAAATATTAAACAAAATGCTTATAAAAACAATATGCATATATGTAGATTTCAGATTAATTTTAAATAATGCAGCAACCAGGTCTAATAATTGAAAAATGATTTAAAAAAATGGAAAAAATTGAAGAAAATAATTAAAATCTCATAAAAATAATTGAAAATTGTGGAAAATAGTTAAAAAATTATAAAAATAATTAAAAAATGGAGAAAATAATTCAGAATTGATGAAATTATTAACAAAGTTAAAAATGAAGGCAAATAATTGAAAAAAGATTTTAGAATATGAAACTTTAAGAAACTAACCGAAATTCGAAGTAAATTATTGGAAGTATATGACCATTATTGAAAAATAATAAAAATAGATAATATGAAATTGGAGGAGAAATTGATTTAAAAATGATAAAAACAATTGAAAATTAAAGAAAATAATTAAGAACTTTAAAAATGGTCAATTAATTGAAAAATGATTAAAATAATTTACAATTGGAGAAAACAATTGAATAATGATAAAAATAAATTAACAATTCATGAAATTGAAAAAAAAATTTTAAATAATGAAAAAATTTGGACAAATATTTGAAAAATGTTAAAAATAATTACCAATTAATGAAATTGAAAGAAAAATAAGGAAAAAATTAAAAATTGGAGAAATTA
The DNA here is from genome assembly GCA_037103525.1 of Ganaspis brasiliensis. NCBI lineage: Eukaryota > Metazoa > Arthropoda > Insecta > Hymenoptera > Figitidae > Ganaspis > Ganaspis brasiliensis. The sequence goes on along the minus strand of JAZKLR010000085.1, from coordinate 9,176,806 downwards.
ATTGAAAAATCATGTTAAATATTGAAAATTTAAGTAAATAATTGATATTTGACATAAGTTTAAGAAATTAATAAAAAAATAATGAAAATAATTTAAAACTGGAGAAAAAATTGAATAATAATAAAAATAATTACTAATTGATGATTTTAATGAAAAAATTATGAACAAAATTAAAAATGAAGGTACATAATTGAAAAATGCTTTTAAAAAATGAAAATTAAAAAAATAATAGAAATTTGACATAAATAATTGGAAGTTTATGACATTAATTGAACAATAATGAAAATAATTTAGAATTTAAAAAATTCGAAAAATGCTTTCAAAAAATGAAAATTAACGAAAATAATTGAAATTTGACATAAATAATTGGAAGTTTATGACATTAATTGAAAAATAATGAAAATAATTGATAAATGCCTTTTAAAAAATGAAAATTAAAGAAAATAATTGAAATTTTACATAAATAATTGGAAGTTTATGACATTAATTGAAAAATATTAAAAATAATTTGTAATTGGAAACATTAATTTTAAAAAAAGGATAAAAACAATTGCGAAATTGGAAAAATAATTTCAAAATTAAGAAAATAATGAACAATTCATGAAATTATTTTTAAAATAATTTAAAATTGAGGAAATTAATTGAAAATTGATGAAAATAAACGAAAAATCAGGAAATAATTAAAAGCTGACAAAAGTAATTGGAAAATACTAATAATTATTAAGTTTTGATTACGTTACTCAAATTTGTGGAAGAATATAATTGTAATTTAAAGAAATTATATTTCAATTTTTGAAAATAATTCATAAATAAAAAAAGAAACTGAAAATAAATAAAAATACTTCCTCTATGAGGAAGCAATAATTTTAATAAATAAAATAAGTATTATTAAGGAAAGTATACTAAGTAAGTATTACATTATAATGTAATAGTAAAAAACACAATTTAAGAAGAATGTAATTATAATTTATAGAAATAAGTTTTAAATTTAAGAATTTATATTTGGCCAGAAATGTTTTAAAAATATTTTTTTTCTAATTTATTCTTTTTGTTCGTTTCTCAGAAACGTTGCGCACTTCAGCGTCATTTAAATTTGGGAAAAAAATTGAAAAATAATTAAAATAATTATTAAAAATTAAGAAAATAATTTTAAAATATTTTAAAAAGTAGATAATCATTGTAAATAATTGAAATGATAATATAAAATAATTGGAATTTCAAAAAGATTACTGATTTAGTAAGTTTTACTGTTGCTTTTTTTGAAACAGGAGTTATTTTTAAGAGTTCAAAATACAAAAATTTCACTACTTTCAAGTGTAGAATAAAAAAATTTCAATAATAATTTTTCAACACGATTTTTAATAGGGGGGGGGGGGGGCGCGGTCAAGTCAAGAAAATGTGACGTTATTTTAAAAGGGGGTTGAAAAATATGTGACAAATTCAGCAAGCCCTGCTATATAAATGTTTATGTAAAAAATACTATCTTAATCAAGATGAATGTATAATAATTACAAATTAACCTTTTTAAATTTATTAGTACTTCACGTTTTTATGCAAATTTGAAGTTTTTAATTTTTTTGGGCATAATTTAAGGCAAAAAAAATATCTGTAAGTTCAGTAAAAACTGTCTTAAAAATGATGCGTCTTAAAATAAGACTTTCTTTTTACAGTGATGTTTTTAATCGGTTATTTTTTTAATTTCCGCATTTCGAGCTCCTAGTCAGAGAAAGAGACATAGAGAATTCTTTACAACCATTTCAGTATAGGTATTAACATTTAAACGAAAGAGAATTTTTCCATGCAACCATACAAGAAAAACATACTTTTCGAAAGATGAAAACAGACTTTCCGCAAATATAATATTTTAACGTGGAGAACTTTCCCTAATCAATGAGCAGTATTTTCCTGCTAATAATCCTATCTCGATAACTTTCACTAATTTTCCCATGTTAAAAACAGAAGTTGATTCCGTATTCACACGTATGCGCATATATCGCAGAGAACTTGGATGCGGTGAAGTGGAAAAGCATCGAGGGAAAGTATTGCACACTGGATTATTGGTTTTAATCCATTAGGCTCTCTTAAATTGCGTCCTTAGATTTTTGTAGTTATCAAGGAATTTGCATTGCATTTTACGGATTAATAAGCGCGTATCGTGTCGTAAATAAAACACACTGCTCTTGAGAATGAGGTTATTGGCAAAGAAACCCATTACCGTTGTTACGATCAGGAGGAACCAATCCAACGGGCGGAGAAATGGGTTAATCGACATCTCAATAAAATTGTTCTTTCACCGTTCAACTACAAAAAGACAAATTCCAGAAGAAAACAGTGACGTCTGTAACTTCTTTTCGAATCAAGCGCGAGATTTTAACTATATTTTTAGATTTAAATATAAATTGCTGCCTTATAAAGACGAAAAAATTTTTTTCTCCTAATTTCCACCTAATTTTTGTTGCACTTTTTCTTACCTTTTCATTTAATTTTATCGCTCTTTTTCGCACTATTTTTTAATATTCTTAGAATAGCTCAATAAAATATGTATTTTTCACGTCTATAAAATTTCAAATCAGCACGAAGAAAGAAAATCTTTATATTTCTGATTCTTCGTATTTCATAGAAGATTGGAGCATAAGAGTTCGTGCCATCTTGAAAGCCGAATGGTACGAGAGAATCGAAATGCATTATCAAAGGCGGTTCTGGAAATGCGTTGAAAATAAGGGGAATATGAGAAGCGGAAGCACCCACAAGGAGGAGGGAAGCAATATTCTCCGATCAAGATTTTTCGTTTCAATACGTGCCACGTTGCCACGTCTCAACCGGTATCTTGTCAAAAGGACCATAAATTAATTTCTGGTATAAAATACTGGAGCACTGCCGGTATATATATCTCTTTTAAGGATTAATTCTTTCTTTAATAAAATACAGGTGCACGCACAAATGTGTCTTTCTTAACGATTAATATCGATTGTGAATCCTCAATAATCTTAACGCAGTGACTTATATTCAATCGTGATTTATGCTCAATACTATCAATAAATATTTAAACTTATTTAAGGCCGGATAATTTTTCAAATAAGCTGTGGTTGGTCTCGAGTATTTAATTCAGTGTGTAAAGATCTCTTTCATAAGATTACAACACTTTAGTAAGAAGTCAGTATTAATTAAAATAGTTTCCACTCAATAATTGTGAAATTGAAGGAAAATTAATGGTTTATTTATTAAATTAAGAGTGAGCTGCAAAATAATCTATGGAATATTTTTTTGCACGTATGTGTTTAAATTTTAATTAAATAATTTCGAGAAATGTTTACATACAGAGGAACTTGTTGACTTTTGTAAAAGAAGTGTTTTTATTTAATAAAATAAGGGTTTGCAATGTCAGTAAACCGTGAGTACTTTGAAATACATGGTAAAAATATATCTACATTGTAACAAGAACGAAAGCCTCTTTGTTCATGGTTTTGTCTCGTGTTCCCTTATTAAAACAACGTTTAACTCTTGCGCATTTTACAAAGCGCTTCATAACAGTTACAAGAACGCTCAACCACAATACCATTAAGAAAGTGGATGCAAGAATAGCTTGCTTTTTACGGTCGTGCTCAATTACTTAGAACAATGGTAATGTTCTAAATCTCCTTCGAAAAAATCATCTATTTTCATGCAGTATAGTATGACATACTGTCGTGGATTATATATTATGGTGTCTTAGATACTAAAATCAACAATAACTTAAAATAAATTCGGATAACGATAGGCATAAAACATTTAGGGTTGATAACACAAAACCACTACCATTGGTTATTCAAAATCTCCATTTGTGGTAAAAGTTACGTTTTGTATATTTTATTTTATATTTATTTTTAAACACATTTCAATGTTGTACGGCAAGGACACAATCTACGTCAGTAGCCTTGTTTTTTTGCATTTCTGGAGAGTAATGCCATAACTTCTATTTAACAATCAATTTTAGAAATTAGCCTATTTTACATGTTCTAATAGTATCTATTTTAAAAACATATCAATTTTGTATTTCTCTAGTTGTGTTCTTAGCAAATTTTGTATTATTTTTTGGCAGCTAATTATATGTTCAACTGTATCTCATTTAGTGTTGTATCCCCTGCATTAATGTATTCTTTTTATTTCCCTTTGTTGCTCATCCGCACCTCCAACTCGCCCATATATTTTTTGCCATTCCTTCACCTCTTCTCTGATCCAGTATTACCCTCTATTGTTCTATTCTTTTTCATACCTTTTGTACAATAATTAGAATAAGCAAATGGGTCTATCCTTGCCCTGTCTTTTTATATACCTTGGTGTTTTTTTTAATCGTCATTATTTCTCGCACTCATTGTTCGATTTCTTCTACTGCTTTTTTTGTCGATAACATATTCAATTATTAAGAAAATGAAAAAAGTAGTGTCAATAAAGAATTATTCTCCGCCACCAATTCCGGTCACAATCTCCGTCAATGTTCAAGCCCCGGATAAAATCAAGCATCAACGTTGCAATTCGAGCTGACAGTTAAATAATTGAATACATGAACAGATGATTAGAAATAAACAAGACAATATTGTCCTTAATCGAAATTGCTCATTAAAAAGTTGCATCATTTGTTTTTCCTGGTCTACCTTATTGGTGACCTAGAAGGGTCCCAATAGAAAAGAGTTAAATAGATAATTTATCAGCTCAATATGACCTGAGGAGTGGAGGTCATAAGCTCATTTACTCGCTTCGTTTGACAAAAAGTGTACTAATTAACGACTTCAGTGGAAAGCGTGATTACCAAGTGGTATCAATGATACGGAGTATACACAATTATACATATATATATACACACATACACAGAACATACACCACAGAGAATGGTCAGGCTGAAATGTTTTTAGTACAGACTGTAGCTGACTCGACAAGGACCACGTTGCCACGTTTCGGTCGATCTCCATGTAAACAAGCCTAGCCCGGCATCGTCGCTCAGCGTTTCGGATAACGTGGCATGCGCTCGGATTACCTGGCGGAAAAAGAGCGTCATCCACCCTCGCAATCTTGATCCCTGGTGACCAAAGCCAGGCCTAACCACGGCAATCATAGGAAAACTGAAAAGAAGAAGAGGTTTCTCCAAGCATGAAAAATGGAAAACGAGTCTCCCGTCTTGAGATCAAGTCACAAAACCAACTTGTGTGTCAAGTCAAGACAGATACGGCTCGAACGATGAGCTATACGGGATCTTCGGAGCAAAGTAACGGTTGTCCTGTCCTTATCTTCGACCTTAAAAAGTCGCGTGACGCTGGAGGATGAGGATCGTGTCTACCTGATCCGAGTATCTTAACAACCCCGCAAATGACTTTACTACATCTTTACCATCTATGGAGTCTTCTTTTATATGAAAAAGACTTTCTGTATTTGACCTTCTAATGCCGACTTTTATCTTGCTCGACGTCATTAAATTACAAACGCGCTATATATACAATAGACTTACGCAACGACCTCGAGAATAATAAAAGAATGTTGGTTCACGCTCAATGCAGTACAGATCAATTTCCAAGATAATTAGGAGAAGATTAAAAAACGTCCAGGCGGAAATGGTTAATAGTTTTCGAGAGTGAAAAATTTCATATTCATTTCAAGGGTTGTCTCAATACACATCATTACAAAAAGAAAGTTTTGTAATTCATTTGTGAAATATTACGTCCGTGTTGACTTAACAATATTTTTTTGCTTTCTCCTCTGTAAAATCTAGTGGTTAATGAGTTATGCTTCTCGATCTAATGAGATTTTATGGTTGCAAGTGAACTCAAGTTACGCAAACTCCTGTCATGTTTGAAATTTCCAACAATTATTCTTTTCTTAAATAGTCTCCCTTCAAGATTCTGAAATTCAGATAGTTTTTGTAAATTATGTTTTGTTTCACTTGTGCTAGATATATTATTAGACGAGTTGTAATGGACAAGTTGTAATATACAAGTTATAATGGGACAAGGCATATTGATCTAATGTTACATTTATCTAACCATGAGTTGTAATAAAATGGTGATACTCGTACTTTAAACATACAAAAAATATTATTGATATTTCTTCAGACCATAATCCTGCTAGTGCAACAACGTTTCGTTTTATTTTTAAAGAAACACAAATCTGATAAACAATCGATCTTGTTTCGTGTTTATCAAGAGGCAGGAATCGTAATTGATTGACTTTTATTGTACCTCACTTTATGTAAATCTTTGCCAGCATTGGGCTTCATCTTATTATCTATCGCATGTATCATTTGCGGAAGAAACCAAAGTACACACGATTAAGCTCACGTTAGAGCTACTCTTGAAACTGGTCTTTATCAAAATGAATCGTTTTGGATGTTATTTTACTGTTCACAATTAGGTGCACTAATTGTCGAGTTATCAAAAATCTAAAAAACAAGTTACTTTTAATTAAATATCACAGTATATATTATTGTCAACAAGTGCATTACTTTCAGGGAGTAATAACAAACATTTCTTTTTCCTCGTTTTTATTCTTTTTGGGACGTATTCAAATCGAGTTCTGAGCTTCTTTGTGCAAAAGAATCACATGGAATAAGAATGCAAAAATGTATGCAAAAATTCCGGAAACAAATTCGTTTTACATTAGCATCTCTTGATCCTTGGAAATTAAAATCTGAACTTTCACCCAAGATTTATGGGGCTTTGGGTACTTGTTTCAGTTTCTTTGTCTAAATCTACAAGCACAGGATTTGGTACGACTGAAGGTATACGTGGGGTGAGGGAACCAGAATTTTAGGGTGCGCCACATATGTGTACAGACTGCACACATGTATTGATAGTTTCTGCCAACAAGTCCCTTGTGCATTCGTTGAATCTTCGCCTCAACATTTCGATGGTTCTTTTGTATAGCACCATTGGACAAAGAGCGATGCCTTTTCAAGGTCGCGCCCACCAATATAAAAACCAAGGATTAGACTATTAGAGGTGAGAGCCCGCGTAAAATTGAGTACGCCTAGAAGGCATACTTCAAAGAATAGACGTGCGTAACCCGCATTAAAGGGGAACGAAACAAAATCATTGCTCTCATCGATTCAGGCACATTGTTTTGGATAACCGGTATAGTTCGAGCAACTTTAAGTGCTCATGCATCCTTGGGGAGAAATATATATCTCAAAGCTAAAGAGCACTTACTTTTTAAATGAAATTTTATGTGTATTCTTAAACTTCACATTTTTAACATCTAAGTCCAATAATAAAATCTAATAATAAACTTTCCTTAGGACACTTGTATTTCTATAAAATGTAAATAAATTCTCATGATACTTCTATTAATAACAGAATGAATTCCCAGTGCTTATTAAAGCGAATAATTAAATATCATTAAACCAAGAACTATCTATTTAAACTGTCCAATAATTATCCATAAAATTGCTGTGCAAAACTAAAATGTTGAAATTTCTGGTTTAGAGATCTGGTTTACCTACATCAAAATCCTAAATCAGTTCGTAGAAATCATATAAAACTCGTCTTCCTGTGGTGTATAGATGCAGAGGCAGAGAAATCTTAATAGAAAAATAGAAAAGTTGAGTGTTTAACCTGTATTATCGAGGATAGGAAAGGAGGGTCGGCAGAACTTCGACCTTCGCATACCACCACATGTTTCCGCAACGTTTTACCTCGACCTTTGTTTCGTGGACTGCATTGGTCTGTAATCGTGTGAGGGAGCAGGCATAAAACTCTTTCAGAGTAATAATGTGCGCAAAGGCGTCTCGAATTTCACAATTGATTATGATTTCGGGGTAGCAGTCTTTGAACCCAAAAGAACCATTGTCATTTCAGGGTCTAGGACAAAATAACACCGTCTTGGACGCTCGTTTCACGAGTCATATTTTTCAAAACTTTATTTCCATTTAATGGCGTCGAGTTTTAAAAAACTCCTTTTAAAGAACACTCGCTCTCAGCGCAGCGCCAAGTTTCTGGTTCGGTATTTTGCATTACTTAAAGGGACTTATATATAATTTATTACTGGTTTACATTTGCAATAAAATATTTTTGCAATTCTTCAACATGAAAAGCCAGAAACATGACGTGGGCTTGATTTCTTTGCGCCTTTTAAGATATGAAATTATTCAGTGCTTAGGTGTCTCGTCGTGTAAAGATCGTGCGGATATAGCTGATATAATATGCATCTGCATCGCGTGAAATATGTGTTCACGCACGAATGAACTCAGATACCGATGCCTCGACGTCCTTTACGCGACTATTCGTCGTTTTTGCTCAAATAAATTGTGACAGGCGCGAAGTCGGATCGATAAAATCGACTTTGCTACCCTTCTTGGCACCAAGAGACCAAGTGCACTTTGTCGACAACATCAACGAGATTCGAAAGACTCTTTCTTTGTCTAGATTACAAGTCCTTTGAAATCATAAAGAAATTCTAAAAGAGGAAAAACGGCGAAAGACAACTAGACATAAGCAAAAAGCAACAATCAAGAACTAAAGAGGGGAAAAAACAAACAGAAGAGAATAGCAGACGAGAGAGATCTTTTGTGATAAATCATTACATTTTGGCTCACATTAGATGGTACCTTAAAAGACAAATGTGTGGGCTGCACACTTATGTTGCTGCCCACTCTAGAGTAAGTCTGCAACTCTAAAACAGTCGGATTATTGAAGATAAAAAGTTTACAATAGGATGGTTTCAATTCTGTTGTTTCATTCATCGTTAGCAAACTTGTACCCAGAGCAAAAATAATTATATTGGGTATGGGAAATTTACGATTGACGAACTGATATCGGAAGCTAAGGTTCCAATATATTCAAGTGGTCAAATATAACTATACCAAACATTGGACCAAAAGATGGCACCATTAAAATTTTCCATTAAAACTAGTATATGTTATGTTTTATTGGCACCAGACATGAACAATTGCATATGCATCATCTGATGATCAAAACAAAAGTTTTAATCAATGCTAAGTCAATGGATAATATCTAGACTATTGTTAAAATTCTAATTATTCTCTCTAATTGTTACTGGATTCAATTGCAGGAGAAAGAAACATTTTTGTAAAATGATACATTATCATACAAAGGCTACAGGTACGTGTTACAACGCATCTTCCAAACTACTGTTTGTTGTAGAAATTTGAGAAACTGACAAGTGCTGCTGGCCCATTTTCAGTCAGAAACGGGACAGAGGACGGGATGTGGAGACTTTTACGCATATTCTCGAATAACAGGTAACGGGAGACGATTTTCAGAAGCTGGCGCTTCTGCGTATTTGTAAGGAGGCATTGCAATGATTGTAGTTTGGATAAGAAAAAAGGGAAAGGGGAACGAGTGGACGACTCGATCGGCCTTGCTGTGCTAAGAGCGACGTGGATTAACGATAACGACGCGAATTAATCGACGCTAATTACACTCTGGTTCCAAGGTTCGGCGCCACGAATACATTTTACATTACATTAACCAGCTTGAAAGTCTACACAAGCCACAGTTCATCAACGATTTTCATCTAATTCGTCGTTGGGTTTGGTCCAAGCTCTTAACGTCAAATCCTGCTGATTTTGCAACCTGATTGCACTTTTCTGAGTGCTCGTTCTATAGAAAAGTCTTCTTGAAATTTCTTCTAAATTGAATTCCAAATCGAGACTTACTGTAAAGTTTCCTTACTCATGTTATTGTTGTATACTGATATTTATTACTGTTGTAATATTTATCGTTTTGCATAAGCAGGTTTTATTATAATTCCTGTCAAAAGTGTTAAAAATAAGAAAAAATAATTAAACGAATGGACCTAAAGGCACAATAAAAAGAGCATAACAGAATAGGAAATTCTTTAGATTACGACCTTGGAGCTTCCGTCGAGATTCAAGAATTCCCAACCCAAATCATGGGATTCGATTCAACGTTAAGACAACCCTCCTCTGGATAAAAGGTATTATCTCAACGACTTTCTACGGTTTTTGTTTTATTGCTAGAAAAGTCTGGAGACTAGTTGACTTTTCTCTCTCTTTTTTTTATAACCAAATGCTTAGAACGGTCTAGGACTTCAGGGCAGTTGAACTTTATGAGTCTGCCCTCGTAATACGGCACTTTAAGCTTTAAGCGTCGCCTCGATTGTCCTGCTAGTAAAACTAGCAAGTCTTTGATGATTGAGAAAACGCCAAAGGGCTAACGAGAAACTTGACAAACAATTCCTCTTCTGAATTCTGTTAGAGACGATAAGCGCAAAATTCATATTGAGTTACTACGCCTTGAACTTTTCAAATGGTATGAAACTGTTGAATTTCAAATTAAAAGAGATCAAAATTCTTTTAGAACAAGTTTTAAATTTACTATTTAAGTTTATAAAGAAGTTAGAATTGCTCAGTCATCTCAAGACAACTCAGATATATAAAGATTAAAAGCCTGATATTCAAATTACTAGTACTATTATTAGACGATAAATGTTATTCTTGACCTTTCTTTTTAATTGTGTTTATAATATATTTCAAATGAATTCTCGAAATGAACTTTTGACTCGAATGAACCGATTAAAAGCGCAATTTGTGTTTCATTCCTATTTAGATTTGCATTGGAGCAGAAATTAAATTTACTTTCCAGGCTTTCAATCTAAATGAAATATCGGAATTTCTCATTCCAAAAGCACGACAACAAATGTTATCAAGCCGATAAATACTATTGAGGCTTGTTGTTTGCAAAACGGTATTAAACTTTTCAGAGAAAATGTCCATTTTTGTCAAGCATGAGAGAAATTGTACATTTCTTTTTTAAAAACCACGTTCGTAATCAACAAAAAAAAACTCTTTTTAGTACAAAAGCGTGTTTAGGTAAAAGAAAACATCTATTTTCCTCAATCTAAAAAGGTTTTTCAATCCCAGCCTAAGTGTTATCACTTCTTGGTTCCTTGATAAAAATCGTTAATCAGGTTTTCGACCCCTACTTACCAGAACAAGGAAGTAACTAACCCCATATCCCGGGCTTCTCATATATTGACTTTTGAGGTCTTATCTGGAATAGAACTAATATCGGCTTATACTCTGGACTGTAATAAGCGAGAAAATTACGAACGTGACAAGTGCAAGTCGAGCCCAAGAGCAAAAATGATTTCTGTCATTAGGCAACATAAAGTCGTTGAGAAAACAAGAGGCCATCAGAACGACTCGCTTCGCTAAGTCGAAGAATAGTTTCTTAGAACTAAAGCGAATCGAGTAGAAAGCTACGCATTGCTCGCATCGCAAACCTGAACTAAACATAAGGACAACCCCTGTAAATGGATCGAGTATCACGTACAAGAGTTGCAACCGTTGACTTCCGTACAAAACAAAAGCCCATGATCCTAAGCAACGTCAAGAATTTCTTATCGCTTTTATTTACATAATTATTTCTAAAACCGCTACGAGTATTCCTAGATTATATCACAAAAATACACACAAACCAAATATGCTTTTCAAGGTTTAAATTTCCTTAAATTAATCTAATTAGCCTAATTAAAACAGTTTTTAAGTTGTATACGTATTTTACAAATGGTATATACTCTAAATATTCAGTAAATTAAAAGTTTCTGTGGTTTGCTTCCAGAAGAAGTATTGTTTTTCAAACTTTTTTCCAAGTTTCTTCAGTTTTAAGCATTAGGTTTCCATTATTTTAGGTTTTCAAGATTTATTTTATGTTTTGTATAAGTCGTTTTCTAAGCTATTATGCCAATCTGTTATTTGGATTTCTAAAAATATTTTGTTCATTCAAGTCATCTTTATGAAATAACACCATTTTTGTAACAATGTAGCAGTATGAAATGTTTGTTATGCAGTTCGTGCTCTTTTTGCTGCCTCATTTTATGTAATTATGATGTTCTTTTATCAGAAAGTGTCATTGTTGTTACTTCGGTTGTGACCTATCGTTCGTTTCTATTCTATTTCTGTGTATTTTTTGAAGTCTACAAGAGTAAAAGTGTACGTCAGATAAAATAATCATTCAAATTACTCACTTTGAAAAATTATAGTTTCGTTACCAAAGAGTGACTGTTTCTTTTAAGATGTTCAATATACGGAGTTTTAAAGAAACGAAATTTCTATTCTATTGTTTCACAAAGAAATAACTTTGGATAAAATAAGAAATTGAATTTATTTTCTATTTTCTATTGTAAGAGTTAATTATGAAGATATTTCCAAGTATAAACAAAAAATCAACTTCCATAAACATTAAAATTTTGAAAAAAAGTATCTAGAGAAAATTTTTTAGTAGGCTAGTTTGGGCGTTCGAAACTTTAGATTCGTAAAAAAATTCCTTTTTCTTGTAAACTATTTAGAAAGTTGTAAAGACATTTTCAAGAAATTCGTTTTTACTTCTTTCACCCACTAATTTTGTGAAACTTAATATTTCTAAATATACTCTGGAAATTAATGATCCTAATGTTTTGAGCATTTATATAACTTAGTCTCTTTGCCTTCTTTCAATATTTTTATATCATGAAACTGAAAATAGTAATGAAGCTAACTGTAGCCGCTACTTTTTGTCATATTTTTTAAACTCTTTCAATAACTTAATTTTCAAAAATTTTGAAATATAGTTCTACAATTCACTTAAATGTGAATTAATAAATACCTTTTAAATAATTAATTATCAAATTATTAATGATTAATTAACAGCTAACTTCATAAAAAAATAACAAATAATTTATAAAACTATACATTTTTCTTGTATTCTAAATTTTCAATATCAAATAGGTGCAATTTTTAAGCAAGTAAATGTCCCTGAAGTTCTGAACGTTTATATAAACGAAATTTGTTTTCCATGGCAATATTTTCAAAAATAAATTTTGCAACCCAAAATATAAAAAAGGAATTAGTCTTAACCTTAGACAGCACAACTGGGGTAGAAAACTACCCCAGAAAAAGTTCAAAATATGGAAAATTTGCAAATGTTGTGTTTTTTATTTTGGGGTAGTTTTCCACCCCAGTTGTACTTTTACGTATGAGTCGGCTATGTTGTATTGTCTAGGATTATTCTTTTAATATCTAAATCAATCTTTTGGTATGCACAACCTTAATTTTGGTCGAATTTGAATTTCGAAAATGTTAAAATAATAATTTCTTTCATTTGAACGTTCAGAACTTTAAGTTCATGCCAGTAAGAAAACTGGTCCATATTTTAATAATATGTATGTAAATTAAATTAAAATTTAATTTTGTTAATTAAAAATATGTTCATGGACTTTTCTTTGCTTTATAACATAAAAACCTCGATAAAAACATTAAAATATTTACATTCAATATATTTTATTTTAAAAAGTAATTTTTTTTCGATACCAGAACAAAACTAAATATTTACATACTTAATTCTAATGTTATTTTACTCTTCTCAACTTTTGATTGTTCAAATAGATTTTTTTTTAGAAATATTCTATTAAAAATATTAACTATACAAAAGGTAAAATTATGCTACTTTTTTTCATTGTATCGACAAAATAAAAATTTCTTTTGAATAATATACGTTTCGAAAGTTTCGCTCGTTAATTTGAACCAAGTTTTATTTTCCTTGAAAATATTTTCAAAAATAACTTTTGCAACACAACATTTAAAAATATAATTCTATTCTTTAAGAGTACAAATTGATTTTTTTTGTAAATAGATTGTGATTAATTAATTAATCAATTAATGTTCAACATTAGATCAAACTCATATCGATCAAGTTCATATCGGGCATTCTTCGGATTATTTACATTTAAAAATTAGATTTGCCTGGAATAATTATTTTTGGAATCTATACTAAAAAATAATACATAAGTCTTTTCTGTATTTCGTGATTTGATAGAAATTACAGAAGTTATAAATAAATTATTGAAATTTGGTGTTTTCATCAATAGGGTATTTTTTGAACACGTTTTTCTCCCTTAATAACGAAAAATTGAAAACAATGTATTTTATGAAACTTGCAATAAAAACTCATGTATTTGCAATAAAAAAGGCCCTAAAATTAAAATTAAAAAATGTTGTTTTCTTAAAGAAATACGTTATCAATTTTAAAATTTTTCGTGACAACATAAACTTTGCAAAATAAGAAATTTTATCCCATATTTGCAAATATGGAGATTTTTCTCATTTAATTGATATTTGTATTATATTCTTATATAATACAGCTCTAAACTTTGTGCATTGAGCTACAAAATTGTAAATATCAATTAAATCAAAAAAATCTCCATATTTGCATAGATGGGATAAAATTTCTTATTTTGCAAAGTTTATGTTGACACGAAAAATTAAAAAATTGATAACGTCTTTCTTTAAGAAAAAACATTTTTACCTTTAATTTTAGGGTCTCCTTTTATTGCAAATACATGAGTTTTTACTGCAAATTTCATAAAATACATTATTTTTAATTTCTCGTTATTAAGGGAGAAAAACGTGTTCAATAAATACACTTTTGATGAAAACACCAAATTTCAATAATTTATAACTTTTGTAATGTCTATCAAATCACGAAATACAGAAAATGCGTATGTATTATTTTTAGTATAGATTTCAAAAAAAAAAAATATTCCAGGCAAATTTAATTTTTGAATGTAAACAATCCGAATAATGCCCCATATGTTTTTGTTTTTTAAATTTCTGCCAAACGTCATGTAATTTTAATTCTATTTTAATTTATAAACTTTTTCTCAATTTATATAATTTTACAAACTGAACACTCTTCCTATGTATTAGAGTATTACACACTACTTTGTTTTTTAGAAATAAATTTGGTCACTGATGAATGCTCCCATATGAGCAGAAACGTCTTGACATTATCTAAAGAAAATTTTGTTTTCTTTACCTGATCATGATGCCAATATAACAAAAAAGAACAAAGTATAAAGAGTTTAATTTAAAAAAAGGTTAGTCTAATATTAAACCATAAAATTTCAAGTGGAATAAAATAAATTGTGTTCGTTTCTCAGAAACATTGCGCACTTCAGCATCACGATAATTTAAAAGTTTCAACTAACCTGAAACTGACCGCTAAACAATCAAAATACCATTTTTCTAAACACTTTCGCAGTATAAAAAAACCAACAATAAACCACTTTCACAAAAAACTCGACTTCGATCTGCCTAAGGAACAGCAATTTGAAAATTAAGAGCTCAGAAGGTTATGACTTGGACAACCATAAGAACAAAAGAACAGTTCATCTCGAACAGGATTTGCCTTGAAGGCCGCCTTACCGAGTTGTAAATTCAAAGTTAAAGAGCTTGCCTAGCACTTTAAAGTTGGAATTTAAATGATGAAAACTTTTTTCTCTATTCGAATCCAATGGCACTGACTGACAACAGTGAGTCGTTTGTTTACAGTACGATTCTTTGGAACATGATGGCGTGGCACTGACAAATAACTCACGCAAATTGCCCCTTTTTTTTGGGACCTCATCAATTCCACTTTGCATATTCATTCGCAGCTCTCAGAAAGCGCACTTGAGCTCAAAAAAGCAGTGAATAAAAAATGCTGATCGCCGTTAAGGTTAAGGTCGCTTACCACTAATTCGTCTCATGGCGTGTTCTCAATAATGTGTCTTGAACTCCAAAAATCGGCGTCGTCAGTGGCACAACAAAAGATCGTAAACACCATACCACTCGAATGCCAATATCACCTAAATCGCGCACACGTAAACTCGACACAAGTTCCGCACACCATAACTTTTTCCTAAAACCTTTTCTTTGGCGGTTTCACGGCTAATCTCGAGGATTAAAGATGCAAAATGCACGATTTACACAAGGAGGAAGTGTTCTGATACATATTTCCAAAAAAAACAGGTAGTTTACTGGAAAAATTGTCACAAAACAGTTGAAAACATTCATGTAAACGTAAAAAAACTAAGCAAACAGACGCGATTCCACGATCTCTCGCGTAGCACTGCTGCTAGTGCTACCAACCTCGTATAGAATAATCCCCTCCGCTTGCTTTCTCCTACTCCCGCCTTCCCCTCGTTTCCCTCACCATAAGCTTTGTGCAGCCAAAGCCCTTTTATTTTCAAAAACTTGTCAGTTTCTTTATTTGTAATTAACTTTTCTGCTTTTTTTTTAAATATTATTGTTTAAATGAATGAAAATTTTAATATTTATGTTGAATAATTTCGAAACACTGAAAAAAGTAAAGTGGGTTAAAAGTACCAATTACTGCTTTGTAAAATCGAAGTACGATAAAATATTGGAAAATAAGATAAATATAAATGAAATATAAATATTTGAGTGATTGTAAAAACACTCATGTTATCTATTGAATAACCACTAATTAAAATATTAAAATAAATTAAGTATTCTTAAAAATAACAAATTTATAAATAATACTCTGTGCTGGTATTACTACGAGTCTACACCAATTACTGTGTCACAATTACTGCGATGAGAATAACGTGTATTTGAAGGTTAGGTTGTTCGCAGTAATAGAAACACGTACATGTTCCAATTACTGCGAGAGGTTGTAATTTAAATTTGAATAATTAAATAATTAATGATTTAAATGTACATATTTATTGGCAATTGTGTTGAGTAAGGTTTTAAATAATTTTTTCAATTAATTTAAATTAATTTTAAACTTGTGAGGCTATTTATTTCTAATTTTTTTTGTTTTTAGTTTATCAAAATATTATTGCTTAAATTTCTTATAAAAACGATTTAAAATGGATTAAAATTCACTACTATTTTTGTGTAGCCAACTCTCTAAATCTTAATTTGTGAAAAATAACTAATTATTAGTCAAATATGATTGATTATTAGTACAAAAATAACGAAAAAATAGTTCAATTTTGACTAATTGAATTAGTAAACAGAATTTGACTAAAATATTAGTTATTTTGACATAACGTAAAAATGAATTTGACTAATAATTAGTTATTTTATACTAAATGTTTAGAAGAAATATAACTATTTCAAGTAGTGACTGAGTTTTTGTTTTCAAATTTAACTAATTTTTAACTAATTCAGATTTAGATAGAAAGTACTTTTATTTATTAAAACTTGTATTTATTTATTTATAATTAATCTTTTTATTCTTGCAATATGTTATTGTTTTAATCAATTAAAATTAGGATATTGAATTGATTAAATTTCGGAAATAACTTAATTTCAAATTAATTAAATTAAATTTTTGTAAGATTTGAAGTTCGAGTTTATTAAATTAAGGACTAATTAAATTGATAAAGAATTAAAATTAAAACAATAAAAATTGACATGAATTGTATCAAACATCGATTGAAATTTACATTAAAATATAAGCAGCAAAATAAAACGCGCGCAAGCGCGCGATTAGTTTTTCATACATTTTAGGAATTATAAAATGCAATAATAAATATAATAAATCGGTAAATAATATTTATCTAATAAGAAGAAATAAATATTTTAAATATAATATTTAAAAATAAATTAATATAAATAAAATAAATATTTATTTAGAACAAAATTTATAATATTTTAGAATTTAAAAGAATTGCAAAAAATATTTTAAATTAAACACAAGCAATTGGAAATTTTGCAAATTAATTGAAAAAAAATAATGAAATCAATTAAAAATTGGGAAAAGTAATTTAAACAATCATAAAAATGTTTTAAACATGAAGAAAATAATTTCAATTTGAAAAAAATACTTGAGAATCTTAAAAGTAAATTAAAACAAAATTGAATAATGCAAAATTAGAGAAAAAAATGGAAAATTGAAAAAACATAATTAAAAATTGAGATAAATAAATTAAAATTAAAAAAAATAATTAAAATTTGAGAAAATAATTAAACAAATTACATAAAATATTTTAAATAAAGGAAAGTTAAACAAAATTTGAGAAAAATACTTAGAACTTTCAGAAGTTCATTCAAATAAAAGAAAATAATTAAAAATTAGAGAAAATAAATGAAAAAATATAAACATAATTTAAAATTGAACAGAACAAGTTTTAATTAAAAAGAAATAAGTAAAAACTTTTTGTCAATTATGAAAAAGATGAGAAAAAGAACGAAAGTAATTGAAAATTGAAGAAAATATTATAAAAAATAATATAAATAATGAAATAATTGAAAAGTCAGATAAATAGTTAAAAAATTTTGAAATAATGAAACAAATGTAAAGAATTGAAAATTGAAGGAAATAAATTTTGGAAAATAACTGAAAAATGTTTTTTAATTACAGAATTTTTTTAAATAAAGAAAAAATAATTGAAATTTGAAAAAAATACATTAAGATCTTAGAAATGAATTTAAGAAAAAAAGAAAATAACTTAAAATTGGAGAAAAGAATTGAAGAAATAAGCTAAAAGTAATTGAAATTTAGGATAGTTAATAAAAAAAGTTTTGAAATTATGAAAACAAATGAAAATAATTAAAAATTGAAAAAAACAATTGAAATTTTAGAAAAATTCTTAAAAATCTTAGAAAATAATTTAGAAAATGAGAATAACTAAAAATTGGAGAAACGACTAAAAAAATCCTAAAAATAATAGAAAAATTACGATAATTAGTAAAATTTTTTGGAAATTATGAAAACAAATAAAAATAATTAAAAAATGTGAAGAAAAGAATAGAAATTTGAGAAAAATACTTTAAAATTTTAGAAATTAATTTTATAAAATGAGAATAATAATTAACAATCGAGGAAAATAATTGAAAAATGATACAATTAATTCAAAATTGAAAAAAATAATTGAAATATGCTGAAAATAATTTAAGATTGAGAAAGAAAATTGAATTATTATGAAAATAATTTAAATATTAAAAAGTGAAAACATTCAATAAAATTTGAGAGAAATAACTGAAAAAATCATAGAATTTATTTAAAAACAAAAAAATAATTACAAAATTACTTAAAAATGTTTAATTTATGAGAATAATTAAAAAATCGTAGAAATAACGAAAATTTATTAAAATAATTGCAATATCGGATAAATAATTGAAATTTTTAAAAGTAATGCCAAAATAATGAATATAATTATAAATTGATGAAAATCAAGAAGAATTGCAGCATTTGTTTTTAAGCAAAAGAAAATAATTAAAATATCGTTATTTAATGGAAAATTGATGACAATAATCTAAATTTGAGATAATAACTGAAAATTTAGGAAATTAATTGCATGTGTATATATTTTAAACTTCTTTGAAAACCGTAATAAATTATTAAAGCATTTTTCGAAACTTTATTTTTACACAAATGACAATTAAAAACCAGCACAACACTCACGAAAAAGGTTACCTCATTTTTTTAATTCAAATTTTAAAATATTTCCTGATAAAGAGAGTCAAAATCAATAAAATAACAGGGACTAAGACTAACTTTACTTCAGTTTTTAAAACGCGGACAGAAAAAGATGAATAAATGTTAATACTAACTAACTTTACTTCAGACTTTAAAACGTGGACAGAAAATGATGAATAAATATAAATACTATAACTAACTTCAGGAGTTTACGGAGATTATTATTATTTAATAATTAATAATTAATTAATAGAAATAATTGAAACATTTATCGATAGAAATTGGCATAAATTAGAACTAATAAAAAACCAGATAGTTTAAATTTTCATAAATTATAAAATATAGAAACAATTAAGATTTACACAATAAATCGAAAATTGTTTAAATAATGATATTAACAAATTAAGTAATGAAATTATTAAATTTATTTTATTTATTAAATAACGATTTAAAAAAATATAATAGAAATTTTGTTTTTGCAGTACATGTTATGTGGAAATCTATAATTTTTTATTAAATTTATTAAATGTGTTTTAGTTCGTATTGCCAATATCAATTAATATTGAAATTAACAATATTGTTTTTAAAGACAAAGAATTATTTCTTCTAACTAAATGTCGTTTTCAATCAAACAAATTGATTAAATTGAAAATTTCGTCCGCCGATTAAGTCGGTAAAAATACCGTAACCTTTAACACAGTATGATTAATTTTTAAATGCGGGCTTATCTAAAGTGGAAAAATACAATTATAGCAACTACCTATTATTCTCTGAAAAAAAGAAATTTTAATACCATTTTTTAGGTAATTAAATATTGATAAGCAATCAAATATAAAAAATAAAAAATTTGAAAGAAGAATGAATAAAGTGAAATTGTAAAAAAGAAGACAAATATTAAAAATATGCCAAAAGTAAATTCCTTTTTATTAAACATAACCACATTTCCAAAGATTTATTATTTTTTATTGTTTCTTTTTTCTTAAGTAACTAATTGTAAGTAACTGAAAGCAAGAAAAAGTAACTAAAATTTAATTTATTAATTCTCGATATTAAAATTTTAATTCTCGACGCGTTTTAAATATTGTGAGTTTATTTAATTAATAATATAATATTCGCCGGATTTTAATTCTCGACGGATTTTTACTGATTAAAATATCTATAAAAAATAAATGAATTTGAAACTAAAAATAAGACAAATTTCAATATTTTAAGATAAGAGAAGGACTCATTAGCGATAATTACATTATGAAAATACAT
This sequence comes from Ganaspis brasiliensis, assembly GCA_037103525.1. Taxonomy (NCBI): domain Eukaryota; kingdom Metazoa; phylum Arthropoda; class Insecta; order Hymenoptera; family Figitidae; genus Ganaspis; species Ganaspis brasiliensis. The sequence goes on along the minus strand of JAZKLR010000085.1, from coordinate 9,156,353 downwards.
TTTATATTAATTAGCGTCAAAGTTTACTTGAGTAAGGTCTGATGATGACGGAAGTGAAGAAAGGCAAGGAAGTTGCGCCTAAAGATATCTTTAGAGTATTTTAGGGATGTTCTAATTAAAAAGTAATGTAAGATTATTAATAGAATATCCTATAATAGTAGTATAGGGTAAAGTCAGGATAGATGCCCCCCATTTTGGAAATCACGTTCTAAACTCAACAAAATTATTTATATTTTCAAGTTGCCTTACGATTTTTTAAAACTATAACTTTTTTTTTAATTTTAACATATATTGTGATGGACAGATATCTGCAATTAACACCCAATCCAAGACGTTACTTAATTTTCCATACTGAACAAAACAAAAATATCTGTATAATACTCTTTCTATCGTTTATAAAAAATCAAATTTCAACTTTTGGCCGGCATTTTAAAAAGGAATTCAAATAAATTGAATTAGGCAATAAGTGAAAATATTCTTCAAATGAATTTTGATTTCAAGACGGCAATGTATCTAAGATTGAATTGAGGCACAGAATCAATTATTATATCCGCAAGACCATTCATTCGATTTAGTTTATTTAGAAGAATGGCGGCTAATTTCTTTACAAGAGACGTCATGGCTTTACAATGCGAGAACGTCTTTGCTTGTGATTTTGAAACGTGAATTGAACGATACCGATTACTTAATTTTATTTCTCTGTGAGCTGCAAAGCCTAAACTCGTTTTAGAGCTTTTAAAAGAGTCATTAAGTCGCGCTCTGTACCTATTGCTCTTTCGTCTAGTAATTCGCCTCTCAAACCTACTCAACTCGTTAAACCAGCAAAGCCAATGGTGTAGGACCTTTTTATAAAGAAAATATTTACTTTTAAACTCCCAAGTACCCTAAACTACAAACTATTCATCAGAAGTGCAAAGTTTCCTTGAAAATTGAACGCCGCTTTATTTTCATTCAGACAGAGTATTTTAATTGCAAAATATTATAATAAAGTTGGGAAATGTATGTCGTTAAGATTTTAGTCCCAAGCTACATATACGTCAAGTTGTTTAAACTAAAATCAGTACATAAAATTGGCACGAATTTTCTAAATTGAAAAAAATTACAAAGTATGTTTGATCAGAAAACATGTGTTTAATGCAAACAGACCATTTTTTTCTTGGTATGGAAAAGTAAATTGAAAGTGGTAATTGGTTGAATTTTAATGTTTTACATGGCTCGTTAAAGAAATATTTTTCTTGGCTCTCCTGTCACTTTTCAGATTGAGACGACAAAGCAAGATCTAGATCATCTTAGAATTTCTTTCAAGAAGAGGTATTAGACAGTTTCTTGTTTTTTTATGTCTAAAGAAGAAACTTTTCTGACTCCAACTGACCTAACTGGAAAGAAAAAAAATAATCCATAACATCTACAATATCTTGTTAGAAAAATCCCAGAGTGGTTTCCTGCTTATCTGGGTGTCTTTTCAGGACTATTTCGAGGACCAATTTAAAGTTTTAGGGTACATGCATTTAGCGTGTATTGTTTGGACAACAGGCTTACGAGATGATCAAGGTCGGTAACAAGGGGATGCGGCGCCAAGGGCAAGGACGTTTTGAAACAAAAGAGAGGGGGTCCGAACCTGTAGAGCGAGTTACGAAAACAACATTTTGACCACCAACCAAGGACCGTGAACTTTAATTATAATGCTCTTTATTCGTAATGCTATTTTTTATTGATTATATGTTGATCAGAATAAAGGATTTGAATACTTTTCAATTCATTAAGTAGTAGTTTTTATACTTTTGCATGTCACTGACTTTAATGCGTCGAAACGTCGGATTCGTTGGACTCATCAGGCTAAATTCGTTAAAACTTAAAACATCTTTTATCTCGTCCAAAAATTAAAATAAAATTCTATACTGTGTCGAGTATTTCAAATCATTTGAAAAACGACCAGACAGACAACCGAAGCAACTTTTTTTCGGAATGATATAATTATCCTGAACGTTAAACATTTATTTATGAAGTTGTGCACAGAAACCAAGAAATTTCAAAATTATTTAAAAAAGAGAAGGGGTAGAAAAAGTGTCACGAGGTGAAAATTATGGATTGAGAGTGTATATTAGAGAGTAAAAAGAAGCTGTGTGGAGTATCTGAATGGGTAGAAGCAAGTGTGGAAGGAATGGAAGAAAGCGGAAGTTGACAAAAGAATGTGATAGATACTTAAAGAGAAGAAGAAATGAAAGAAGAAAGGGTGAAAAATTCAGTGACAAAAAGTTGTCAAGCGAAAGGAATGGTAGTAGAAAATGGTGGTGTCAGAGACGTATAATAAAGGAGACAAAAATAAACCAAAAATTGGTGAACAAAATCAGAACTAAAAGAATAAAGTCTTTTTCCTGAGTAAGAGAGAAATGATGAGGAAAACATGATTTTTTCTCCAGGGCCGAATCTAGAAATTTTTATAGGGCACAGATGCCCCTTTCTCGTCTAAATTTGTTTTCTTTTATTGAGTTTTTATTTTCTTTCGCTCAGTGATTATGTTGGTGCCCCTCTTGCCCCTCCCACAAGATCCTGGTCTGTTTTTCTCATTCTTTCAATCACAGCCTGCTTATTATGACTCTCGGTCTCTCGCCTCTATATAGAAAAGAAAGGGGTAATGTTCCTAAAGGATTTCTCCTGCAAAGTGTAAAGAGACTACTAGGAGTAAGGTAGGGTGCAGTTTCTTGCCAGGAACGAAACCGTTCTTTTTCGACGACAACGGTTCTCGAGAACAGAAGACAGAATGTGCCCTCGGAGTCAAGTAGCAATGTTGAGTATCGCTAAGAATCGGCGTGATGCTGCCAGGGGAGTAGCCATGGCAACAGACCGTAGGTTTTCCAACCTCTCTTCAGGGCCGAACCTAAAGAGGGTGCCTGAAAGGGCCATAAGCTTCAGGATGTCCGCTTTGTTTTATGATACCGACGACATACTTCCTTTGACTCCACTGCATTCCTCCTTTACTCTCTTATATCCTCACAAAATAAAAAAAATCCCAAAAATATGTTTTTAAACGCAACACACTTTTTATTAGGAATACTATGAAATTTATATTAATACTGTATATTTGAATGGGTTTAAGAGTTTTTACAGATGGTAGTCACTTTTTGTAATGGAAATCAGTATAAGAGCGAGACTAAGAGAAATGAATGGTAAAAATTTAATGCAGGCCATATTTGTAACATTAAAAATGGTAAGTGGTGCAATAATTATGTTACTCAGTACCACATAAAGCTATAAAATTCAGTTTTTGAATTGTTGTTTTAAAGAGATGCTCGATAACCATCACTATGCAAATTGTTCTCGAAAAATTGAAAAATTATATTCCTTTTCTTTAAAAATTTAATTACAAGACTTAACTAATTCATATCGACGCACCTCCCGTTGATATAATGCAATTTCAACTGTCAATGCAATAAGGTTATATTTCAAAAATCAGTGCAACATGAAGCCAACTCATAAATTTGTGTAATAAAATGTCAATTGATTCTCAGTTCAACAAAATCTCAGATGTAATATACAATAATTAACATTTATATTTGTATACAAAAGTGAATATTTAATATTTTGAGATAGCACTTTGTTGCGCACTGAAAACCAATTGTCATTTTATTACACAAATAATAGTAACAGATCATTAATTATTAGCTATTAGATATAATTAATTACACTAGTTTTTAATATAGTTCTTCTGATGTTCAACATTTAATTCTGTTTTACGGCTAAGATTGTAATAAACCCAAAGTTTATAAGCCAAGTTTATTTAATAAACGAAGAATAAAGGTAATGTTTCTTTTATGACATAATAAACAGCAACATCATTATAGTATCATTATAATCATCAACAGGTTATAAGACCTAATATTATATACTCTAAAGATAAAGGCAGATTAATTTATTCATCATGAAGGATAAACATAATAAATTTATGATAATTCTCTGTATGAGTACGTACACGCCGTCAATGTGTCAAAAGAAGATTAATCTATTATAGAGTTCCAAGTCTCGGTGAAATTGCATTATGTATCAAATTGAGACAATAAATCGCATTAAATAGTTATTTTTGTGCTAATATTAAAGATTTCATTTTGACGCAAAGTGCAACAAATTGATCCTATCAGTTTTGTGGGATCTCTATATTTAGAAGTGTAGCATCTTTCAATTTTAGCATCTAGAATCTATATTATGTATTGACATGAGAAAATTATGCATAAGCTATGGATATAATCCACTATTGATTAACTTCACTCTTATTCTTTTGTTTGTGCTTTTATAGACGTGACTTTATCAAACAGTAGATTATGCATTCTTATTTTTCTACCACCATCACATACTACAATTCAGTTATTGCGACCACAAGATATTGATACTATTTGATATGGTTGTATTATCCATTTTCTGGTTACTGGAATTTTACTTTCTCGACGATTTCATATAGAAAATAATACTTTTTTCGAACGATAGATCCTTTTTAACTGGTCAGATAACATATATATTTTTGGAGAAGTATACAAAATCAACCAAACAACGGTTGTGATAACCAAAAAAGGTATTCCATTAACCAGAAAAATGGAAAAAATGGTTTTCTGCACATTTCGCGATTTTGTATTATGATTTTTTGACATTATCTACTGTGTTATAATTATGTCTTTTAAATTTTGTATTCATTTATTGAAAATGCTACGAATTAGATTAAAAAGTCATTTTTGACCAAAAGTGGAGTTAGGAGGTTTGTTTATTAAGGTGACGATATCAAACAGTATCAATATCATATGGTCGTTCTAACTGAATTCTTAGTAGAAAGTAGTAAGTGGTGGTGGTGTAATCAGGTAGAAAAGTAATAATACATAATCTACTATTTGATAACTGTACGTCCATAAAAGCCCAAACAAAATAATAAGAGTGAAGTTAATCAATAGTGCATGGTATCCACAGGTTATGCATAATTTTCCCACCTGGTCATCTAGATGTTAGAATTGAAAGATGCTTCACTTCTAAATCGAGATGTAAAACTTTAATGACTAGATCCTCATATTAAACATATACTTCTCTCTTCTATTCAACATCTAGATAATTAATACAAACATCCTTTTTCCGCGTGTACCAGGTACTGACATACACATTTCATTCTTTATTAGCCATAAATTATGGCAACACTACCCATAATTGTATGTCAGTGGCTGAGAATTATTTCTTTCAGTGTATATGCCTATTTTAAAACAATATCGAACATTTAATAATTTAAATTAATAACAAGATTGATTTTGTCATTGTAATATTAACAAAATAGTGAAAAGAAAGAGAAAAACAGAAAGTAAAGATAGGGTACAATTTCGGTAGGTAAGGTCTTTAAAAAAATAATTTGAAATTAGTACCTTACCCCACTGAATTTGTCCATATCCTAGTGAAATATTTTTGTCTACAAACCACTATGAATTTCATAGTGCATAATTTGGTGAAGTTATTCATAAACCAGAGCATGTAGTTGCAGCTAATACAATTAGCCAATGTTGCAGAAACTACATAATTCTATTAAAATTGTTCCCTTCAAGTGAAAGAAGGGATATTGTAATTTATTACTAATTGAAAGACTACAACATAGCTGTCAGTAAGTCACAGACTTTCATAAAACAGTATAAAGAGGGTCCCATCTTTTCTCGCATTTTATGACTTTTGGGTTACATGTTCACCCCATGGTTTATGGTTTCCACTTTAAGGTCAGACCTACACTCCTGTGTCCCACCCCCTCTCTATATGGAAAGGTTCCTTCTCTCAATCCATTTATCTCTCTCTCTCTCTCTCTTTTTCCCTCTCTCATTCTCGTTCTCTCTCTCTCTCTTTCTCTCTGTCCCTGTTTTTGTCCCCATGACTTTAACCATTTGTTTCTCTTTCGCTTCCCCCTTTCTCACTCTCTCCCTCTTTCGTTCTCTACGACTCTACGGTTTTCTATGGTGTTCACTCACCACTATTTATAAGTCCCGCTGGACAAGGGACGACTTGAGAGCGGTTAAGTTCATCTCGGGCCCTTCAATGGAGATTCGACATCGTCGTGAGCAGTAAAGTCGATTCGCGTACGCATCGTATTAGGGCGGTTCACCCTACGGAACAAGGCGACGGAACGCGAATCGAAATCCCCCGAAGGCAAGGATGGCAAACACCTCGGGGGAGAGGTCACACTGAACCGGACTCGGGATGAAAATTACTTGCGAGCTGGCTACTTTTCTGCAGAACGAGAAAGAGTACATAATACCGGCGCTGGTACGCGGACGCGAACGTCGCGTGTTCTTTCTCCGTCACACTCTTTCCTCTCTCCATCCAGCAAATCCCACGACTTCATCCTTCTCCTTCTAACGCCCCCCCGCGAACCCCGCTATATCGATTGCCCCGCACATGTCTCGTCGACGACCTGCGGGACCAGCCATTCCATGTATGCGCCGCATGTTTCCAAAAGTGAGGATTCGCACCAGCTTGATATGCCTACATTTACGTTATATGCCCCTGAGCTATGTCTGTCCCCATCCTATGGGACTTCAGACAATATTACGGCTGTAAATTAAATTCTATGATTTCAGGAAACAGACACTGCGTGCTTTGAATGCCTTAACACCACTCTGGACTGTTATGATTTTACAAATAAATTGGATATGTCCTGATAACTTGAAAAGGGAAACATACTTTCTAACAATATTTTTATGGAATTTTTATAACTTGACAATTTTCGGCAAGTTTCATTATTTTCAGATAATGCGCTGCTTTTTCCCATTATGGCCTTCAGGGTGTTGGGGATAAAGATAACGGCGTTAAACAGGGGCTGATAGAGCCCTACAATTCACATTTTTCAAAAAGTTTCAGTTTCAAGGGGGAGAATTTAGACGCATTTACAGCGATATCAAATAATAATTATTCTAAATGGACTAACAAAATTTGTTGTGTTGTAATTTTTACAAGAAATGTATTAAATTTAAAGAAGGGTTAAGAAGATTTTGGCGTTTTTTTTTTAAGGGAATGCACAAAAGTTTATTATCAAATTTAAGGTAGTTCTCTCGGAAAAATTTTTTCTTTGAATATTTTTCTAATTGAAGTATCATATAATAGAACATTCAAGGAATACAATGATATTTTTTTAAAGGTAGGAAGCGGTGCTACTTATTAAGATACTTGAGAATGAAGTTGAATCTTTTAACATGGAAGAATGTAAAACACATATGTAGTTGAAAAATACAATTTTACTAACCACGCAATGAATTTTCTTTAGGTTTAAAAATAAAAACTACTAATTAATATTTTGAAGTATAAGGAATAAGATTCTTTTTTGAAAAATGTGGCTTGCGGTACTAAATTTAGAAAAATAGTACTTTGAAATCCACATTTTGACGTTTTATTTAATTTTTTAAATAAATACAAAAGAGAGAGACTCTATACTTTGAAGTTGGTGCTATTTATTAAACATCAAAAAACAAGCAAAAAATGATCAAATTTGAGTTGAGAACCACTGAACCAAGAGAACTACCTTAAGACAATAGGGCGATTGCACCATATAAATAGCAATTTTTCTAACTTTGTTTAGTACTTATTTTTAAAAGATATATTACTGTCAAAAATTATATACAATGAAATTACTTAATTCTTGATCAGAAATCGCAGAAAAAAATTGTAAAGTAGTGAAAATCAACCTGAAAATTTTCAAAGTTCTCAAAATTCTGTTCAGATCTCCGGAAGTTTAAAAGTATTTTTAAAAGTATTAATAATACTTGTTGACAATTTAGTATGTAATGCTGTATACGTGATGAGCTAACTTCTTATTACATATTTTAAGAAAAAAGTAGGGGAGAGGGCCCCAAGATGGACACCTTTTCGATTTATTGCTCTAGAATCCAAATCGAATAAAATATATTAAAATGTTTTATACCGGATGAAAGTATAATAAGTATATAAGGTATATAAGGTATATAAAGTATATAAGGTAACTTATTGTCACACAGATAAAATTTTATTTTTAACATAAACATTTTAAAGCATTTTTTCTAATTGCTAAAATTTTCGATCCAAAAAAGTGTCCCCAAGATGGACACCTTTTTAAAAGTTTCTGAAAATTGTAGTAAATAAAAAATGAACATTGTGTAATAATTTTTAATCATTTTACGGAATTTATCAAGAAATAACATTTCTAAAAACTTAAATTTAATAGCTAAACAGTAAAAACTAATAAGATATCGAGAAATATCGAAATATCAAATTCTCTAACATCATATTTTATGGTGGAAAATAAAAAATTTTTATCAATTGGCTCAAAAAATTATTGAAAAAAGTGTAAAATCGAAAATATGAAAATAAATACATTGAGATTTGGCGCCAGTCCATCTTAGGGTAAATGACACTACTTTTTAATCTCCAGTAAAAATTTGGATACAAACAGAATATTAGTAAAATCAATTTTAGAATATTATTATACTTTAAAATCAATTATTTTTTAAAACCTTGTTTTGTAGTTAAAAAAATCAGAGGCGCATGAATATTCCCTAAAACCCATTTATCCTAAATCCCATTTAACTTAAAACCATTTAACCTAAAATGCATTTAGCCTAAAAAGCATTTAGCCTAAACTGCATTCAACCTAAATCCCATTTAACCTAAATTCTATTTAACCTAAATCCCATTTAACCTAAAATGTATTTAACCTAAATCTAATTTAACCTAAAATGCATTTAATCTCTTTTTAGGCTAAATGCATTTTAGGTTAAATGAGATTTAGGTTAAATGAAATTTAAGCTGAATGCATTTAAGATTAAATGCATTTTAGATTAAATGAGATTTAGGTTAAATACATTTTAGATTAAATGGGATTTAGGTTAAATAAAATTTAGGTTGAATGCAGTTTAGGCTAAATGCATTTTAGGTTAAATGGTTTTAGGTTAAATGGGATTTAGGCTAAATGGGTTTTTAGAGAATATTTATGCACATCATAATTACATGCTTTCCAAGATAATTTTGAAACTTTTTTTCTTAAAATAACTCAGGAAGTGTAATAGAATTTATATTAAGTACAATTTTTTTTTAAAGAAATAATGTTTTTTGTAAATCTACATTTTTGTAAAATTTTAGTGGTTTACTTTCAAATTAGTTAAACAGTTCCTACAAAAAAAAATATTTTTGGCTTTGTTTTTCTTTATTGTACTCAAGAATATCTAGAAAAAATACTTCATACAGCAAAAATGATAAAAAAAATTTTTACCCAACTTTATAAATAATAAACAAACTTTGATGCAAAAAATAGCCCTATCAGTGTGGATAATTTGTGCACAACTTTGAGTTTCTATAACTCAGACAAAAATTTTTTTCTTGTCGGCTAACTCATAGGGCACCTTTAAAAAGGATGTCCACAACATAACTAAATAGTTTAATTCTTTTTTTCAAATTCTGAATTTTAATAAAACATAAAGTATAAAACATGGGAAAAGTGTTCTTTTTTAAAAAAATTGCGAAAAATTGTTCTTAATTTTATCGAAAAAAGCTCACAACTTTATGAGACCTCGATAATTGTTTAAAGTTGAAAAAACTTTCAATTACAATTATTTTTTTGCAAACTGCTCCTCTCTAATGTGCCATAAAGAACCACCCTTAAACGTAAATTCAGCGTTTATAAGTAAATAGGTCTAAAATATTATTTTTTAACTCGCTTTTTTATAAATTTTTTTTCTTAATAAAATACAAGACTCTCTACATTTTTAAATTAACTTTTAATTGTTTAAACAACTTTAATTTGTTTAAACAATTTTTTTCATGTTTTTGTTTTAATTAAATATCTTAAAAACGTACAACTTTTCAAAAAATGAAGGGAAAAACAATTTACTTGATTTAATTTAATGAATAGTTTAAACAATTAAAATTGTTTAACATCAACTTTTTATTAGATCCAGGTAGAATCATGTGGTCGATTCTGTCGATTCTTTAGTAACAATTGACAGAAAAATTTTTCAGTAAATATGTGGATTATTTGTTTAAAACAACTTTTCATTAAATTCTCCTAGAAGCATTCCATTTTTTGCTTTCTTCATTAAAGAATTATCATGAATTCTTCCTTCTGCAATTTTCAAGACTTTTTAATTGTTTAACAATTTATATTTATGTAAACAATTTATTTTTCCCATATTTTAGAGGTTGACTAATTTTTTTTTAATAACTCATTGAGGAAGCTTTTTAAATCTTTTTTACCTTATACTTGCCCAGAAAGTTATTTCCTTTAATAAAAATAAGCATATAAATTTAGAAAAAGATTTATATCATACATTAGTATTATTTAGACCAGATATTAATATCTGATTGTTGAATAAATATGTAATACGCAAAACATTATAGTATATGGTATAAGTTCATTAATGAAAAATAAACGAAACTGGTTGATTCTTGGTAAGTACAATGTAAAAGAGATTTAAAAAGCTTCCTCTATGAGTTATTAAAAAAAATTAGTTAATTCCTAAAATTTGGGAAAAGTAAATTGTTAACATAAAATAAATTCTTTAAACAATTAAAAAGTCTTGAAAATTGCAGACGATATGTTCTCTAGATTCAAAGAAAAAACTCAATATGGTAATAATAATTATTTAACAATAAATTTTGACTCAATCTAATTTTTCTAAAAACTAAACCGGATCTTCTCAAAATTTGATGAAATCAATTTGAATAATACTTGTATTTGATGTAATAAATTACCTTCTAGTTTAAGGTTATTTTAATGGAGAAAACTTACTTAAAACTTTTTACTAAAATGGTAGATTATTTTTAATTAGTCTAATTCCCTTGCAATTTGTCACTCTGTATTTTTTAGGATTGCTGATTACAAACCTGATGAAGACCGATTTTAAAAACCCAAAATGACGAACTGAAATTTTTTATTTGTTATAATTTGCCTGAAACTAATTTTCTCGGATCGCTGATTTTAAATTTGCAGACAGATTTCTAAAATCAAAATAAGAGTAAAATAAATATTTAAATTCCTATTAATTCCTATTACAATTTTCAATCCGCCATATTAGAGCCTACATTATGAATTCTAAAAATCTAACTTTAGATTTAAAGTTAACTACCTTAAAATACTTCGGAGTAAAAATTTCAAGAGAAATGTAAAGAAGCAGCATTTAAAAAAGAAACATTTATTTTGTAACTTATATTTGTTCGACAAATTTTGTCTCTAATGGGCCAATTTCAACAAATTATTTAAATAATTTTCTTGAGAAAAAACTTGACAAATTGGTTTTTTTAAATCGAGTTCTTTCATTTTAATCACCCCCCCCCCCCCATATTTCAAGAATAAGTGTGTCCAAGAATTGTTTAAAAATGTTTAAAAATGCCGGAGTTATGAAGGTTTAACTCGAGCATTTCTGGCAAAAACATATCTGGTAAAATTTTAAACGCGTTTTTCACGAAACCACATTTTTCAAACTGGTTGACATGATATTTCCAGAACCAATTAACTGATTTCAAAAAACTAAACGGCAATCGAATTATATCTAAAGCGACTGAAAACTGAATAAAAGTAATTCGATCATTATTTAGATTTTTCCAGAGGTTTCAAAATTTAGAAACAGATTTTATTAATTTCGAATATGTTTTTATAAACAATATACAACTATTCGAATTATGATGGTGTAACTATAAAATTTGGTTCGATTGAAGTAAGAATAATAAAAATTCCATTCGATTAATTCACTAGAGTTATTAACAAAAAAATAATAAATGAAAAATAGTACTTCAAAACTTTGTTTTACAAACGAAAAATAATAGAAATAAAAAAATATGAATAATATTAGTAGAAATAAAACTATATATTAAAAATTTGAAAAGAAAGTTTAGAATTTAAAGTTTTTCTTATAAATCGCCTTCAACAGCTTTAAGAAACCTCACATGGCCTGACAAATCCTATGCTTATAAATTCGAAATGAGAGTGGATCGTGTCGTGACAGAATCAAAGTAAGATATTCAGACTTAAAGAGGATCAAAAGAAGTTTTATTTATGACAAAAAAGTGTAAGAGTAATATTCCAACTGGGATGTGTTTAATAGCTTTCACTCAGGCAAATTGTGCTTTAAATTAAAAAGAAATAGATTCCTTTATTCATTTTCAACTAAGCAACTTGTGATTCAAACAATTTTTTTTTCAACAAAAATAATCTTTAAATACTAATATAAAAAATTTTTCGAAAAAATCAGAGACACTGTTTTGTCGAATAAAAAAACAATGTAAAAGAAGTTTTCTGACCAATACTAAAAAAAATTTTTCATTGACTTATTGATAAAGGCGTTTTTTTCAATTAAAATAATGTAGAGTTGAATATATAAAAGTTTATCGTTAAAATTTCAATAAATTGTAATTATTAAATATAACATTTTTATAATGCTTTTAATTCTTGAAAGTTTCCGTTTGAAAATTTAATGTTTCAAAAATCCTTCTAAGTAGAAACAGTCATCAATGTTCAGACAACGTTTTAAATCTAAACCATATTCATAAATAAGAAAAAAATTATAAAAAATTATAAATAAAAACCCCATTATAATTAATGTAATTACATAAATTAATTATAGATAAAATTAAATTTTTAATATCTTGAAATAATTTAAAAACCGATATTGACTAGTTTTCTTAAAAATAAATAATTCTGATTTTAACATCCGATTGTAATTTGGTATCATATTTTAAAAAAATATAAAAAGTAATTGTTTGACCCTTAAACGGGTTAATGAAACCAATCTGGTAAGATAAATAATAAGCTAAAAATTGATTTCTCTCATTAATAAATAATTATGTTCTTAATTTTCAGAATTTCAGGTTATTAAACAGTAAATTTCACTTCTTAATTTCTTTTAGATAACATCAACAATTAAAAAAAGGTCTACCCGACAGAGTTTGGTTGGTGAATGTTAAAGCACACAAGGGGTCAAGAATCAGAGAATCTAGAGGATGGTGGTTTTAAATATTAAGTAATTAGAGGAATAAAGTACGCATTATAAACCGGATACAAAAAGCCAGACAGAGGAAAAGACCACTCATATCTGTTATTAAATCCCAGAGGCTGTTTTCATTTCAAGATTTATTTACAGTAATGAATTTTATCTTGAAAAATGTATCATTGACAAAAAACAAGAAACTATATACGGGAAGACATTTTAATTTAATATATAACAATGAGATGTTTTTTGTTTAACTAACAAAAGTGGTTAGTTCAACCATATAAATGTTTGTCAACTACTTTCATAGTTAACATAACCTTAAAAAAGTAGTAATTCTTTCAACCAATTATTTACTTGGTTACTGTTACCATATTTTTTCCAGTGTAAATGACAGAAATAGTGACTGGAAAAACTCCAGAAAAATGAATATCGTTTGGTTCTATTTTTAATTCCTCAATTACATTAAAAAAAGAAAAAAAATTCTGCAAAGCATTTCTTTTATTTTTAATTATTTTCTCCATTATCTGTATTCCATTTGATTTTTTTTTAATAATTTTGTATAATTCTCTGTTAAATTCAACCAAAAAGTCATAGAAAATTTAATCTAAATTTAAATGATCCAAATATCAATTTATCCAAACTTTAATCGATTTAAATTTCAATTAATCCGAATTTTAATGCGATTTAAAAAAAATTCAATCAATTCCTGGAACATCTTCTAAAAATAATCTGAGAATATTTGCAATATTCCTGCTTTTTTATATTTAACAGAGAAATTATTCATTAACCAAAAATCTATTTTGAAATTCAACTGTAAAATATTACCACAATTTATCAGTGGAACATTGATGGAATTAATCTGAAAAACATTTTTAAATTTTACCTGCATAATACTCCTGGAATATAGCAGTTGATTTTATTCTGCATTTTGGTTATTTTCCTTCTTCCACGAATTTTTCTGAAAAATATTTTGCAAGCTTTCAATAATCTTGAGTTGAAATCTTTCTGAACCTTCCACATTTTCTCTCTCCCACGAATCTGTCTGAAAAATATTTTGCAAGATTTAAATAATTTCTCAAGAGGATTGTTTATGAGTCTAAAATTATTACCTAAAAATATTCAATTATATTTTATGTTATATTTATTTATTTTTTCCAGTAATCTTACAAAAGACTATACCCTGATTTTCCAATATTGTTTCATTGATAAAATATTTTAGAATATAATTTTTTTAAGATTCCGATTATTCCTAGAATCACCAAATATTCGGAATATATTTTGTAAAATCTCCAAATATTTGAAAAAGTCAGAAATTTTCCTAGGATATTTATAGAATTCTGATCAAGGTTCTGATTAATTCTCGAATTTAATTTTTAAGATTTCTATTATTCGTGATTTCAGGTATATTCGGATTCCTGAAAAATATTTGTTTAAAAAGTAAATAAAAAATTTAAATTACAATTATTATTTTTCTAATTTTAAATAACGTCAAAATTAAGGAACTTTTCAACTTTTTTGCCTCAATTTGAAGCTAAATTTAAAATACACTAAAATTTGACAATAAAGATGACAATAAAATTTATTATACTTAATTTAAATTAATACTTTTTGAAAATGGAAGATATTTGACCACCTATATGTCATTTCAATTGGTCACAGGCTGTCAATAACGACTCTTTAGGAGCCTTTGTTACTTTCGCTGCGTTATAGGGTTCCGTTTTTTTTTTCTACGAGGGTTGAAATATACGAGAAAGAAGGGTGCATGTAAGTCTTTACGAGATTTACAGTTAAGAGGCTTCGTGATCGTCTTAAATGTTTTTTTTTTTCAATAGATCTCAAACTCCTCAAATTTCTTTATCGTGATTTTACACTATATAATTATATTTTATTTGCCAGGAAAAAGTATAAGAGAATGTGAAATATTTCCCGGAAAGTAACATTTAATCGAGATACCAAACATGGTATTCGACTTAACTCTTGCATCAATTTATTTTCTTTATTTGTGAATGAGTTCATATGCAAATAATGCATATCAATATACTACTCTCCCGTTAGTGAGATCATGGTCACGGTGCTGTAGCCACTGGTGACAAGAAACATTGACAGCATTTCCGACGTTAAGTTTCCGGTAGTTCCTTTCTTCTCGATCTCTAAACAGTGATGAGAATTAATAATATCCATTCCTTGATTGTGTGAAAACTAAATCTACTAAAATAATAAAAGCAAAGTCTGTTTGTAACATTTTATAAAGTTTTTTAATGTGGAAAATTTTTCCA
This sequence comes from Ganaspis brasiliensis, assembly GCA_037103525.1. Lineage (NCBI taxonomy): Eukaryota > Metazoa > Arthropoda > Insecta > Hymenoptera > Figitidae > Ganaspis > Ganaspis brasiliensis. Next base: position 9,141,118 of record JAZKLR010000085.1, on the reverse strand, counting down.
TATGACGAAAAGAGGTTTTTTTTCAGAATGTTCTTCTAAAATTTTAAAGAATTTTTAAATTATTCTATTTCAATTAAATGCTCTTCAAAATAAATGCTTCAAAACGGTAATATTGAAAATTTGAGTCTCTAGTTTTTTTTTTTAATTAACAAAATTATATTTTCTAAAAAAATTACAGAACAATGTTAAAATTGTTTAATTTTAACGAAAAATAAAAATTCAAAGGTGATTAAAAATTTAATTGACCTATTTTATTTTAGAACCATTGAATTATTCGCGAAAAATTAATACAAAAAACTGTAGTGTCATTTGTTTCAATTGATAACTTTATATTGCAAAAAATAATTTCACTGTCTTCCCTTAAAAGGGGGAAAAAATCAATACATTTTTTAAGAAAATAACAAAAAGACGTAAAAAATTATTAAATTATATAAAAAATATTGAGTTGTTGAAAGATATTTTTTAAATCTACCAAAAAGTAAGAAAATTTATAGAAAAAGTCAAAACGTCTTGAGGAATAAAGAAACATGAGAATATATAAAAAATAGAAAAAAGGTTTTAGAAATAGAAAATTTTTTCACACAAATCTAAAAAATTTCAGATAATTATTTATGAATGCATAAATTTAATATGTATTAGAAATTTATATAAAAAAAGGAAATCAGAAAAATGAAGAAAAAAATTAAAGTCTTCTTCATCCCTTATAAAATATTGAAAAAATGTAAAAATAGAGAAAAAAAGAAAAGAAATATTTAAAAAATGAAGAAGTTAAAAAAAATTGAAATTAAATGTAAAAAACGATAAATTATTTAAAACTAATTAACAATTTTTAGAAAAATAACTAAGAATTTAAGTAATTTAAAATAAAATTAAATACGTCTAAAAATTTTATTAAAAAAAAAATAATAATAAACTCGTTTAAAAGTAGATAAAATATTTAAATTTAAAAATTGGATAAAATTTATAAAAAAAGAGCGATCTAAAAAAAATCAGAACAAATTTATTAAATGTTATAACCCAAAATTGCTTGAAATAAACAAAAATATTTTGCGTTAAAATGATAAAATATTTCAGAGAAACTACAAAATTATGATAAATTAGAAAATGGATTAAAAGGTAGAAAAGTTTCTTTTTAATTATGAGAAAAAAGAGTGAAAATCATAAGCTATTGTAGGTTTTTGATTTTTTTAAACGGAAAAAGTGAAGAGGGAAAAAGGGTATTAGACGAAAAGTTTTCTAGAAATTCGAATTATTTTCCCTTAAATTTAATTAATTTTTTCATGTACAATATAATAATTGTATATTCTGTATAATGAATACAATATTATTACTTTTATGTAAATATCACAAATTTTACTGTTTTTCCTATTAAAACGTGTTTTTATTTTACCAAAATTTTCACTTTAATCTCTTAGAAATTTTTAAAAATTCTTGATCATACAGGGTTAAAATAATTCTACATATTTCGATTTCAGATTACTCTCTGAACTTAATTTTCAAACATTTTTGTAGATTTTAATAAATAAATTCATTTATAAACAAATATCTATTTAAAAAAATATTAATAAATTGAAAGACAATTAACTCGTGAAGCGAAATGTTTATTTTTTATATTTATTTATTTAAATAAGGTAAGTGACCCAGTCGTGGACACTTTAAAAAAATTTGAACTTAAAGAATTTATTTAAAAGTCTATTAAGGAGTGTCGACTGCTTGACATAATCTCAAACTAAAAAGTGATTTTTAACAGCAAATGAAACCATAATTAAATGATTTCATCAAATTCCGAAAGATTCAGTTGTACAATTAAAAAAAAAAAAATTTGGTTGAACCAAAATTTGTTGTAAAATAGTAATTATTGAACATTTTGTGTTTTTTCTTTAAGGGTCTATAACCAATTGAAATTTTTAACCAATTTAGACAAATAATAGCTCATTCTACTCTTTGAAACATTCTCTACAATTCCACTTGTTAAATTTTGTTTCAAAAATATTTTGTTCAAAAGTTATTAAACAAATAAAAAAAAGTAAATTAAAATTTTTTTTTTTTGTTTAAACAAAATCTTGTAAACAAAACTCAACGAGTGGAATTGTAGAGGATGTTTCAAAGAGTAGAATGAGCAATTATTTATCAAAATTGGTTGAAAATTTCAATTGGTTATAGACCCTTAAAGAAAAAACACAAAATGTTTAATAATTATTATTTTACAACAAATTTTAGTTTGAGGTTATATCATGCGGTCGACACTCCTTAAATGTAAAAAATAAAAAGTTCCCGCTTGTTAGGAACGTTGAATATTTTGAAAACACTTAATCATAAAAAAATATTATTTTTTTAAAAGGTAGCTTGAAAATAAAGATAATAAAACAGAATTTGGTAATTTTTCATTCTTAGCCACACTTAATTTCAAGTTTCAAATTGTATTTTTTGTAAATGTGTTAATTTATACCACATGCTTTTTAAATTAATACCAAAATTTACTTAATTTTAATAGTTTTTTTAAAAAAAAACATAACCTCAAAATATAAGGCGGCCACCAATGGTACCGCGAGCAAGACTGGGTCACTTACCTTAAACAAATATTTATCTAATCTCAAAAACACCTTTCTTTTTTTTTTGTAAAAATAACTTTTTTTCGAATAATTTCCACAAAGATAAATTGTCTTAAAAGAATGAGGAAAATAAATAAATTTTCCTCTATAAATTTTATTCAACCTTCGTTAAAAGTCATATTCCAGGAAAAATGTATTTCAATAAATAGAATAGACTACACATCTATATTTATAGATTCATTTCAATACGTGAGAAAGTACTTAAACTTTAAAAATAATTTTCCGTTCTACTTTTAAGCATTGATCAATTATTGAGGTTTTAGCCTGTATTTGTGACGTTCTAAATGCATTGCATTCAACTGAAAGTTCATTGAAATGTATGATTATGCATGTGGCCTCTCTTATCGTCTTAATAGAAAATGGACTTGTGGACATGAAGAGTAAATCGACAGCCTTTACATAGTATAAGTTTAATCTCACAGTTAGGACATTACTACACAACAATACATGACAATACGTGCTCTTTTAACAGAGCTCAGTCTGCTCTGTTTTTATTTTAGGTACATAATTTTTATATCTATATATATATATATATACTTAAATAAATAAAAATTCTTACAGCACTATCAACAAAATAAATTTTCGTAGCTGTCTTGGTTGATTTTTACATTCCCATCTCTAATGAGAATAAATTAAATTTTATTTTTATTTGTTCACAGGATTGTTGAGTTTAGTAATTATTATTGCATATTATAAATTCGTGGTTCATTATTAAATCATGATTATCTAATTAAAATTAACTTAATTAAGGAGATTCTCTACATTTCAGAAATAATCAGTTTTTGATGAAACTGGACATTCTGATAGATGTTGCTTTCAAAAAGATGTAGGTTAATTTTTAGTACGATATAATACTTACGACAAAAGTTATAAATTATTTGATTTTTTTACATTTTATCGAAAAATGCATTTTTTTCATTACGTATTACTACACATTTCTTGAAAATGAAAGTAAAATATAAATTGATTCTTTAAAAATTAACTTTTAGAAGCTATGAGACTCAAAATTAATTATTTTGTAAAAATAAATTGTCTATTTTTTCAATCAGCTGGTCATTTACAGCCAGAACGGAAGTGCGCAATTTGTCGCTTCTACTCTCATTGGTTGAAAAGCGCGCGTTGATTTAAAATAAATCGCGTTACTAAAATAAATATACTTAAAACAATTTTATTTTAATACAGATAAACTTCAAAAAAAATATATTCAATGCTAAAAGAGCATACATATATTCTAAGATAAAAATACTTACTTTGATATATTTTACTTTAAAAACTCATTTCAAAACAACGCGCGCTTTTCGAGCAAAGACTTAATGATTCAAATAAAAACTTAAATTTGATGGTTTTTGTGTTGAATTACAGTGTAGAGAGAGGACTTCCTTAAAAAACTTAATTTTATAATTATGTAAATGAGCAGAAAAAGTTTTTATTATTTTAATTTATTAGAATGACACTTTTTGAAATTATGCAATTATAATTAAAGCTGCTAATACTTTTTCTGATCAATTCTAGCGTAAAACTTTTTTTTTTTAAATTAGTAAGCATTTAAATTACAATTCGAAATTTTTGTAATTTCAAATTACAAATTTTATAAATGTGATGTTAATTGTGTAAAATAAATTAAAATTCACATAATTTATATAATATATTAAAAGAGCCAATGGGAAAATCTGCTGACTAATTTTTTGTTCATTATAAACTAGACAGCTGTGCAGATTATTTTATTTAACCCTTAAATGCATATTTTTATATTTCTAAATTTTACAAGAGAAATTTACATTAAAAATTTCAAAATCTAAACTAAAAAAAAAAATATTTAAACTGACTTTTTTGGCATTTTTTATTTTTACAACTATTTTGAATTACTAAATTAAATTTAATGTACTTTTTTAAAATTTAATCTTATTTAAAAATTTTGCCCTTTTTCCTAAATTGTTAACTGTTTTCTTTTAGTACTAAAAAAATAAATTTAGAGATTTAAAACCTGCATTCAAGGGTTAAACAATACATTATTTAGTAGAACAAATTTTTTGAACCCACATAAAAAATACCCTTTAAAACTTCACAGCACTAAAACACATGTAAAAATATACACAAGGGTTTAAAAAAAAAATAATTATATTTACAAAGTAAATTAATTACCACATTTTAAAACCTAAGATTTCATGTTATATAAAAAATTTCATAACTACATCTAGGGACTAAAAAGTTATACAAAAAATATTTACAATTCTTACGCGTCTAAAAATTTGTATTTCTTAACTCATAATTTATTGTGAACTGAAATTCAATCACTGAGTGTATAAAATTTATTCACACTTGAAATAAAATATTTTTGTGCTTCTTGTTTTCTTTCATTTTTCTTTTTTATACACATAGAAAATAATATATAGTTTCAATAATATTGTAAATTAAATATAATTTGAATATATAATTGTAAAAATTTATGCCAAATAAGATTTAAACAACTTAATATAAAAATAAATAAAAATCAAAGAAATTGTAAAATATCAATTAAAACGAGGAGTCGATCAAATAAAAAAGAATAAAATAATAAATATTGTTCCCAAAACAAAATTAAAAACAAAATAGTTAAATACAATAGTTAGAAAAACGTTTTTATAAAAAACAGAAGTTCTTATCACATTTCTTTTCTTAAGCAAAAGTTTTCCTTAAACTTTTTCTTTCAATAAACAGCAATTTTTTTCTTTTTAGAAAAATTTTTTCTGCTGCAAAAATCAATTGTTTTTCTCTTACCAGAAACTTTTTTTTTCTGTTTATGAGAAAAATTTTTTATTTCTTTCACGAAAAACATTATCTTTTTCACAATAAATTCTTTTTGTTTCTTTTATAAATACTTTTTTTTTGTTTCTTTTACAAAGAAAATGTAAGGATTTTGTTTAAAGACTTTTAAAATTAGTCTGCACGCTGTCAGAAGCTTGACAATGTTTCATTGAAGCACTTAAATGTTCAATTTTCGTAATAATTAAGCACATTAGTAAATGTATGACATTACAATTAATTAACTCATTTATCTGATTAAAAACATTCCAAACTGACAAAAAAAAAGTTAATGTTGTTGGAAATTTAACTAGTTTTATTCTACGCTAAAAGCGTTTTAGTTTTGCAGTAAGAGATGAATATCAAGGTAAGTTTTACATTATAAGTTACTCAATATCAAGTTTTACTTTTGCTTAAAATCTACGTAAGAGTTTATTAATACTCCTATGACTAAAATCAGTACCCTTTCATTACTGTTACGTACCAAAGTTAAACTTTTTATTAAAAAAAAAGTCACTCTTATTCTAAACTTGGCTTAAGTCAGTACAATATACAAAAATTGAAATAATCAATTTTGATTATCAGCAAAGTAAAAAAAAAAGTAATTTCTTTTAAAAAGCTCAGGGGCCGCTATGTCGTAAAGTGGAAGGACAAAGCAAGTCTTATTTTAAAATGTAAAATAAATTTTATCAATCTTATTTTGTTAATGGAACGAAAAACTTATTAAATATTAATTTCATATATATTAACACAAATTCTAAGGAGACATTTCATTACTTGCAACAGAAAATTGTTGCATATTAAAGAAGACTATATTATCTGGAATTTTTGAAATTCCATAAAACCAAATCACAATGTATTTCAATTTTAAATAACTAGAAAAGTCGTTTCTTATTTTTCTAAAACAATAGTAATTATTTTAGAAAAGTGATAAAGCTGAAGTTCGAATAGTTTAAAAAATAAAAAAGTATTTCAAATCAAAATAAACTTTTAGTTTTTTGACTAGAGAAATATGTTTTACTAAAAAAATTGAAATTTTGAAACGACTCTTTTATACATTTTTATAAATTTCTTCGAGTTAATTAAATTAAGAAAAAAAACTATAAGAATTAAAATAAAATAGTCGTTTGGGTGTTATTTTTAGAAACAAAGAAAAAAAATTATTTTTAAGAAAGAAAGGAAAAGAAAATTATTATACAAAAATTAATAAAAAAAATAAACTCAACCATTTGTATACACATTTCTGAGATTTAAAAAATTAGCCATATTAAGTTTATTTTAGAATTTGATATTTTTTATTTTTTGGACTTTACGAATTTCAGTTTAGATCAAAATAAGACGATTGTTAGAAATTATTTTTGCAATAGATACTCACAAAAACGTTTTTTTGCGTTTTTTGGAATGGTATAAAACCGGGTTTTAAAACCAAAAAATTAAGAAAAAAAATTACGAATTTTATTTCCATTGTTAATAACATTAGGCAAAAACGAAAATTAAAAAAACAAAAATTTCAAGTTTAAACGCAATAAAACATCTGAGAAAAAATTTCTAAAAATCGTCTTGTTTTTACCTAAAAAAAAAACTAGAATAATTATTCTGTAAAAAGGTTCAACCCTATCAAGCTAAAAAGTAGTTTTCAACAGCAACTAAAAAATTGTTAAATCAAATTTTGAAAAATCCTGTTGAACAAATTATAGAAAAAAAAATTTTCAGATAAAATTGGTTGCAAATAGTTAATTTCTAATATTTTGTGTTTATTCTTTAAATTAAGAACATAATCAGAATTTTAATAACAAAAAATTTTTATGGAATGTTAAAATTATATAAATTTAGATGCGGTTAAAATTTTAATAAAGGTTTACCATATAATCTTCAAGATTTAAATTTATAAAGTTTTGACTTCTGCAGAAGCGATAATAAAACGTGCAAAAAGACAATATTAATGTTACAATCAAATTATAAAACGTTTTATAATAATATTATTAATATAATATAGAAGTAAAATATTTGTAAAAAAATGTTTATTCGATAATAAAACGTGCAAAAAGACAATATTAATGTTACAATCAAATTATAAAACGTTTTATAATAATATTATTAACAGGGACTGACACGAAAACCGAAACAAAATATATTTTATTTTTGTTTCGTTTCGGTTTTGAAAAACTGAAACAAAATACCAATTTAATTTTGTTTTGTGTTGAACCTGAAACGAAAAGGCTCTGAATTACGTTTTCGTATCATGCCCGAAACGAAAATCAACTCCGAATTTCGTTTCAGTCTCATGCCCGAAACGAAAAGATTCTGAATTTCGTTTTCGTTTCTCATAAAAAAGGCTCTAAATTTCACAAAAACAATTTTAAACACAATTCTTTTCTTGCAGGAGACGAAAACGAAATTCAGAGTCTTTTCGTTTCAGACATGAGACTGAAACGAAATTCGGAGTTGATTTTCGTTTCGGGCATGAGACGAAAACGTAATTTAGAGCCTTTTCGTTTCAGGCTCAATACAAAACAATATTGATTGTACATTTTTGTTTCGTCACAACAATTCAAAACAGAAACGGAATTCTGTTTTCGTGTCAGTCCCTGATTATTAATATAATATAGAAGTAAAATATTTGTAAAAAATGTTTTTGAATTAAAGAACTAAATTTAAAGTTTAAATTTAAATTAAATTAAATTTAACTTTACTTTAAAATTTGTTGAAAGACAATTTTTTAAGGAGATTTTCTGTATTAACGTAACCTTAAACTAAAAAATGTCTTTTTCTACAAAATGAAAATATTATTAAAATTAATTTCACTAAATTTTGAAAGACTCAGTTGTATATTTTTCAGAAAAAAATAAACTTCAGCTAAAATTTGTTTTTAAATAATAAATATTTTATGCTTTCTCTTAAAATCTAGTTAAAATCTGAGATTTTCATACAATTTTAACAAATAATAGCTTCATTTTCTCTACAATTTTCTTTGTTGGGTTTTGTTAAAGAATATTTTGTTTAACAGTTAATAAACAAATAAAAATTATTTTTATATATTTGTTGTTTAAATAAATATAACAAAATCTAACAAATAAAATTGCAGAGAATTTTTCAACAAGAAAAATGAGCTATTATTTGTTAAAATTGGATGCAAATCACAGATTTTAGCTGAACCTAATTTTTTCTGAAAAATATACAACTGGGTCTTTCAAAATTTAGTGAAATTAATTTTAATATTTTTATTTGGGGTGAAAAACGACTTTCTAGTTTGAGGTTATGTAAACGGAGAAAACATCCTTAAGTATACATATATAAAGTTTAAATACTAACAATTTTTAAGTCATTTTTAAGTCAAATTTAAATAAATTTTATAAATCATTGAAAAAGGTAATAAATTGCCAAAATAAGTGACAAAATTTTTAATCCAAACAGTTGAAAAGGTAGAAAGAAATCTGTGACTGTGATAAGTAGAAATGAATATTTTCTTAAAGTATTTAAGAATTTAATTAACATTGCATACTAACAAAAAATCACTAATTTTGTTCGTTTAACTGAACATAAAAAAAATTGTAAGCATGAAAAAAGAACGAAATTCTTAATGGCACTAAAACGACCTTATTGACACTAATCAAAAATCAAAATGTTTATTATTATTATTTAACAAACTTTGATCCAACACATTTTTTCAAAAAATCGTGCAACTGGATCTCTCAAAATTAAAGTGATTTTTACTTGCTGTCAAAAACCACTTTTTAGTCTGATATAATTTTAAGATAGTACACCTCCTTACTAGAACAATGAGTAAAATTTTGATCTGGAGCTGCCAATATAATTGTCAACAAATTGAAAAAAAATTGAAAAAAAATTGTTGTGTCAAAATAACGAGAAAGTCTTATTTGAAAAAAAAAAAGTTTTGTCAAAAGACCGAGAAAGACTTACTTGAAAAAAGTAAATTGTTTTAATACAGTTGATTCACTCGTGAAGGTATTTAAATTAGAAACGTAACTCTTGATAAGTAAAAGAAGAGTGAATGCTACCGTTTCTTTTTCAAACCCTTTCGATAGCCTTTGCCAAACCAGCCAGGATTTTTGGCAGTTTGTACAGGCGTATTGACGTCTATCGTCAAAGCCTCTGTTTCTTGAATTTGTTCAAGCGAAGAAACATTTTCCATTTCTGTGTCTGTCTCCTGCGACAGAGAGTCCGTGGTAACTGGATCATCTCCATCTCGTTGATAATACAAACACGTAAGAGAACCCTCGTTCTCCATACAAAATGTGCAGGCAGGTTTTGGTTTACTTGTTTCTGTCATTATTGCTGGCACTTGAATAAACGGATAGTAAAGAAATGGAGAGAGTTGTGGGTACATGTACATTGGAGGGAATGGCAGACCCATGGAAAGAAAGGGCAGGGCTGCAAAAAATGGAGCTGGATAAGCAGTCATTGGTTCGGTTAAAGTGATCTGAGAATTGCAGTCCGGCTCAGATTTTGGCTCCACTTTGATTGGTTCCTCTTCTTTCACAATTTCGATTATTTTTAAATCCTCGTCGGATGAAAAGACAGGTTCCTCGAGTAAAGGTTGTGTTTTCGTTGACTGCTCCGAAGTTTGCAGTCTTATGGCGTGATGAAAAATTGGATCTTTCGAGCGATTATATTCGGGAATTTCTATAGCTAAATGCGACATGACTTTTTTCATGACTTCGTCACACTTGCCGTTAATTTTAAGAACGGCATTCTCGTCCTTTGGAGTCCATTGCAAATTGACAATGTAGAGGGAAGGTCGTTTGTGCACGGGTCGGTCCATTTGCCAAAGCCAGGGATATTTTTTGAGAACTTTTAAACTGGAGCCGAGACAGAGAATGACGTCGGCTTGTTTTGCCGCTCTGGAAGCACCGCTCCAGTTGATTGGCCAGAGGAGATTTCCCCGTTCACCAAAATGGACGATTGAGTCGTGAAGAGTGGAATTGCATTTGTGACATAATCTACCAGTACCGTGATTGTATCTCGCTGTTTTTTCCGTCACGTCGAAAAGCCGCCAGTATTCTCGAGAAGGTTTGCAGGTTTTACATACCTCGACGTACATGTTGCCATGAACTTCAGAAAGTAACGTTCTTGGAATCCCACTCCGCAGATGAAGACCATCACAGTTTTGGGAAACAATGTGCTTTAAAACTCTCGCCTTGTACAATGAGTAAAGAGCCATGTGAGTTATTGTCGGATCCGCCAGGCTCAGATCGTGATTCCTGTTTGTAAACAGAAAAAATTGTTCAAATAAATACAACAAGTTTCGAAACATATATTTCTTAAAAGATAATTTATATTGGGGCATTTTATTTCAAACCGTTTCACCTGAGTTATTCTACTGAATCTTTTTAACTAAACTCGGGCACCACAGTATCTTTTATTTTCAAAAAAGGTAAATTTTTTCCCTGGAAAAGGTAACAAAAAGGTGACAAAAAATATAACAAACAACAAACTGGAATGTGTTTTCAAAATTTCAATATTCTATCACTTTCAGGTTTTTCAGACCATTTTTCATCAAATTTAGTGACCAAATATAAAATAAGTAGCAATATTAACACGCGCCAAAGGTCGCGAAAAACTTTGCATTGTTTTTAGTCATTTAAAATTAAATTTTTGCAAATGCAATAAATAATTAAAATTACAAGAATAATTACAAAATTAAAGACAATATCTTAAAAATGACAAAAATAATGAACAATTGAAAACAAAATTCAAAAAATGGCTGGACTAATACACAGTCGAACAAAAAAATTGAAAAAATCGAAGAATTATAAAATTTTAGGAAAATAACTGAAAATTGAAAAAATTGCAGGAAATAATTGAAAAATTGAAAAATGGAATTGAAATTTAAAGAATATAATTAAAAATTGAAAAAAAGTAATTAAAAAAGCTGAAAATTGTGAAATATTGAAGAAAATACTTGAAAACTAAAAAATTAAAATTTGAAGAAAATAAAATAAAATTAAGAAACAAATTGAAAATTTAAGAATTAAATTCATATTTGAAAAAAATAATTGATGATTGAAAGAAGGTAAAAATTACTGAATATTGAGTAAAATAATTGAAAATTGAAAAGAGTAATTATAAAATTTTAAGAAAATAACTGAAAATTGAAAAAATTGCAGGAAATAATTGAAAAAAATGGAATTGAAATTTAAAGAATATAATTAAAATAATTGAAAATTATTGAAAATAATTGAAAAAAATGGAATTGAAATTTAAAGAATATAATTAAAATTTGAAGAAAATAATAAAAAAAATTAAGAAACAAATTGAAAATTTTAGAATTAAATTCAAATTTAAAAAAAAATAATTGATAATTGAAAAATGGTAAAAATTACTGAATATTGAGTAAAATAATTGAAAATTAAAGACTGGAATTTCAAATTAAAAATAATAATTAAAAAAAGAAAATAACTAAGAATTGAACAAATAAATTAAAGATTAAGGAATTGAATTACAATTTTAAGAAATGCTAACAAAAAATTAGAAAATTGTCGAGAATAATTGTCAACAGAACAAAATATTAAAGAATATTTTATTTTTATATAAACTTTATTATAATTGTAAAGAATAATTGTAAGAATAATTGTAAATTGAAAAATTTGTAGAAAATAATTGAAAATTTTGGAAAAAATTAATAATTGAAAGAAATAATTGAAAAATGACGAGAATAAATAAAAAATTGAAGAAAATATCTGAAAAATTGCTAGATTAATAGACAACTAAACAAAAAAATTGAAAAAAATAAAGAACAAATATAAAGTTTTAAAAGAATAATTAAAAAAATTGTAGGAAATAATTATAAATTGTGGAAAATAATTAAAAAAGAAATAATTGAAAAATGACGAGGATTATAATTGGAGAAAATATTATAAATTGAAAATAAAAGAATTAAATTAAATTTGTAAGAAAATAATTGATAATTAAAAGAAAAATTACTAAATTAATGAAATATTAAGAAAAATACTTGAAAATTATTAGTAAATCGGATTGTTTGTTGTTGTATCAATCATCAATAAAACTAAATTCAAACATTAAATCTGAATTTTATGAACATACTTCAAAATATTTACAAAAAATTATATATTTCTGATATAGTTATATAATTTGATATATGTAATATTATAATTTGATATATTCAATCATCAATAAAACTAAATTCAAACATTAAATCTGAATTTTATGAACATACTTCAAAATATTTACAAAAAATTATATATTTCTGATATAGTTATATAATTTGATATAATATTATAATTTGATTTATTCAATCATCAATAAAACTAAATTCAAACATTAAATCTGAATTTTATGAACATACTTCGAAATATTTACAAAAAATTATATATTTTTGATCCCAAAAAAGGTGAAAAAAGATGTAAAAAGGTGACAAGTCATCAAAAAACGTGAAACAGGTGACAAAATTGGAAAAAGGTGAAAAAATATGAAAAGGTGACTGTGATGCCCGTAAAACTTAATTTTTTGGATGTACCGAATTAATTTTGTAGAAACTATCCAGAAATAATTATTGTAAATATTAATAGTTAAAATTTAGCGTTTACCTAGTATTATAAAAAACCAAAAAATTAAGCAATCCGGATAAATCAAACTAATAAAAACACTATTTAAAATTTTTAGACTACAACTTTCTGGATTATAAAAGTTAGAACTTTGTCTTTAGTTTTAGGTTCAAATTGTTTCGCGATATACAATCGTATTTTAACATGCTAAAAAAATTCTAAACTTTGTAATACATTTGAAACGAAAGTTAAGAATTTAATGCTCATTTTCTCTCTCATAAAATTTATAATATAAAAGAAAAATGTTGCTTTTATAAATAATCAAAGTTATAAAACTAGCGCGAGTAAAAATTCAAATTCATCTCCGTAACCTTATATTTTTAGAAGATTACTGCAATTTATTGAATTTTAACAACACATTATAAAATTGTAAAAAATTGTAAAATATTTTTATATAAACAACTAAAAACTATTTTTTGTATATATCCGAATTCTTATAAAAATAAAAAAATTATAATTTTTTCATCTCCGAAGTCTTTTACTTGAAACCATTAAGATTTCTTTTGTTTGTAATGTTTATTTTCATTGTTTTGAAAAATTTGAACTTTTTTATGATTTGGAATTAAGTGAAACTTGGTATGTATTTTAAACAATCATTTCTCTACTAAAAATTAAAATTTATTTAATATGTATTTCAGTTTTTAAAGAGTAAGATTTAAATATTTTAAAAATAATATTATCTTAAATCTTGTTTTCTGGTTAACTATCGCTCTTTTAGTGAATATAATTTAAATTCTTAATTCTTAGAAATGAATTTTGCGAACCAGTATGATAAGTTTTTTAATATTATTTTAAATAATCCTACAAAAGGGATTTTGAAAAGTCCAAAAAACATTTCATTTTAAAATGTAAATATAAAAGTGTCAATTTTAGTAGAATCACCCACCTACAAAAAAAGATCGCAAAAAAGGTATTCTTTTTAAATAAAATTAATTTGATGAAAATTAAATAATTGATAATATATCATGCAATATTTTGAAAGATAATTTAATGCTCTTTCTATTGGTCTTTAAATTAATAACAAATTCTAAATTTAGTAAAGAAATTCCTACTTAAAATCTCAAAACACTTTTCACCAAATTTTATTGAAACTTATGTAAAAATAAAGCTAAGACTTTATAGATTTTAATTCCTTTAAATTTATTAGGTACATTTTAGAGGATTTATGGATAAATTTGTTTTTAAATTTTGAATGAAAATACCATATTTAGGAAAATATATTAAAAATTTTATAAAATACTCATATGTAATTCAAATTTTAATAAATAACAAAACACAAAAATTTATGAAAACGTAAGTAAATTGGTGTAAAAGTAGAAAAATGTAAAAAAAATTGGAAAAATTCTACTTCTTTATGAAGTCGGAAAGTTAAAAAAATGTATATCCTCCCCCAGCCCTTTTTCACTGTTAATAAAAAAAGAGAAAAATAAAGAAAACTAAGCGATTATTTAAAAAAAAGATAAATTAAAAAAGGCTATTAAAAGTACACAGGAATTAAAAAAAACTGCCAAAAATAAGAAAAATGAAAAAACATATATATGTAAAAAAAATGAAATAAAAGAAATAAGGAAATTTATAAATAAATTTAGTAAAACATTTTTTTCAAATTGTGAAAACAAATAAGAAAATCAGCGAAAAAATATGCAAATTTTACTAAATGTCATATTACATCTAGATTAATATACCATATCATTGTTTATATTTTCATAATATTGTAGTTTTCTATTTTAATTGTAGTGCCCAATAATTACCTTTTGAACTATGAGCTGTGAAACGAAAATAAATTAATAAATAAATAAAACAAAAATTGTTTGAAAATTTAATAAAACTTCAAAAAATCAGAGAAAATCAATATGAAAAAAAAGTAGAAGAAAAAGGTTTTAAAAATAACAACAAAAATTAAGAAATTATGAAATAATGTAGAAACAATATCGAATAAATTTGATAAAAAAAAAGGTTAAAGTACAAAATATTATTTTTAAAATTTTGTGAAAGAGATGAAAGTTCTTAAAAATAGAAAGAAGATAATAAAAGTAGATCATTTTTGAAGGGGCAAAAAATGCTAAAATATTATGAAAAAAACAAAAAAAAATTGACAGAAAAAATTATGAAAAGTATAAAGATGAATAAAAAGTCTAAAGAGTAATGAAATAATTTTTTAAAAATAAAATAAATCAAGAAAATATTCTAAAACTGAGATTAAAAAATATTAAAACAAAATTTTTATATAGAACAAAAAAATGTAATAATAAAAAATTAAAAAAGGACCCTTACAATTTTAAGTAAGAAAATAAATTGTTTAAATATAAAAAAATATTTTTCAAATTGAGAGGTACGAAAAAATTACACATTGACAAACAATAAAAAATAATTTAAGATACCAGTAATTACTTATAAAAAGATAAAAATTCAATTCCTGTGCTATAAATAAAATACGTTTAATTAGCATCCAAATATTTACTTTCATTAATATAATTTTGTGTAACATGAAAAATAATAGTACTTAACAAATATTAACAAAAATTACCATAATTATTTATTTTTGGACTTTTATCATGTTTTCACTAGACAGAAAACGAATATTTATTTTGTTAATGAATAATTTCATTTTGAAATTTCAAATATAACCACAAAATACACATTTTTTGACTTACATAACTTTTTTCTGGATGGATTTAAAAGATTAAAACTTTCCACATATCTAAGTTTTTATAAAATCTATAACAAATTAAATTTTCGCAAATGCAATTTGTTCAGTTTATGAATTATTTAAGTTTAAAATTTAATGAAAAAAATGTTATTTTTTATATTTTAAAATACACTCGGAAGTTGGACAATCGATTATTAATTCAAAATTCAATATTATTATTTATATTTTGTCAGTTTATAACTATTGATTTTAACTATTAATCAAAACATTAATTAACTAGTTTTAAAAATATAATTCGTTGATATGTGTTTTTCTGTTGGTATTTTGTGCAATGAAAATTGCGTTAAAAGAAAACAACCCTTTTTAAATTTTTTGAGGAATTATCAGAAAATAATAAAGTTCTTTTGAAATTATGGTTAATTTATTCTAATTTATCTTTTTATAAGTAATTACTGGTATCATAATTATTTTTTATTGTCTGTCAATGTGTCATTATATCGTGTCCTCTTAATTTAATATTCTTTTTTATACTTAAAGTAATTCTTTTTTTACAATCATCATTCATTTCGTCATCTCAAAACATGCAATAATCTCGCAAAGTATTAAAGTTTTTTAAAAAGTTGAAAAATACATTAGGCGAAATAAAATGATTTGGCCCTGGTTTTTGCAAACCCTTATGATGTTAAGTTAATGGTTGAATTTTTTTTTGAAAGATTAACATACCCAATATCTTTTCCTTGCTGCATTCGCGTCCAAACGCCGTTGGTTCCTCTGTAATCCGGAATAGAAGCTGCTGTGCTAATACCCGCACCTGTATAAACCGCAAGAGATGTTGCTCGACTGATAGCAGCTGCTAATCGCATACATTTTTCTTCCAAAATTTCAGGTGCATCTTCAACTTCCTCCTGCCTTGCCTTCACTCTATCTCGTTTCTTTTGCCTATGAAAAAACAATAAAAAAATTCCATTACAAAAATCAAACTTTCTTTATTCAAAATTATCCACTTCTTCGCCATAATTCTAGTCAAAGTTTAATCAATAATTAAAATCTCTCAAACTTGTTTAACCAGTTCACGACTTAGTTAAATTTAGAGAAATCGCTTCAAAAACTAAATAAATGAAACTTTCATATCTCTCAAAATTTACTCAAGTAAATAATAACTCTTAAAATTTACATGTAAACATTAATAACTCTCGATAATTATACGGAAGTAAATAATTTGTGATCTTTTTAAATTCAATACAAATTTAAATTAAAATTTTATTTAAAAAATACTCTCAACATTTATCAATTAAATTTAAAAAACAAAAAGTGACCAGAAGGGGAATTTTTATATTTTCCCTGAGAAAATTTAAGAAAACATGTAAAAAATTAAGTCGTCAAACAAAATGGCCATACCTTAAGTTAACCTCTTTTACGATATCACTGCATGACAGTAAAATTTCGTTTTCTTCGGATGACCTAGTATCTTCAGGTTTTTGTAAAATAGCAGCGACCTATAAAAATATGAGTTATACATTTTTTGTTTATTTTTATCATAGAGACCCGACACGGACCGGGAAGTATTTTTTTGGATGTAAAAGGAAATACAGAAAAATAATGTTTATGCGGTCTATTTGTGTTTAAATATTTTACCTTTTTAACAGTGGCAACTCGTTCATCTTTCACTTTAAATGCCTTTATTGCTACTGAACGCCTTCTTGAGAGAATTCTCTCCTTTATATCTTCCTCCATCTTTAATCAAACCGTAATAAAATCACTCCAAATTTGACTAGAATTATGGATCCATTTCATTTTCTATTTATAAAATTCATAACACTACAAATTTTAGCACTGTGAATGTGATTTTTTTTCACTCATTTGCACATATATGGTGGTGAGAAATTGTTTCCATCTTCGATTACGAGCACATCAACTCCCTCTTGACAGCACGCACGTTAAAATTTATCATGTAACCATGTTTTCGATTTATTGAGAAAGTTCTTCATTAGAATATTACATCGTACTTAAACTAACCACTATGTAATTAATAAATCAAGGCATGTTTTCTTAATAAACCAGACCTGAGAAAATATTATTTTCAATATTATTTTGATCGAATTGTCAAAGATGGAGATTAATTGTTTTTTTTCGCAGCGCTACAGTGGTTGAATTTTAAAGTATTTTGTTTTTTTTTCTGATAAGGTAGAATTTCTTAATTTTTTCGGAAATTAAATTTTTTTAAAATAATTATAAGTTGTTTACTGTTACATGTCCCATTTGTCTAAATTTTATAGGAAAGTTCTATTTTTGCACATATAACCTTAAAACAAACATTTTTAGTGTAATAGTATTATCGATATTTTTAATTCGGTTAATTTAAAATTCATATAATTTAAAACATAATCAACTATTTTTAGTTAATCAGTACTGTATATTCAAATTTTTAAAATTCCGTTCGAAAATAAAATTTATAAACCAAAATGATAATCATAAATGCGCGAAATTTTAAAGGAATTATAAAACACGACTTCCCGAGAGAGGTTTATGTTAAAATTTATTATTAAAAAGGTAAAAGAAAAAATGCTTTAAAGTTAACTACAATTTTACAATGTTGTTACAAAATTTACGTCATTTTTAATTACAAAACTTTTATTAAATACTAAATACAGAAAAAGTATGAAGATTTAAAATCACTACGAGATTCAAAATGTCTTCCCTTTAAGTACTCTGAATTACTCAAAATTGACAGAATAATTTGACATTAATAGAAAAATAAATTATATAAATTCTAAAAAACCTAAAAGACACTCTGATTATTCGTTATTTTATGGGTTTACTTTTGATAAATTAAATAAAACAATTTTTTATTTAATAATACAATGAAAGTCAAATTAGATACTGTACGCATTGTACGCATGCGCGAAGTTAGTGAGACTGATAGACCTCGAAAAGTTTTTTTCTTTAATTAATTTTGATTCTCGTTAAAAAAGAATTGTGGCATTATTGAGAGTAAATAAAAGACATAAATATGATCATAATTAAAGATAAATAACACCGCAGCTTGATAGTCAGTAATGCCGGGTTTAGAAGAAACTCTGTGGCTTAATGATTACAGTAGCCTCAACCTCATGTCCGATGGCGCCTCTGAGCAAGTGAAAAAGTTTTTTTTCACGTCGCGAAAAGCAGGAGAAGAGAGTGAAGACGACCAGTACGATGAATCTTTAGAAGTTTTTATTCCAGAGGTAAGAAAATTAACTTTACATCTTCATATTTATGATAATTACCAGAAAAAGGCCAATTTAAAGAGCTACCGGTGTTACTCGTTTTTAGGTTATGTTATCCAACGTGATAATTAAAAAATTGCTCATTTTCATAATATTTTTAAACTTTCCAAAAGCTGTTTTATTGTAGACGCTGTCTGTTTTAAAAGTTTATATAAATTCTGGTTTCTGTAAAAAATTTTTTTACCAGCTTAATCACGTTTTTTTCACAAAAACGTGGTATGTTGTAGTTACATAATTATTCTATTGTTTATCTTTTCATGCATTTTATTTATATTTTAGAGTCTTTGATAATAAAAATGTAGGGCTGCCAGTGACTCACTTTTTTAGTCAAATAAAATAAATTTTATATAAAATTCTGATATTAGGTGCCCGAAATTTTTCTTATTAGTTTGTTCATATTCCAATTACATCGTCAATTTTTAAATTAGTCTACAAATATTTAATTTCTACACCTCTTTTCAATTATTTTTGTCATTTTTAAAGTACTTTTGTCAACTTTAAAGTATTTTTGCGATTTTTAATATCTTTTCTTAAATGTTAATTATTTTCATCAGTCTTTAAAGTTATTGTCATGAATATTTAAATTTATTACACAAGTTTTCATTTATTTTCGTCATTTCTCAATATTATTTTGTAAAGTTTTCTCATTTTTCAATTATTTTCTTTATATTTCTATATTATTTTCGACATTTTAGAATTATTTTCCACAAATTTCAATTATTTTATTCAACTTTTCATTATTGACATAAATTTTTTAATTTCTTACACCAGTTTCCAATTATTTTTTTCATTCTTTTTATAATTGTCATGAATTTATTATTTTTTTACACGTCTTTTGTCAATTATTTTCTAAAAATTTCATTCATTTTCTTCAAACTTTAATTACTTTCTTCATATTTAAATATGTTTGCTATTTTGAAATTATTCTCTTCAAATTTCAATTATTTTCCTCAAACATCTAATATTATTATTATTATTATCTAATCATAAATTTTTAAATTTCTTACACCAATTTCCAATTATTTTCTTCATTCTTTTTATAATTATCATGAATTTATTAATTTTTTACACCTATTGTCAATTATTTTCTACAAATTTCATTTCTTCAAACTTTTATTACTTTTTCATATTTAAAATATATGTTTGCCATTTCAAAATTATTCTCTTCACATTTCAATTATTTTCTTCAAACTTCAATTAATTTCTTCAACTTCCAATTATTTTCCTCAAACATCTAATACTATTATTATTATTATTTATATAATATTAGTATATATATAATATTAATATTATTATCTATCATAAATTTTTTAATTTCTTACACCAGTTTCCAATTGTTCTCTTCATTCTTTTTATAATTGTCATGAATTTCTTAATTTTTTACACCTATTGTCAATTATTTTTTACAAATTTCATTTCTTCAAACTTTAATTACTTTCAAACATCTAATATTTTATTAAATTTTTCAATTTATTATTGTCTATAAATTGTTAATTTTTACATCAGCTTTCAAATATTTATGTCATTATTCAATTTTATCATTATTCAATTTTTTACACCAGTTATCAATTATTTTGGTCATTATTCAAACATTTTTGACATTTTGGAATTATTTTCTTTAAATGTCATTTGATTCAGACTTTTTATTATTATCATGAATTTATTAAATTTTACACTAGTTATCTATTATTTATGTAATTCAATTAGTTTTTTACATTCCAATTATATGGTTAATTTTTCAGTTATTTTATTTAGTATGTCTATTACTTAATGTTCCTTAGGATCTTCACTAAATAATAAGCTTACTTTCGATTATTATTTTTGTTGATATAAATAAGAAATTTAGTAACAAATTAACTGTCATTACTTTTTTTAACACTCTCGCTCGTGAGTATTTTTTAAAAATGTTGCAATACTAGTTAATAATAGCTTATTTTATTAACTAACCGGTTCTCTACAACTTTACCATGTTTAATTTTTAAAAATGTTTACTGGTTTTTTAATATGAATATTTTTTTTTAAAGAAATAACATATTATTTGAAATTTTTATTTGTTAAAAAAATAAGTTATTATTAATTAAAATTGCAACATTTATTAAAAAATCTCACGAGTGAGATTGTTGGAAAAAGTAATGAAAGTTAATTGTTACTCAATTTCCTATTTATATCAATAAATAAGATTCGAAACCAAGCTTATTTTTTAGAGAAGATACTAAGGAACACTAAGTAATAGACATAATAAATAATTATTGTATATTTATTTCGTGAAAAATATTTTAAAAAACCATCAATCTTTAACTGGCAGACATGTAAATAATACCTTAAGAAGGGTCGACCGCTTGAAATAACCTCAAACTAAAAAGTGGTTTTTAACAGAAAATTAAACCATAATTAAAATGATTTCACCAAATTTGACCAATTTTGACAAATAATAGCTCATTTTGTTCTTTTAAACATTTTCTATAATTCCACTCGTGAAATTTTGTTCAAATTGTTTGTTAAAAAATATGTTTTAAACAAAATTCAACGAGTGGAATTGTAGAAAATGTTTAAAAGAGCAATATAAGCTATTATTTGTCAAAATTGGTTGAAAAATGCAACTAATTACTGACCCTTAAAAAAAACACAAAATGTTTAAAAATTATTATTTTTCAACAAATTTTGGTCCAACCTAATTTTTTCTGATAATTATACATCTGAATCTTTCAGAGTTTGGTGAAATCATTTTAATTATAGTTTAATTTGCTGTTAAAAATCACTTTTTAGATTAAGGTTATGTCAAGCGGTCGACACTCCTTAATGTATTACATTTTTTATTTTTTACTTTATTTTTGAATTATAATTATCAATTTTCATTCATTTTTTTTCCAAATTTCAGTTATTTTTGTCATTTTTCAACTATTTTCTACATATATATCTCAATTATTTTACTCAAAATTTAAATTTTCTACACCAGTCTCAAATTATTTTTTTCAAATTTTAATTATTTTTGTCATTCTTCGATTATTTTTGAAATATTTCAATTATTCCTTTTCAATTTTTGCCTTCATTTTTTTATTTTTAATCAATTTTTCAATTAGTTTTGTGATTTTACAATTTTATTCTTAAAATTTATTTATTTGCACATAAACGGGTTTACTAAAAATGCCGTTTCGTACACATGGTACTGGATAAGAAAATAAAATTAAGAAAAATTACTATATAAAATAAATGTAAATATATCTCTGTAGATGTTAATTAACAATTATATCATTAAAAATTTGAAGTATGTTTGTCATTTTTCAATATTTTTTCTCATATTTCAATTATTTATGCCATTTTTGACTTATTTTCTTCAAATTTGAATAGCTTTCCTGAATCTTTATATTATTGTCATGAATTTTTTACTACTTTCAATCTGCAAGTCCGCTGACAAAAAAATATATATATATATATATAATAGCTACTTATTTTAAATTCTGAATGAAGTAGACCTTATAGTGATTTCTTAAATTTGTAAATGGAATATTGTAAAAATATTTGAATTTACAATGCGGAAACATTTTCAACAAATTAAAGAATTCTTTTTTTTTCAGTTGCTTCAAGCGAGTTACAACTTTTACACTTGGCCTTCAGCACCTGTATTAGCTTGGTTTCTTTGGGAAAATCGAAAGGATCTGCCAGGAAAGAAAGTTTTAGAACTTGGTTCGGGTACGGCTTTGCCAGGCATTGTTGCCAGTAAATGTGGAGCATCTGTGACATTAAGTGATTCAGCAAATCTTCCCAAAAGTTTACAACATATCCGTCGAAGTTGCGAATTGAACGGGGTTTTGTCGCAAGTGAAAATTGTTGGAATCACCTGGGGTCTCTTCTTATCCAGCCTCTTCTCTCTTGGTCCTCTGGATCTAATTTTAGGTTCCGACTGTTTCTACGAGCCATCAGTCTTTGAAGATATCGTTGTCACTGTTGCATTCCTGTTGGAAAGAAATCCAACTGCAAAATTCTTATGCACTTATCAAGAGCGCAGTGCAGATTGGTCAATTGAACACCTTTTGAGCAAGTGGGGTTTGACCTGTTCACAAATTCCTTTAACCGATCTAGCTGCCGATGCTGATATAAATATTCACGAGTTAATGCAAGATCATACTATTCAATTGCTGGATATTCGAAAAGTTTCTTGAAACATTAAAAATGTCAAAATTGGTTCTTCGAAATATAAGCTGGGCTGTTTCAAGTGAAGATTTAGTCACGTATTTTTCCAAGTATGGAAAAGTCATTGGTTTAGTACGATACTTTGATAGAAAAGTAGCTTTTCCGTATGGCAAAGGAGATCTGACTTTCGAGAGTGAATCAAGCGCAAATCTTGCTCAAGCAGAAACACACACGTTTCATTGTAAACCTTTAAAAGTTTTCAAGTATAAGTAAATTAAATTTAATCAATTTTAATGCAAGACACCATGGCCGAAGGAGATGCTTTTGATTTAACAGATCTCGAGATGACTTTCGATAAAGCAGCATCACATTTACAAAGCATGGTCTCGAAATTGGATTCTGGACAACTTCTCGGATTCTATGGACTTTATAAACAAGCTACTTGCGGTCCATGTGACACCCCAAAACCCAGTTGGTATCAGATGCAAGCGAAGCACAAATGGGAAGCTTGGCAGTCTCTAGGCGAGATGAGTCAGGAAGTTGCCATGGCTAGCTACATTCGTGCAGTTGGAAAAATTGATCCGTCATGGGAAGAAGAAGCGAAAGAGAGTTCACTAGCTTGGGTGGCGGTTAGCAGATTATGTAATACAGATGTAGAATTATGTGACATTGATAAAACATTTTTCGACTGGGTCAAGGATGGGAATGAAGAGAAGGTCGCTGAAATTATATCGGAGAATTCAGGGTGTATTTTGCAAGATGATGAAAGTGGTATGTTTCCCTTGCATTGGGCAGCAGATAGAGGACATGTGCCCACTATAAAATGTCTCGTAGAAGCTGGTGCCGATATTAATGTAAAAGATAAAGAGGGACAGACACCTTTGCATTATGTAGCATCTTGTGGTCATGTGGAGGCATTCAATTACTTAATATCCAAAGGTGCTGAATGTTTAGAAGACAACGATGGCTTAACGCCTAAAGATATAGCAGATGATATCATTTTACCCATGTTTTAATGTATAATTACACGATCTGTATACTATCGATAGTACAATAAAATGTCATTTTAAAAATAAAAATGGTTGATTTGAAAGATTATTCGTAAATTCATAATTTTTTCTTGTTTTTAGATTTATACCTTTCGATTACCTGATGTTACAAAGCAATGTAATTTTAAGTTTAAAAAGGCTTCTTTTGTTGATTTATATATTTTAATTACTACAATATGGTCTTTCTTAATGTATTAAAATTGTAGAACTCCCTCATCTATATTAAATACAAATTATAGCGTCAAATTTTCTTACTATTTCTAGTTTAAAAGGGTACGTGGTCATGTAAATGATTATTTTTCATGTTATTTAATTTCTTCCTAATAATATTCGAGAAATATATACTCATTGATCAATATAAATAAACTTCCTTCTATGATTGAGGAATTTATGAATTGTCAATTGAGTAAGAGGGGAGAATTAAAAATTTGGAAGTATCTAAGTTTCACTCAATTAGGCAAGAATTTCGTTGATTAGTTAATTGTGAGCTGTTCTTGAATTACTATATTTATAAATTGCACTTATTTTGCAGTAAATTTGCAGTATTTTAGAGGTATGTAATTAATTAGTGGTCAAAGATTATTCAAGTTCTAATGAAGTGTATGTTAAATTCTTCTATTAATTTTTTTATATATAGTGTGGTGGTGTGGTGTTTTAAATATAATATTAATTTTGATTTCTCTACAATTCATCCTTGTATTTGAACCTAAGGATATAAAATGTCATAATCTGATGATTGAACATCTTGAGGCTGATATGCAGATAAATTCTACTGATCCCCAAGAATATTCTGCTATTGTCGGAAACAAAAAGATTGTTCCTTAAGTATCATCTTGTTAAAATCTACAATTTGGGATGTATTCATGATTAGCCAATTACAGGCCTGAATCGTGCGATTATTATTTATTGATAATTTTATGTCTAGAATGCGTATATGTTTTCAAAGTGACTAAGTTATGTTAGCACTATTCTTTAATTTTAAACTAATTTCTCATAATTCAGTTACCTACATTCTTCAATTTTAAATTAATTTCTCAAATTTCAGTTATATTCTTCAATTTTTAAAATTTTGTTCTTCAATTTTCAATTAAATATGCGTATATTTAAAATTTTGAAATTAATTTTATCATGAGTCAATTATTTTTTGTATTTTTCAATTAGGCAGTGTCGTCATCAATAATTTCTTAAATAATTGCAAATTTCAAAATCTTCTCTTCCATACTAAATTACTTCTATGACTTTCCATTTTTTAAATTGTATTTTTTTTGTTTCAGTTACTTTAATACATTCTTTTTTATTTTCTTGAATTTTATTTTTTAGGTAATTTTTTAATTATTTTATTCGTTTTTCAATATGATTCTCTTTAATTTTCAATTAGGCATTTCCTTCTGTTCAAAAAAATGCTCTGAAATATTTTCCATTCTTTTCTTAAACTTTTAATTATGTTCTTCAATTTTTCAATTATTTTCGTCAATGTTCATTGTATTCTTCAGTTTTAAATTAATTTCTCACATTGTAGACATCGGTTAAATTGATAACATTTATAAATCAACGTTTGTGGAAGAAAATTTTCTTTTTCACGTGGGAATAAAATTCTTTGCATAAAAATTTTCTTCTCGGAAATAGTAGATCGATAAACGTTTAAGAAAAATTTTCAAATAAAAGTTTTGAATAAATAGTTTAGAAAAATACCTATTTTTCTTAATCGTTCATTATAAACTTTGTGAACTTCACCCCGACGTATTTTTAGTTGTGTTCTCCAATTTTTAAAATGTTTTTTTTTATATTTTTAAATAATATTCTTTAATTTTTTAATTACATATTTTTTTTTAATATTAAATCTATTTCTTCATTTTTTAATACAGTGGAACCTCAATTATCCGAACCTCTGTTATCCAAACATTAAAACATTTTATCCGAAATTTTTTCCACCTTCTCGAATTCTAAATATTATGTTTTAAAAATATATAAATTAATTGTATATACGTTAAAAATAAACAAATTAAATTAAATAAATGTAAAGTTTATCTGTTTAATCGTTTTTCTTTATAGTTATATATAAAAATACTTTTAATTTCTATTATCCGAACCAGGTCATGCCCGAATTTGTTCGGACAATCGAAGTTTCACTGTAATAACTGACTTTTATTTTCAATTGTTTTCTGCAAATTTCAATCATTCTTTTCTTATAATTTTCAATTATTTTATTAAATTTTTACTTTTTTCTGGAAATATCAATTGTATTTTTTAATTAATTTGTTCAATATGATTGTAATTATTTTTATCAAATACCGCTCTTTTATCCACTTTGAGTTACTTTCTTCCCTTTTAATTATTTTGAAGCTTTTCAATTTTCAACTTCTTTTCTTCAAATGTTTATTATTTTCTCCATTTTTTTCAACTTTTTTATTTAATTTTCATTTATATCCTGCATTTTTTCAATTTGTTTCTTCAAATTCAGTTTGTTTTTAAAACTTCTAATTCTTCTCTCCAGCTTAAAAGTATATTATTAGCTAAATTATTTTATTGATTAAAAAAGAGGATCTTGATATAATTTATTTTTGACCTAAAAACCTTTAGAAGGTTTTGAATTGTTTTTTTTTTTAAATCGCTAGGCATCCTGATTGGTACAAAAAGGTCCATCGCTGGAATTTTTTCGACTTTGGAAGCTTAAACAAAAAACTGTTAGACAGAAGAAATATAAAAAAGAACATTTTCAGACATAATTATTAAAAATATCAGAGAAAATCGTCAATATTTTCTTAATATAAACTTATTTTTTAAACCAAAATATTATAATATTTATCGATGTTATGAACAAAAATAGGTATTACTTTATAGTTCTATTTTACAAAAATAACAAATTCATTGTCATAAAACGATTTTATTTATATACAAATACATGTTTTAATACTCCACTGTACTCACAGCCTAAGCTTTCCTTAGGTAAATGCATGCTTAATCAGCAGTTGAGGTTTAATGTTTGGAGACGGCAATTTTTTTTTTACTTTTTAATATAAAAGGCAACGCAATAGTGCGTTTAAGGTAGATACAGAATTTTTACAAGGGTATATTGAATGTTTGTGCTGTCACTGAAATATCGACAGAACATTGTCAATGCATTATTATATTTATAATATTATAAAGCGAAGATAAATTTCTTGGAATGAGAGAAAAATGGAAATGAATATATACTTTTTAATAACTTATTTAATGTTCCGAATATTTGCATTCAATTGTCAAAACCTTTAACTTTCTCTAAAAGTATAATCGTTAATGAATAAATAATTTTTGTTTTTACCTTATAATGATAAAATAATGAAATTTTTTTAATTTTAGTATACTGAAGAATACATTTGCATTTAAAAATTGTAGGGAAAGACTTTGAGATTTAAGCGAACTCGTAGGAAGTCTTTAATTTTGACAAAAGATCTTATTTTAGTCAAATTTCTTTTTATTTCTTTTATTTAAAAAGAAAGGTTAAAGAAATTTTAGATTGATTGTCTCAATAAGCTTTTTTCCATAATTATACCTAATTACTACAAAGGCAATAGGGTTGGCAAATATTTTCAAAAATGTAATTCTTTTTTAAATCAACAATGCTGTGACTTATTTAAAAAATATTATTCAATATTTCATTAATGATTATGTTTCTTGACATTCATTTTCCAGTTACTCATGTTCTTAACTATTTTTAAAATTGTCCAAGTTTTGTAAAGTGGCAAGATAGAAAAGCAATCAAGAGAAAATTATTCCCATCAAAAGATAAAAACCATTGTGTAAAGTTGTGAACATTACTTGACAAGAAACGTTCAAGTATTTACATAAATTAGTTATAAAAATTTTAATTATTTTAAAATCATTATTTGAAACAATTTTTTCCATTTTTGACCCAAATAATTCTTTAAACAGGAATGTTACACAAGAAAAAGTTTTTTTTTCTTTTTCAATTTTACAATCAACGTTCTATCTACTTTATTCCTATTACGTTTTTTTAAATTCTAAATATGCCAAAATAATTTTTCAGCTTTCGTCATCAATGCAATTTTTATCCATTAATTTTTTTTACAAAAGTGATTTAATCACAAAATTAAAAATCAAAATTACGTCTTCTAGCTTGAAAAAAAAATTTAAAAAAAGAACAAAACATCTTAATTTTGCATTTTCGAATACAATACACCGTTTCACGGTTTTATCACTTTAATCGAGTTTTTTAAGTCTTAAATTTCTTTTACCCTTATTTCTTAAAGTTCTTATCTTCTTTTACATAATCAAATTTTCTGTGATTCAAATAATACTAATATTTAGAAATTTAAATAATAAAATCGCTTCCAATTCAAAGATACACTAATAAAAGATATTCAATTCTAACAAAACTGTAAAAATATAAGCTGCCTTATAATAATATCAATTAATCTAAATTAACAATTAGATTTTTCGATGTAGAATAATAAAAACCTTAGTTTTTAAAACGTAAAAAACATAATAATGCCTCTTTGTAAAAGGGAGAGATTTTAAAGAAAAACTCGTGCACTTTATAAGTGACACTGGCATGCAATTTACAACTAGTTTTTGTTTTCATTCTCTCTCAAAATATATCCCTGTAGATACAAATATTACAAATTATAAACATGTAAAACAGAACTTCAAATCCTAAATTATTATGAGACTATAAAAGTTGTCTATATAATCGCGGTATAAGTTTTTTATATTTTAATGAATAAAATGGTAGGTATTTACATTAGATTTCGTAGAAACCTTATTGACTCGCATTCTGTCATAGAAATTATAATCTTAAAAGAAACTGTTCTTAACTCATTTCAAAGCCGTTAGCATATTAAAAAAAAAAAAAATCATTTTCTAGTCATTTTTACAAGCCTTTCGTTGAAAATATGAAATATCTCATGAGCACATGGAACTGTTGTGCGTTTAAAAACACGTTCAAAATATTATTAAGATAAAAATATACTTCGTCTGTTTCTAGTCGCCTACTTTTACTACATGAAAACCTGCTATTCTAGAAAAATACTTGGTATCGAAAATTCTTTTCTTAATTAAAATCGCGATCCATGAAATTCGTTTGATTACATGTGATTTAAGAAGCAACTTTCACTATACTTCAATGCTCCAAAAAAAAAAAAAAACAAAGTATATTTTATACAAGTATTGTTTTCCGAATCAAAACAAACAACATTCTATTTAAAATATCGTATTAGGCATTTTGCAATCTTTGCAGAAAGATTCCTATCGACGTCTCATAAATAAATTATTAAACATTTCACGGTTACATTATTACGATTATTGAGCCCTTTAATATTTTCTTTGAGACAAAAAAAAATTAAATCAAATTTAAAAAAATAAAATAAGAGTAAAAATTGTACACAATTAATCTGTTTCGAAACTTAAAATCTTTCTAGAATACAAAAATATTTTCACGACTATTCAGTTCTAATAATAAAATAAGGATACAAAATACTATCAAAAGTCATCTCAAAGAAAAAGTTTTAACAATGGCAAAACAGAAAGAAAACAAATAGTTTAATTTGACTTTCGATTCTTATTTGCTGTTTTTAACATTCTTTCTACCATCGTCACATCACAGTCTAAATCGGTTAAATGGATAAGATAAAGGCTCTAAGGTAAAATGCACCAATTTGATCTGATATCTATTTCTCAACTCTAAACTGAAAAAAAGATAAAATCAAGCTGAAGTTTAGAACGTTTAAAGAAAAAAAATTATTGAAATTCAGAAATAAATGTTACCAATTCAAGGGTAAATAATAAAAGGGAAATTTTAATTGAAAAATAGAAATGAGAAAGAATTTTTTTAAAAAATAATTTTGAATTGAGTTTGGTCATAGAATAAATAATAAGTCGCCCAAAAAATATAAAATATAAATATAAAAAATCTTAAAATATAAAATATTCTTTAACGAAGAATAACAAAATTAAAACTATTAATTCTGAATAAAAAGAAAATGTAACTTTAGGTTGATGAATTTCAACAATTTGATTGTTTTAAACATTGGAGACTTTATCTTAAAGTAGTTTTAGTGAAACTTCCAAATAAAATACTTTTTTTTGCATTGCAAATTTTTATCAGTAACTGTTGAACTAGAACTATTTTAAGGCACTAGTTGCCTGACAGTCTTAACAAAAAATTAGTGCTATCTTTTAATTAATTTTGCTTAAAAAACATAAAATTTTTACTCATTCTATCTATTAATGTCCCACTTTCAGTGAATACCCTAGTTACCGTCTATTTTTGAATATTTTCGCCTCCATTTCGACGAAAATTAAGTTTTAACTTTATTTGAATAATTTTGACATTATTTATGTCTTTAGTTATCTTTAAATAAATATAATCATAACTTAAAATAGTTTAAAAAAGACTGGAAATTAGGACAAGACGGTGACCCCTTAATTAAAAATTAAAATAATTTAAAAAAGTCACGATAAAAAGAACTTGTAATTAAAGTTAAATATTACTAAACTTTCTATTTAAACAAAACAATAATCACTAAAATTAAGCTTAATACTTTTGTATAAGATACCAATAAACACAAATTAATAGTTAGAATAAATAAAAATTCACTAAACGTATACAATGTAAATAACTTTTTGTTCAGACTGTTGAGCGATTAATACCTTAATATAAAGGCTAAAACATTATATTTCAACTAAAACGGTCGCTACTTGTTTTTTGAAAATTTTATTTTGAAATTTTATTAAGAAGTAGTGTTTTAATAACTTAATA
Source organism: Ganaspis brasiliensis (assembly GCA_037103525.1). NCBI lineage: Eukaryota > Metazoa > Arthropoda > Insecta > Hymenoptera > Figitidae > Ganaspis > Ganaspis brasiliensis. The sequence continues at coordinate 9,110,286 of JAZKLR010000085.1, read as the reverse complement.
CTGGCATAAACAAAAAAACTATTTAACAATTTAATCCAAAATTAATTTTTTATCTTTAAAGGTACAGAAAAATGCCATATTTTTTATTTTAGATTAAAAATGATTAGGCATTTTATACATATTTGATTTATATTTTCAAACAAATTAAAAGTCATCGATTTTAAATTTTATGAAAAAGAAACATTTTTCGGAAATAAATGACAGTGAAAATCAGCAGAAACGATTAATATTAAAAAGTAAATTTTAAAATAATTATTAATTAACATTTTATGCCTTTTCTTAAAAGCTAGTTAAAATCAAAAATATATAAAAAACCAATTTTATTTAATTGATAATTTTTAGATAAAATATTATTTAACAAAATCAAACAAATAAAGTTGTGAAAAATCTTTCAAAGAACAAAATAAGCTATTATTTGTAAAAATTGGATGAAAGATTTTAACTAGATTTAAAGAAAAAGCATAAAATATTAAATCAAGTCCGTATTTGGAAACATATTTTTCAAACTGAAAAAACTAAAAAAGCAGCTGATTCTCCAGTGTCAAATTTTGATACTGTGAAAAGGAGGGTCAATATTAAAATTTAAAACCAAAATTGGATTTTTTCATTCTTTGGGGGCGGAGTTATTAAAATTGAAAAACACTGCCATTTTTCAAAATTTCAATAATTAAGGTAGAAGTTGTCATATTTCTCCATTATAAAATTAAAAAGTTAGTATGACATATGAAAGTAAATTAAAAGCACTCAAGATGTAATAATATTTAACAGTAAAATATTTGAATACTTTAAATAAACTTTAATTAAGGAAGTTGAGCTAAAATTTGTTGTTAAATGATAATTCTTTTAAATTTTATGTTTTTTCTTTCAATCCAGTTAAAATCTGTAATTTTTATCCAATTTTGACAAATAATAGCTAATTTTTCTCGTTGATACATTCTCTGCAATTTTATTTGTTAGATATTGTTAAATATTATTTTGTTTAAGCAATAAGTAAAAAACTGTTTTTTGTCTAATATCTTTTAAGCAAAATATTCTGTAACAAAACCCAACAAATAAAATTGTAGAGAATATTTCAACGAGAAAAATGATCTATTATTTGTTTAAATTGGATGAAAATCACTGATTTTAACTAGATTTAAAGAAAAAGGATAAAATATTAAATAATTATTATTTAACAACAAATTTTAGTTCAATCTAATTTTTTCTGAAAAATGTACAACTGGGTCTAACAAAATTTGATGAAATTGATTTCAATAATATTTTTATTTGGGGTGAAAAACGACTTTCTAGATTGAGGTTATGACCTAAGAAGCAAGTTTTAGCTTATATTTGTGATTTTTGGAATAAAAATACACAAAGAAGTTCACACTCAATGCGAACTATTGATGTTTAAGTCTCATTCCATCCAAAATATTTCATAGAAACTGATTTTCATTACGCAACATTAAAAAGGAACTTATAATAAAGGTGGAACTTTCACTGAACATAACCTGACACTTTTAGCTTCTTAGGTCCCTTTCATCGTAAATTTTTTATACTTGGAAAGAATGAAAATTAGAATTAATGCCAGAATTAAGTTCTTACAACATTATTTTTTAATACACTTCGAAATAAAAATCCTCAAAAAATAAGTCTCTACTAAATTAGTTGAAATATAATGATTTGGCTTATAAATCACCGCAATCCTCAAGACATTTTAACACAAAGATGCTGTCACTGTAAAATTTCTTCCATGTCTTGAATTTTTGCACTTTTTGGAGTATTTTGCAAAAAAAAATCAAAATCTTTTATCGAGCCGTTTTTCAGAAAATCGATTTTTTATGTTAAAACATTGGATTTTTCGTTTTTTATAAAAAAACCATTGTGTAATATAACTGAAAACTTTACATAAAACCTATCTTTACAAAGAATAAATATTATTAAAACTGTCTTGATATTTTTTGCATAGGAAAATAGTGGAATTTAGTTTTATTTTAATTGATTAAATCATATATGCCAAATCTAAAATAAATTTTTGAGTATTTTTTTGCAAAATACTTAGAAAAGTTTCCAGATTCAAGATATGGATGAAATTTTACAGTAACATCAACTTTGGGATAAAATATGTGAGGACTCCCGTGGCCGTATTTAAGAAAATAGATTTTTTAAGCGGAAAGATTGAATTTTTCGTTTTTCATCAGAAAAATTTTGTATTATTACTGTACAAATTTACCTAAATTTATCATTGTGTCTCTGGAATAGATTTAATTAAAAGGTTTTTGCACTAAAATTTGTTTCTGAATTTGTGAGGTTATTAATTAAAATAAAACTAGATTCCACTTTTTTGACATGTGGGGATATTAAAGTAAAGTAAACTAAAAATATACCTAAAGCGGACAACCCAAAATTTGTAACGTAAAAAACATAATTTTTAAAATGCTGTTTTTTTCCATTCAAATGTATAAAATGGAAAAAATTATGACTCTTTTTTGTAGTAGGTAAATTAAACGGTCTGGTTGAATTGATTTTTAAAATTAAATTAACTTTTATCGAAAAAAGTGAAAATGAAAGATTTAAGATCATTTTTCATGACCTCCGACCATTTAATATTTTTTTTTACAAAGACTTCTTTATAATGCTGTGTTTTTATGCAAAATTTTACATTGAAACCACACAATATTTATCATAAAAAACGAAAAATTTAATGTTTTAACATAAAAAATCGATTTTCTCAAAAACGGCTCGATGAAAGATTTTGAATTTTTGTGTAAAATACTTGTCCAAATCCAAGATATGAAAAAAAAAAAATTACAGTGACAGCACCTTTGGGTTAAAATGTGTTGAGGATCACCGTGAAATAAGAATTAAATTGGTGCAATTACTTATTATGTTTTCCTGGGAGACGCGCCTCATTTTAAGTAGAATTAGGTTTTACAAAAATGGTGACAAAATCGGGTAATGGCATTTTATTCCTCTTTATTTATATATTGTACAAGATTATTTTTCTGTTAAAAAAACCAACGACAATTTTTATTATTTTTTTTGTCCAAATTTGACAGCTTGCATTTTTTAGGAAAAAAAATACACGTTAATGTTTATAATTAATATCAATTCTATAATAAACTGTCATTAAAATAAACCTTAGAACATTAAAAACGTTAATCAATTCAGAAGAAATTTTCATTTTAACAAAGCAGTCAAAATCAGTTTTTTTTTTAAATATCTAATGGAAATATTAACTAAGTAACTTCTTTTTTATCTTAGTGTCCTTAGAATTTTATTAGCTTTTAGGAAATAAGGAAACAAAAATTTTATTTTACATACTTTTTACGTTTAAAGAAGTTTTTCATGTTAGACATATATATTATTATAAGGGTACCTCAATTTTATCATTTATACATAAAAAGTAGGAATTTTTGTTTCCGAATTTAAAATTAGAAGCACATAATTTAGAAGAAAATGATAAATTTAACAATAACTCGAATAAAGGATCAGCTAGAATTTTGGTCTGCACGTTTTTTAAAGCTCTAAATAAAGAGGAATGAATTGCCATTACCCGATTTTGTCACCATTTTTGCAAAACCTAATTCTACTTGAAGCCAGGCGTGGAGACTCACTTGATTATAGAGACAATTATTTAAAAAAAATCTAATCACTGAGAATGTATGAAACCTACAAATTGGTACTTTCCTGCTCAGATTTGGGTCTAGCAGTTGGGGGCGGAGGAGGCGGAGGCTGAGGTCTTGGCGGTCGCTGGAGAAACCTCGGGGAAGCTGGCTGCTGTTGTGACTTGGTGATGTTAATCGAGTCAGTGTGAGGTTGAACGTCAATGATATTTCCCTCTGATCTCGTCCTGGTGTGGGCCTTGGTTGGTTCCGGGGCATCGGCAGGCCGAGGTGGTTTTTCGGGTCGATCGCAAGACAGAGACATGGACGAGGGTCGGCTACCGACACTAGGACTTCTCTGCAAGTTGGAACTCGTGTTTCCATTGCTTTCGCCCAAGTGAAAAGCATTGTTGTTTCCACGTACTTGTATTATACTGACCTGTTGTTTGTCCACCGAGTACATGTGAGCTCGTTCCAAGGTTAGCAGCTGTTGAATCAAAAAAATTTATAATTAATTAATTTTTACACCCTTGATACTGTCGATTGACAAACAATAAATAAATAAATAATAAATGTGTTTTGCTAAAGGGAAATCGCCGTGAATTGAATCGAACAGTGAAATTAATAAAGTTGATGAAATTAGTCAATATAATTATTTTTTTGAAATTTACAAATGACAGTGAAACATGCTGTAATCGTGATGTTCGAAGCGGCGATGCGGAAAATGATTGTTTACCTTTTTCTCTTTTTTCGTATTTTCACCATTGAATTGTTCTCAAGATAAGAAAGATTGTGTCTGTGGAAGCGAATAGCACGGTTCCTCCACGTGCTAGATTTCATATCGATAAATTCTCCAAGAACGAACTATCAAGATTACTGATGCTTTGTGTCTTATTGTTTAGAATTAAACAGGCCAAGTTTTAACAAGCACAGAAGATTGGAAAATTAATTCTCTAGTTTAATTATCACAGCAATCAAAGCAGTAGTGATTTATCAGGGTATCCAGCAACTTTAGACAAAACTTTTTTTTTTTTTTAGAATTTCAGAATCTAAAATTACATTTTTAGTGTGTACTTTTTAAAAAGAAAATTAGTGGTTTTTACTTTGGATAATGAATACATTTCTTTAGGTTTATGAATAATAATAATCGATTTAAAATTCAATTTATCTCAGGGTGCCTATCACATTTTTGCTTTAAAATTACTTGATTTTCTCTGACCGAAAGAATTTTTTTTCCTTGTTTTTTACATGTGTTAATTTGGGATAAAGTAGTTAAATAAAGATAAAAAAAAAGTTAAATAAAAGTTAAATCTAACGAATTACCGTTTTCAAAAGTCCAAACAAATTCTCGGATTAGTTATTTATTTTTAATATTTAATAACTTTAAAATACAATGTGCTTAATATAAATATAACCGGATTTAAAAAAAACATTAAGAAAAGCGATTTTAAACTCAAAAAATATTTAAAAATAAGAAAAAGTGAGAAAGTTTAATAAAAAATACTGAAAAGAAATTGAAAAAACAAAGAAAATGTTTTTAAAAATCTAACAAGTTATGAAAAAAATACAAAAATTTTAAAAAACATTAAAAATCGAATGAATGAGAGAATTAGAAAATCGGAAAAACTATTAAAAAATAAGAGAATATAAAAATAAAGAAAAAAAAATTATTTATTGTATAAATAATTCAAAGAGGAAATTTAAAGAATAGGAAAATAACTTTTAGATAACGAAAAGATAACAAATTTCTTCAAAATTTAAGAAGAAATTCATCTTAAAAATCGAAATTCAAAAAAATAAAGTCAAAAATCATGCTTTAATATAAGAAAAACTTAAATTAAAAAATCAAATTAAATTAGATTAAAAATAGAAATAAAATAAGTAAATTAAAAATCAAAAAGAAATTAAAAAGACACACAAATGCGAAAAAATTACAAACAATTAGTTATTTACATAAACGGGCTTTTAGAGAGAGAGAAAAAAAAACGTATAAAAAGCAAGAAAATCTTTAAACAGAATCTAATCAAATATGAAAAAATTAGAAAATTGTAAAACTATAAAAATAACTTTCAAAGAACGAAAAAATAAAAAAATTCTATAAAATTAAATAAAAAATCCTAAAAATCAATGAGTGATAAAAGTATGAAGAAAATTATTATTATTATTGCAATCATTACTTTTTTAAAGTTAATAAAAGTAATATGTTTTAGGCTTTACTATTTTTTTCTTTATACAAAAATAAAAATTGGCTTTTAGTTGATGTTTTAATCACAAGTTTGTTAAAATCTTTGGGCATTTTTTTTAAGTCATTGTTCTTTATTTGTAGGCTTTTTTTTAGTTTGTTTCATATTAATTTCTAAGTTAAAAAGAAAGTTTCTTCTCTTATTATTTTGTACATTTTTGTAAATATTATTTATTAAAATTAATTCCTAATTATTAAAAAATACAAAATATAAATTGAAATTGTCGAGGTGTTTTTACGATTTTCGGAACAAGTTACAAATTCTTGAATCTTTTTGCAAATTTTCGTTTGTTTGTCTAGATTACTAGACACTGTTTTATAATTCTGTAAAATAATAAATTTTTCCAGACAGACAACTATTAATAGGTTTAAATTTCAATCAGGGATTTTACGGTTTCAAAAATTAAAAGGACATAATATTCCTAAAAATTTTGAAAAACAAGTATGTTACAAAAGAATTAAGTTTTTCATAGAGCAAAGAATCAGTTATTTTCATTGATAATCAAATTTATTTTAAAAATAATAATAGAAATAATAATTTGAGAACAGTAAATACTCAAAATTTGTATTTTTTTTCGAATTTTTAAACAATCAAAAACGAAAAATAAAAAATAAAGTAAAATAAAGAAATATTCAAATTCAATTATAATTTAAGGTTTGTTTAAAAATTGAAGATGATTTTCAGATTTTTAAATTCAGAGAATAAATTGAAAGTAATTTCTCGACTTTTAAGATAAAAAACAGTTTCAAGGCGAACTCTAAATTTTAAAGATTTTAAAGTCGCTGGACACCCTAATTACACAGTTTTAAAAAAAAAGATTATTATTCATATCACAAAAGACAAAATTTATTATTTAATATTCAGACAAAAGTCAAAATTTATTATTTCATGACCAGGCAAAATTAAAAAGTTATTATTTAATAATTAATATACAAGTTAAATAAAAATATATAATAAATCGATATATTAAAATTAACTATTCATCTCAGATTTGCCATACCAAGTTGGTATGGCTCATCAAAACGAATACAACTTTAATTATACTAATTTATTAAAATATAATTCATCAAAAGTGATGAAAAAAAAATCTCAAAAAAATCTCAATATAATTAAAAATATTACCAAAAATTATGTTTAAAGAAACATTTTCTCAATTAAATTACTAAAACACTTAAATTTAAATTAAAATTTCTTTTCTATTTCTTTTGTATTTTCCATATTTCATTTTTCTTTTTGTTTTATCAAAAGAATAATAATTGGACAAAAGTGTAAACATATTTAGTTTAAAGACAATAAAATTTTATAATTACACACCTGATGTTTTGTTATTTTAATGTATTGAAATATTTTTATTAAGTATTTTCTTACATCTCGTAATTTTATGTTAAACATACACGCTTCTTACGCTATTAGTGTAGTATTAATAAAATTATAAAACAAATTATTTGGAGATAATCAGTTACTGAAATCGATGCATCTTGCAAGTAAATTATCAAGTCTATTCAAGGATTTGGACACTCACCCCTGATTCGTTGTCCAAATTCTCATTACTATGGCGAGGCTGTGGCCTTATAAGACTTGATGGTCGCGCTAAGCCCGCTGGTCTCTCTGGAATGGCAGGTTTACTGATTTTATCAGATCCTGTTGGAATCTCAGCTTTTCTCCTCAGTTCAACAACATCATCTTGTCGGAAAAAATTAAGATTATTATGTTATTATGTTATTCGAAATCAAATAAAAAAAGATTATTTCCAAAATTCGCATGCTGTAAATTTTGTTAGATTAAAGTTTCTAGTAACAACTTCGAACTAAATCAAAAGAAAAACAAATAAAATAATAAATAAAAAAAAGGAGTTTATAACATTGTTAAGGAAATCACAGAAAATTCCAAACAAATTATCTGTAAAGAATAAAAAAATATTGGAAATAAAATTAGAAAATAAAATTGAAGATAATAAGTAGAGAGTGGATAAAGCGAGTAAAAAGATAAAAATAATTAAAATTGAAGACAATGCCTTGGAGATGATACATAATTAGTAAAACTATTTTACTAATTACTTCAGAAGGAAAAAACTGCCTGAAAGCAATTTAAATTGAAAACAATTTTTTAATACAAGAAAATTATTATAGTTAGAAATAATTTTTAGAAAACAGAAGATCAGAACTTATTGGATTCAATAAATGACTACAAAATGCATTTGAAACATTTAAAAAAAAAGTTTAAATTGATAAAATTTACAAGTTCTATAAAACCGAAATTGCAAGATATTTTACGGAATATTGATAAGGGATCAGAATTCGTAAAAAAAAGATTTTTCTTTTTTACAGAAATATTGAAAAAATTATTGTTAGTTCATAAAAACGTTTCAAACATTTTTTAAACAATTTTTAAAAAAGCTTTGTCAAAATTGAAAATTTTATCACTTTTTTAATAAAAGCTTATATCTCTGAAGTGAAAGCTCAAATTTAAGCGTACCTTGGATAGAATCAAAAGGCATAAAATACACTTCTATTTAAAAATCAAAAATTAAAAGAAAAATAATTTTTTCGTACTTTGTTCATAAATTATTATTTCTTTTAATGTTCTGCGCCTTTTAAAAATCGGGAAAAATATTAAAAACTTAAAAACTAGAGGAATGGAAATCCTTTGAGAAAATTTACGAGCGATTATTTTTTTGGGACTTTCCATGAGAAATTCAATTGACCGAAAGCTGATATTATTTTTTCGTATTCTGTTACTTTTTATAATCTGGGTGCTAAATAAGTTTGCCAAAACGCTTTGTAACTTATTTTAATAAAAAAGGCGCAGAATATTAAAAAAAATTAATTGTTTAAAAACAAATTATAAACGAATTATGAAATTTTTTTTTTACTTTTTTAATCTATAAATGGAACTCTATTTTGTGCCTTTTAATTCTACCCAAGACACACATCAATCGGTAAATTCATTCAAGAGATATAATCTTTTATTTAAAAAGTGGTCAAAATTTTCATTTTCCTATTCATAAAAATTATAATATTATTATAAAATTTTTTTATTTTATGATCCTAATGAAATTTAAAAAAAAATTCGTTTACAAAATTTCATAACTTTTTAAAATTTGTATTTTTTTTTTGTTTTTTTGAAAGCTCAAAAAATGTTGAAACTATGCAGATATTTTATTCTTAATATAATTTACCTGTTACTAAAATTTGTCCAGGGTATTTTGCTTCGTTTTGGAACTATTAAATTTGAAATTTTTTTATTCAAAAAGGTTAATTCGAGGATTTAAAACATTTTACATCTCTCTTTTCTTATAAAAAAAACAGAGAGATGTGAAATTGTTTTGCTAACTTCAAATCCTCGAATTAACCTTCTGGAGTAAAAAATTTTCAAATTTAATAGTTCCGAATTGAAGCAAAAAACCCTCGTCAAATTTTAATAGCAGGTAAATTATATTTAGAATAAAATGTCTGCAAAATTTCACAATTTTTTGAACATTCAGAAAAAAATTACAAGTTTTAAAAAATTATGAAAGTTTCACATATGTATTAAAACAAGATTTTTTTAAAATATGTCAGACGAAGGTCAGTGGAATTACTCTTTTTCAATAATCCTTTTATGAATTTTACATTTGGTAGAGACATTTTTATGATCTAACATAAATTTTTTTTCAATATTTCCATGAAAAAGAAAAATCTTTTTTTTCTATGGTGATTTCACGAATTCTGACCCTAGTGCTTTGAAAAAAAAGTCTAAAACAAAATTTCAACATTTACCCGAATTTTGTAATGATATATTTGTTATGCTTCTGGGTGCTGCGATAGGAATAGGTCGCCTTTCTTGCGTTGTCGGACAAGTCTTTTCAGTAGGCATTTGTTTCGACTTTGGAGTACTAACTTCTAAATTTTCAGACTCAAGATTCCCTTTATTACAAACATTCGATTCCGTTTTGACATTCAGAGCTTCAAAACCAATAGGTGCATTAGTTTTCAATTCCTCAGTAGTATTTTTCTCAGTCTGACAATTAGTTTTCGAGAAATTTTCTTGATGCTCTTTACGAGATTCGACATGACGTTCCAAAGTTTCTGTTTGATTTGCAACAGCCTTTATTGATGCATCACAGCCTAAAGGTTTAACGTTGCGCTCTGAATTTTTTTCAACTTTTTCCGTCGTTCTATCAACAGGTTTATTGGATGGATTGATCAATTCAGCATTCACTTCGTGTTTTTGAGCTTTGTAAGTCACTCTATTTAGTGTCGCTGTTGCAAGAGGTCTTGGCGGTTTATCGGGTGCGGGAGGGGGTCTATCGTCAACTTTTCTTTCGTGTTTGTCGGGTGTACCACCTGGTGGAATAGGTGCAGGTTTGTTTTTTCTGCGAGTTGCTGGTTTTGGACTTCCTTGAGGTGGACTTTCTCCGATGTCACTGAGACTGCTATTAGACACACAGCGTCTCATGCCGACTACTTGATGCTCTGAACCGTTCACAATTCCTATATCTAAATCGCGGTCAAAATCTATTTCACCAGGGAAAAACCAGTCGGCATAAGTTACCAGCTGATCTACTATAAGACTAGAATTATTAGCTGTGCTCATCTCCATTCTAAAAAAGAAAAATTCAGCGTTAATATTGTTTGTTTTAAAAAAAAAAAAAAACATTTCCAAACTAAAAATGTGACTTACGCCATGGGATTTGAATCCTCTGGGGGACTCCAGATTAGATTTGGAGCAATGACAATGGCAATGTTATGTGGAGTCATTTTATTAATATCCTGATTTTTGCTTAGCATTGCTAAAAATTTTATTAGGAACCTTAAATTTTCTAAATTTGGCGGCGGTAACTTGTGTAGCACCTCCCAGAGAGCTTTCAGCCTTGCTTCGTTTTGAACTACTTTTGCAGCTGCCATCCATTCGGGATATAATCTAAAATTAATTATTCATAATATTTATTTCATAGAATTTCATTAGGAAGAATATTCTCTTAGTCGAAATTTCACATTTTCGAATATGTTTTCAATCGAACATAAATTAATCAGAATTTTGACCTAACAGAAGTTTTAGGTCACTGAATTCATATTTGAAAGAATTTTCATTTTACAGAAATCCTTTTAACTAACTTTTCATGTAAAAGAATTCCAATTTAAACGAATTTTAATTTAGATTAATTTAATTCTGATTAGTCAATTTCAAAATTCGCGCCAAAATATTTGTGTCGGAAACTTTTTCGGGCATTTGCAATTTCTAACAAATGAACATTCTGCATTTTAAGTTTTCTATCAAATGTCAATTAGTACTGATATTACTAATTGTATACAATTTCGGACAAATGAAGATTCTGTCAAATGAATATTCTGGTACAAGTAAACGTAACAAAGTAACGTTTAGAAGTAAAATATGGTTTTAAAACTACTCACTTGTAAGTAAGTAAAGGTACAGGTAACTCTCTGAGGTAAGATTTTAGAGCTCCAGCGATCACATGTGGATCTTTGTATTCTAGAGCAGTCGGCAAATTAAGGCAGCAAGCATCTAAACTAAGTTTAATTCGTCGAAGTTTGGACGCACCACCTGCTATTCGAAAAAGACCTTCTTCTTCCATTCCGAGCCTTAGCAGTGCCGAGACACAAAGTTGAATCGGTAACGCTATTTTTCTATTTGTAACCCGCAAATGTTCTTCCAAGGAATAACCAAACACAGGTTTCGATTCGTTGTCATCTGAAATACACAAATATGCATTTAAAAAAAGTTTGCATTAATTAAAATTTTGATTAATTGAAATTTTAAAAAAATAGAATTTTAGAACGATTAAAATAGACAAAAAGTTTTAATTTATTTAATTTCATTCTCTTGGAATTTATCTCGATAGAAATTTAGATAAAGTGAAACTTTATTACTTTATGATTTTTAAAAACCACTCAGCTTTCTTCAGGGTGTCTAGCGAATAACCATTTTGAATTTCCCGTATCGTAAACTACAATTTTCCCGGATTTGTGCGCTTAATAATTAAAAACAATAGTAGTTAGATAGTGGCTTGAGTGAAATATTAAGATTAGTTTAAAAATAACCACAAAAACAAACCTTCGAAATACTAATTAAGAAAATAAACGAAAGAATAAAAAAATTACAAAAAAGGTAAAAAATACTAAATAAATAAAAAAAAAGAGGAGAGAACGTTAATGATTCACATAATGATTAATTATGTAAAAATGATAAAATAACAAAAATTATTAAAAACGCAATAATAAAAAAGTTGAGAATAATCTACATTAAAATAGGAAAATCAAAAAACTAGAAGAAAATGTAAAAAGATAATTTGAAAGCCTACAAAAAATAGATAAATTTTTCAAAAATGAAAAGGTTAAGAAAATTATTAAGGAAATTGACGGAAAGTTCAGAAAAATGGTAACATAATGTCTTGAAATATTGAAAACTTGTAGAAAAAATGCTTAAGTGGATTTTGTTTTAAAGCAAGACACCGCGCGATAATATACGAAAAATAGTAAAATTTAAAAAATCAAGAATTTAATCAACAGAAGAACAAAGACAATTTTTTCAAAAAATTAATATATTTACGCATATATTTTGTCAAATTTAAAAAATAAATACGAAAATCCATGAAACAACGTAAAAATCTACTAATTAAAAAGAACTTTCTAAAAATTGTTTAAAAAATTAAAGAAACAGACATAATAAATTCTCTAATAGAGAAAAATTAAATAAAAAGAAATTAAACATTTTTGAGAAAAGAAAAAATAATTCTATAATAAATAGAAAAATAATGATAAAATGAGAAATTTATTACAAGATCAAATTCACATAAAATAGTAAAAAAAGTCTTAAAAAAATTATAAAAATTAACAAATTAATAAATATATTAATAAATATAAATATATATTTTTTTTTTAGAAAAATAAGAAATTATAAGATAAAAATTAACGAAATTGTTAAAAGATCAAAAAGTGATTAATAGATTTGTGAAAGAACGAATAAATTGAAGGAAAATTAAAAGAGTTTTAGGCAAAGTCAAAAAATGTTTTAAGAAATAGAAAAATCTATAAACATCAAATAAAAAATAATAAAGCAATTTTTGAAAAATGAAAACATTTTTTTTAATTGAATAAGCTTTGAACAAAATTAAAAAAACAACGATAAAAAATCTATAAATTGTGGAAAAAAAGTAAAGAAATAAAAAGCAGAAATAATGAAATTAGAAAATGTAAAAAATAATATAAAAGTCTAGAAAAAGAATAACATTTCTTTAAAAATATCAATTTGTGGCAAATTATTCCCAAAATGAAGGATATTTAAAAATAAATTGAAAACAGCTCTAAAAAAGAGAAATTTACTTAAAACATTAAATATATTTTGAAAACAACTCTAATAATAATTTTTTTTTTTAATCATAAAATTTAGAAATTTTATGAAAGAGTAAATTAATTTTCGAAAAATAAACAAAATGTAAAGAAAATTAAATAAATTTACAAAAAATGAGTAAAACTTAAAAAAAAATCATGAATTTCAAGCAAAATTGTATTTTCCACCAAAGTATGAAAATAAATCAAATCTCCTGAATGCTTAAACAACAAAATTGTGTAAAATAAACTGAAATAATTTGCGAAAAAAGAGAAAAACTAAAGAAAATCTATAAAACACGAAAAAAGAAATTTAGAAAGAATAGAAACATTTTTAAAAAAGTTAGAAAATTAGAAATAGTTGGAAATATTTAAAGTAAAATAAAATGAAATGCAAACGAATTAATTTTTGACTATTGAAATTTAAATTAATTAATGTTTAAAAGTTTGAATAAATGACAGTTCGCTTTAATTCCCGCTTAGGATTTATTTTAATTAGAATAACTTGGAATTATTAAAAGTTTAATATTGTTTTTATTTACACCTGAAGTTTGGCACATGGAAATTTTTTGTTTTAATCAGATTCTTTTTCAAAAATGCATTTAAATTAATTTAAATTTAAAAATATCAGTTTAATTAATTTCCATTTCATTAATAAAGATATATATAATTTTTCCTGCAATTTTTAACAGATTTTAATATATTGAATATATATTTAGTTTTATATTGTTAATTTTAGATTTATACTTTTTTGCTAAATTTTTGCTATCTTTTGTAACCTGTTTATAGTCCTTTTTATGGACTGCGGGATGACGTTTGTGTTAAATAAATAAACAAATATACAATTATTCTCTTTAAATTTTATAATTATTATTTAATTTTTTATTATTTTTTTGTTCTGTTTTCGATTATTCTCGCCTTTTTCGAATTTTTCTTAAGATTGTCAATTATTTTCCTCATTTCTCAATTATTTTCTTTAACATTTAATTATTTTAGTTATTTTGTAATTTTTCTTTCAATTATTAACTATTTTTAAAAATTTCAATTTATTTCTTTAATCTTCAATTTCTTTCTTTATTTTTTAAATATTTTCTTCAATTTTCAATTACATTCTTCGTTTTTTAATTATTTTATTCAAAATTCAATAATTCTCGTTTTTTCTCAATTATCAAATATTTTCTTAAAATTGTAATGCAATTCCTCAATTTGCAATTAATTTCGTTAATTTTCATTTATTTTCTACAATTTTTGCCATTATTTTCATCAGTTTTTAATTGACAATTTATTATTCTCCTTTAATTTTATGATTATTTATCAATTTAAATTTTTTTTTTTGAATACCGATTATTCTCACCATTTTTCGATTTTTTTTTCAATTGTTAATTTTTTTTTTTAATATGTAATTATTGTTGTCAATATTTAATTATTTTCGTTATATTGTAATTTCTTTTTTAATTATCAATTATTTTCATGAAATTTCCATTTAATTATTTAATTTCAAATTTATTTCTTTAATTTTTAATTATTTTCTTCAATTCTTAAATATTTTTTTTAATTTTCAATTATTCTTATCGATTTTCAATTAATTCCTCAATATTCAATAATTCTCGTATTTTTTCAATTATTTTTTTTTTACTCATAAAAATTGTTTTACAATTTCAATTAAATTATTCAATTCTAAAAATATTCTCTTCAATTCTAAGTTATTTTCTTCATATTTATATTCCACTTTTCAATTTTCAATTATTTTTTTCAAATTTAATTATTTTCTTCGATTTTCAATCTAGTTGTTAAATGTGCAATTATTTCCAACAAACATTCCTAGAATTGTGTATTAATCCAGCCATTTTTTGAATTTTGTTTTCAATTGACAATTATTTTCGTCAATTTGTAATTTTTTTTTCAATTATCAATAATTCTTTCAAATTTTAATTTAATTCTTAAATTTTCTATTTATTTACTCAATTTTGTATTATTTTCTTCAATTTCAATTTTTTTTTTCTATTTTTAATCCAGTTGTTCAATTTGCAATTATTCCCAACAATTATTCTTATTTTAAATATTCAACTATTTTTGTTATAATAATAAAAATTATTTGACCTCTGTTTTGGCCTATACGACTTTTTTATTATTAAATATGCGTTTTACGCATTTTATTTACGCATTTATTTAATAATAAAAAAGTCGTATAGGCCAAAACAGAGGTCAAATAATTTTTATTATTATAACCTAAATATTAATTCACGACTTATATATAAGGTGAAACCTTTTGTTTTTAAATTCAACTATTTTGTTTAAATTTAATATTTATTGTTTAATTTAAAAATTTTTTTTTCAATTGTGTAATTATGTAGCCATTTTTCGAATTTTGTTTACAACTGTCAATTAACTTCGTCATTTTTCAGATATATTCTTCAATTTCGTAATTTTCATTATATGAATTTGCAAAAATTTATAGTTTTAAATGACCAAACAACAAAGAAAAGTTTTTCGAGCGCTTGGGAGAGCGTTAATGTTGCTAGTGATATATTAAATTCGCGGCATTTTCCCGAATCGCTAGACCCTGTTTTTTGTACCTTCTGGTCAGTTTAGAATGGAAAAAGAACTTACTAATATAGCTCTCAAGTCCTGGAATAAGGTCTTCTAGACAGTGTAGAGTGCTTTCATGATATGCTCGTTGAAGTTTAACGTACTGAATAATAATTTGGGCAAGTTCAGTTTCCCTGGACATCAGCTGAAACATCTCCGCTGCAAGTTGATCCCGACATTGTTCAACTTTTGCCTCAGCTTCCTCTAATTCGTCTTTCAAACTGTCAGCCTTCGTTGCACCAGTTCCTGTGAATTTTTATATAAAAATAATCTTTAAAACCACTTTAACTTAAAAAAAATGAATAAATAAAGCTCGTCTTTAAAGTAAACACAAACAAAAATAATTCACGTTATTCTATAGTCTTACCACCGGGGTTATGTTTACTAGCTTGATGATATCTGGTCCTTGCACTATCCATATCCAAAATTAAACGCTGCAGATTTCTTTTGTGTTTTAAAATATTTGGCACATCAGTTTCTAAAATGTGCAAAAGAGGAGCGGCTACATATTGTTCCACTTTAGACTCATGTTCGACAGTTTCAATAGCTAGGCCAACTTGTGCTCGACCGCATTCTGACATGACAAAACTGAGAAGACTGTCTTCTCCTGCCGTTTCCAGCATCGTTTGTCCTAGCACCCATTCTGGACATTTTTTCTGCAAAAAAAAATACAATTAAATGAATAAAATAATAATGAAAAGTAATACGGACAATGATTTAAAAAATAATAAAAAAACAAACCAAACGCTTTTCTTTGTACGCGGAATCTTGTGCAACTGCTTGGCTTGGTAGATTTCCAAAACGTTTATTTAATCCATTAAGAGCTGCTCGGATTTGTTCCACATGTTTATCCGCTGCTTGCAAATCATCCGTTAACACTTCAGTTTTTCCAGCCCTGAAAATTCATGACATTTTTTTAAAAAAGAATCAACAACAATTTTAGATATTTAAATTTGTTTAATTTTGATTTGAACCCATATCTAAATCCAATTATTTATATTATCTTGTTTCAATTTATAAATTTTTCCACATATTTGACAGTAATATAACAATTATAATGATTTTAAATATTAGATTTGTTAAAATAATAAATAAAAAAATTAACATACCAAAAACGAATAAGAAAAAATATATATTAATGCTAATAATATAAACGCAAAGATATGTCACATCCGTTAAAGACTATTAACTACCTATCATTTTATCGCAATCGTTCAGATAATTTGACAGGCGCGACAGATAAACATTTTACTGATTAATCTTGCACTGAATAAAAAATTTTGTCATCTTCTAAAAATTACTGCACTAAAAAAACCACAAAATTGTTAATAGATATAATTTTAATTAATTTATATTTATTTAAAGATGAAAAATATTTATTTAAATTCAATTAAATCAAATAATCAATTCATTCGCCTCAGAAATAATTAATTTTGTGTAGTAAAAAATAATCGTAAAATTCTCTTCTTCATTTAAAAACAGAGAAACTTGTCCTTAAACATTCTAAATATGCTAGTTGAATATTAATTTTCTTATTATGTCGATAGAATAACAGAATACGATATATTATTGTTGATAAAGCGATTATAAGTCAGTTTTATTAATTATCTCCCTATAGTCTTATAGATTAATTCGATTATCATTGGTATTAGTAGAAAATAATACGCGTATGTTTAAAAATCTCAAAACAATTTCCTTGTTTAATAAGACCGTAGTTAAAAATAAAACAAGAAAGCATTTATGCGGGCTACATTAGTTAGGATTAATTAATTGAATAAAACGAAGAATGCATTATTATATTGTTGCGTATTATTGATATGATCTACATATTTGTTTGTCTATTCTTATCTTTTAGTTTATTTCCATATACATCAAGACATTAACCTTTAATGTCGTCTTCGAAATACAAATTTCCTAGGAAGATGAAATTTAAAGTATACAAAAATAATAATCAAACTTTTAAAATTAAAACTAGAAACTGTGCATTATAAAATATAGGAAATCAAAACTTTGAACTTTGATTCTAACAAACATTATCTACATACAATTACTTATTTACAAAGTTTACATGTTAATTAAATTAAAAAAATTTACATGTCATGTTTATGTGTTTGCAATAAAGAGAGCAGAATTTTATCAAGAGATTGTTTAATGAAATAATTCAAAACGTGGCAAGTTTAAAAGTGACGTCTAACCATAAGCTGGTCGTCAAGGGAAAAATATAAGTAAAACAATAGAAATTTAATGGGAAAAATAGAGAAAATAAAAGTTATTAGACAAACTAAAAATTAAATTACAAACACAGAAATAAAACAGGGAAAAAATTGAAATATTTAACATTTGTTTTTACCATAATACTCGATTAAAGAATTGATATAAAGAGACTTGAGTATAATTTGTCATTGGTGCCATTTCTAAAAATAGAAGTAATTTTTATTAATCAAATGAATCTAAATAGATTGAAGTGTGTATTAGAATTATAAAACTGTGTGTGAGTTTAGCAAGCTCGCTCTAACCAAACTAAAAAGGAAAAATAAGTGTTAAAAGGAAATGTGGCCTTGATTATTGTGAGTAATTACCTGGAAAAAGTTTGATCCGCGAGTTGTTTAACTCGAAAAAACTGTTTCTTCATGGTTGCCGATTATTTGACACTTGCTGGAAATATTGTTATTTAACGCCGTGTCTACGAGGCACTTTCGGCTGAAAATCAATCCACTCTCATTGCGCAAAGTTTAAATCCTTTTGAGCTTTAGCATTCCTAGAGCTCCAAGAGATTGTTCGACAAAAGGCGATATCCTTCACACAACTCGTACTGTGATCTGTCATAATGATTGCATGGTGATCTCACTATACACGCATTAGAGTAAAGCACAGTGGAAGCTTCGATAAGTGAAGTTATTTATACATTGGCAAAATTTTGGCTTCAAGAGTTAAAATTCCACGAGCGATGATTTGTCTTTTTTGTCTAGAAGAATTGTATCACAAGCTCTTAAGCTAAACTACCTGACAATCCACTCAAAATGACACAGTGTAAATTAAATAATAAAAAAATCTTTAAAGAATGATTCAAGTCTTTTGTATTTAGTCTGCCTCACCTCTCTTTTTTCCGGTAACATCAGTCGACGATAGCCACTTCTTTGAGCAGCCATTTAACTAAGAAGTTCAATTGTTTGCCGCAAGGGGCGTTAGTGTATGGAAAAGAATGATAAGACGGTTACTTCTTTATCTGTTGATGAGATGATTTCGACAATGGAGAAAGAAGGTTTTGGTTGATTTAAACTTGGTAAAATTAAGAAGAGTTGAATATTTGAAAAATCTACCACTGACTCGTTTGGCTTTTACAACAAAGAAATAATCATCTTTTTGATGTTTGTAAGGATTTAAAATAAAGTTTATTTGGTTTATGTATTTGCATGAGGAAGGTTCAAACTTCAAGAAACAAAATGGTTGCTTAACGAACAAAGGAATTGGTTATTCTCAGTTATTTTTGTTATTCTCAACAGAAGAGGCTATCAAAAACATAAAAAAGTAAGATATTTTATTCACTAATAATACAATCAAAAAATTATTTATTAGATTATTACTCTATTACATTAAATTAATAAGTTTGTAACGTTTTTTGCCGATAAACAGAAAACAAAAGAAGCAATTTAAATATACCTGAAATATCACAGGCGTGTTCCCTATATTTCTATAAATTTTCAATTATTTTCTCCACTTTTTAATTCATTAAATTATATTTCAATAGATTTCCTGAATTTTCAGTCTCTCATCTCTGATTTCAATTATTTTTATGACGCTGAAGTGCGCAACGTTTCTGAGAAACGAACAATAAGAATAAATTAGAAAAATTTTTTTTTCTTAATTTTTCTGTCCAAATAAACTTTTAAAATTGTTTTTAGTTTTATTATATAGCTAATTCAATGAATAATTAATCATATTTACCCATAAAATTTTAAGTATAATTGACAAAATTTTTGTTCCTTTCTCAGAAAGTTGCGCACTTCAGCGTCATTTATTTTTTTCAATTCACAATTATTTTTATCATTTTTTCCTACAATTCATACTTTTTTGTATTATTATTTCACTAATTTCATAAACTCTCAATTATTTTCATCAAATTTTGATTATTCTATTCAATTTAAACTATTTTTTTGACTTATTAAATATTTCCATTATTTTTCAATTAATTTCAAAAACTTGCAATCTTTTTCTATTTTTTTTATTGCGTTTATCATTTTTCAGTTAATTTATTAAATTTCAAAAATGTCTTTCAATTTTATCACTTTTTTTCATAAATTTAATTTATTTTCTTTAATTTTCAATTATTTCTATAAATTTGAAAATATTTTCTCCAATTTTTGTTTTGAAAGTATTTTTTCATACACTTTCTACATTTTTAAATTATTTATCTCAAATTTCAGTTATTTGTATTTTTCAATTATTACCATTATTTTTAAATTGATTACTTTAATTTTTGAATTTTTTTCTCTAAATTATAATTTTTAAAATGATTTACTAAATCTTTAATTATTTATTTCAAATTTCAATTAATTAAACAAAATTTTAATGAACTTTAGAATTTTTTAATTATTTTTTTCAAATTTACAATTACTTTCGGTATTGTGTAATTAATTTCCTAAATTTTCAACTATTTATCTCAAATTGCAATTATTTTAAAAAATTTATCATTATTTTTTCCATTTTTCAATTATTTCCTTCAATTTGATTTCTGTAATTCTTTTAAATTATTTTTCTCAATTCTCGATTGTCTTCAATTCTCTAAAATTTTTCTAATTTTCAATTACTATCTTCAATTATTATTATTTTTCAATTTTTTTTCTTCATTGTTTTATTTTTAAAATTATTTTCAATTTGATTTAATTAATCTTCAATTGTTAATCTTAAAATTCAATTATTTTTTTAAGGTTCAATTTGTTTCATAACTTTTTATTGATTTCTTCGACTTTCATAATTTTTTAATTAGTTTCCTAAATTTTTAATTATTTTTTTTCAATTCTCGATTGTTTTAATCAATTTTGAATTTCTTTCAATTATTCTTATCATTTTTAAATTCATTTTTTCAATTCTCAATCATTTTCTCAATTTTCAATCATTGTCTTCAATTTTAAGTTGTTTCTATAATTTTGCAATTATAGAAACAATTTTTAATTTTTAAAATTATTTTTAAATTAATTTATGAATCTTCAATTATTTATCTTAAATTTGAATCCTTTCTTTTAATTTTTAGTAGTTTTATAATCTTTTAATTGTTTTTTTCTAATTTTTAATTATGTTCATCATTTTCTGAATTAATTTTCTAAATTTTCAATTTTTTTTTAATTTACCATTATTTTTCTTTTTTTATCAAATATTTTTTCTTTGTTTATACATATTCCGTACTCTTTCAAACCATTTTTCTAATTTCTCAATTATGTTCTTTAATTGTCAATTAATTTGTATTATTTTTCAATTATTTTCCGAAATTTTTAAATATTCTCATCATTTATATTTCAATTATTATCTTGAATTTTCAATTATTTCTAAAGTTCTGCATTCATTTTTCATAATTTTGAATTATTACTTATCAGTTTTAAATTACTTCCCAATTTTTGTAGCTATTTTCTTTGCTTTTCTATTTTTTTTTTTTTATTAATTTAAAAAAGTTTGTAATTAATTTTTTTATCCTACTATTTTGTAATTTTTTACTAACCAAATAAAATAATCGAGGTTTTACTGTATATAATAAAAATATAATAATAAAAATTAGTTAAATTATTTATATAAATTAATTAACATTAATATGTCATATTAAAATTATTACTTAAATTTAATATTTTTATTTTTTACTAAATTTTAATTGAAACCAAAAAAAAGTAATTTATTGTTAATAATTATAATGATTTTCATTCAAATGATCTCGTATCGTAAGAATGCTTTTTATCCGAACAAATATTTCATACAAAATGTTAGGATTTATTCATTAAGTTCATAAAATTAAATTAAATTTGTATGAATTTACGAATCGTAAAACTGAAATGAATGCGAGTGATGCGTATGGAAAGAAAACCTCACATTAAGTTATTCTACAAATATTAGTGAGTTTCTTATTTCTAAATAAGATAAGCGATTTCAACGAACTCAAGTATCCAAAATTTGTTTAGTTTATCCCTTCTCATTTTCAGTCTTGAACACAAAGAGCCTGTTTGATCACGCTTCAGAAAAGTCAGTTCGATATTTGACGTTCTAACGAATGGTCTTAATTTCATTTTTTTAAAAACTTTATTCCCCCGTTTTTTAAAATTCAGCTCAAAATTTTATTTTAATCAAATTTTAATAGATTAGAATTAATTGAAATCAATATTATATCAATCTTAATTCAATTAGATTAATATTATCTTAATTTAATTATTGCTATTGGAATTTTAATCGATTCTAAATTTAATTAATCCAAATTTCACGTGATCTAAATTTTAATTAAATCCATTCTGATTTCAATGAACCTTATAATCAAACCTTTTAAGCTTTTTTAATAAAAAGAATTTCTATATGGATATATAATTTTAATCCATTCCAAACTTCAAGCATTAAAAAAGCATTTTCAAAATTAGTAATCAATTTAAATTTAAATCAGATTTTTTATAATAATTTCAATCTGTATTCAAATAATCTCAATTCGATTCAATTAAAATCTCAATGTATAAAAATTTCTATCTATTAAAATTGTAAATTCCGTAAATGTTAATCAACTTAAATTTACATAAATTCAAAATTCAATGAATCAAATCTCCAATTTATCTAACTTTGAATCTATACTCAAATTTAAAATCGATTCAAATTTCCAATAATCTCAATTTATAAAAATTATTCTTTTTAAATTCCAATCGATCTAAATTTTAATTTTCAGCGTAAATCCAAATTTTAATCTCTTTAAAGTTCCATTAACTAATCCGATTTAAATTTTACATAATTCTTATCGTTTCTTCATTTAATTTATTCAAATTTGAAAATTAAATTTTTATTTATTGTAATTTTAATTAATCTTAAGTGTAATAATATTTTGGTGTCTATTTCAAAATTTCAATTAACGTTCAATCTAATTAATCCAAATTGATTCAAATTTACTTTACTCAGTGCAAATTTCACTAAATTCGAATTTAATTAATTTGTATATTAATTTATTTATCGTAGCAAATCTATAAAAATGCAACGACTAGAATTTTGTCTTTGGTTTTTAAAAAATTTTATCCAGCACCAATTGGATAGGACTATAAGGTAAACTCCACCAGAAACATTTATACTGATTTTTTTTCTTTAAAATACAACATTTTTTACATTTTTATACAAAACTAATTTTTATTTAAGTAATGAAAGATTTTGAAATTGCAGCATACTACTATGTTTTCTATTTTCCTGCTGAAGGAGGGGTAAGATGAGCGCGAGTCGTGCGAGAGAGGAGAAACGATCACATTTATATTCTCCTAATACTTGACCGTTTGTATGCGCTCATTCTGAAATATTTACTCTCAACACTGAGATAAATCACCAATAATCACCACTTTATTTTAGTTATCGTCTCTTTTTAACAATTGTTACAAAATATATTTTTCTAATCTTTCGTACATAATTTGCTAATTAAAACAAAATTATTGTGGATGAGTCAAAATAGTAATTATAATGCAATAAATATAATTAAAAATTGTGATTAAATATCCGATAAATAAATAATAATTACTACTCTAATTACCCTTTAAGAAATCAAAAATTCCATAAAAAGTTACCATTTTTGACCTAACATTATCAAAAACCTCATTTTTGTTTCAAACAAATTATTGATATTTCTTATTTTTTAATTATTTTCCATCTATGACAACTTTACTATTTTTTCGTTTTTGTAATAGTAAATTTTGAAAATTGGAATTTGAGTTTTTAAACATAATAATGAAGAATTTGTTTTTTTATTACATTTACAGATGATAATTTAAAAAATCTTGTTATTTACAATACACTGGATTAGATAGAGGGTAATGTTTCATTTTTTTTACATATATTTTTTAAAAACTTTTTATTATTATGTCCTTTTTGTTAACAAAACATATGGCATTCTTTTTAAACGCGAGCTAGTTGCAAACTCCTTTGAATCGTTTTAAAAAACTTTTGTTGCTTGTTTCTAAAACTAAACAAACTAATCAGCTGTTTCTAAACCAAGATTTTGTAATTTTCTATGTGTGTCATTAAAAATTTATTTAAAATAAAGTTAACTCTACACCTATGATTTGACGTTTGATATTCAGGGGCGTGGCTCGGGGTGGCATCTTTTGAATGAAACTTTTATCAGGATACTAGCTAAATCCGGAGCATGTTGTTAAGCATCCTTTAAGTATTGGTTTTATCATTTATTCGTTTTTCTTCAGGTCGATTTCAGGGCCGTTGGATAATTAACCCTTGTCAAAATGGGTAGGACTGGCGAGCATCTGCAACAGGATCCCATTAACTACCAAGAGCCTTCTTATTGAGAAACAACTTTCGGCCTTTTTTAAAAGTAAGTGATTTTTCAGATACACCATTGGACCCAAAAATTTTAAGCACTTGCAAAAGATAATTAAAGTAAGATAACAAAAATTATAGGCAAGTTTTAAAAATAATAGATAAATTTCTCGGGAATGGAATTGGGTAATTTTTAAAATCGAAAGTAACGAATGTGCAATTTCATTTCAAACCTAATGATTATTTTGAATTACGATAATTTAACCTGGATAATTTTTTAAATTCAAAACTGTTATTTAATGAATTATTATTTAGTTAAAATAATTCACTATATTACAAAAGTTCAATATTATTTTAGTCTAATACTTGGATCCTTTATAAATTTGTTTTCAACACAAACTTTGTGCAGTTTTTACTTGACTGGAAACAGATTCTGGTTTAACAATTCATTTATGGTTAGATTAACAAAAATTAAATAGTTGGAAATAACATCCTAGACTGCTTCGTATATTATTTTTTTATTTCTTCTAAATTTTAATTCATTTTTCCACATTTTTATGAAAGCTTTTTCAAATATAAAAGAGTAATAATTTTTTAATGTCAGAACATTTTTTTAATGTTGAAAAACACTACATGCAACAGATACAAAGAAATTTGTATTAATAATCTCAATATAAAAAATATATTTAATGTACATTAAAAACGGTTATTGATACATCTTGTAAACTAATAATTCATTAAAGAACAGTTTTTAATTAATATTTAAATCTACAACTAATTGTTGAATATTAGAGTGATATTAAAGTACCTAAATGCTAGTTGTATATAATATACTTGATAAGTAATGAAAAGAAAACTCTTGCAGAATCATGGGTTCCTGATACCAGTTAACCACGGCGCCGCGTGCCGACGCAGTCTTCGAACTTCGAAGGCGTCTCTATCATCTGCGTGTGGTAAATTCGCCAGGTAATACCTGTTGGGCAAAAATTAATGCGAGCCGACAGTCCAAGAATTACTGTCGAGTGGTATAAAAAAGAGTGGCAGCGGTGGGATTCGAACCCACGCCTCCGAAGAGACTGGTGCCTTAAACCAGCGCCTTAGACCGCTCGGCCACGCTACCTGAAAACCGAAATTTTAAATGCACTATAAGAGTCCCTTCAAACAATTTCCCTCAAAAATTGACTATTTCGTCAACCTTTGCCTGAAAAATCAACACAGTGAGTCATTTTAAATATTCATATGATTTTAATTTCATTTTTTAAGGTTCCAGAGAATTTCTTTACAGAAAAGTATTTTAATGTGACGTCATTTCCCTATTAGGTGGTAAGTTTGTGCAGGTATTTATTTTACCGACGTATGATTTTTATACATATTGATGCGTCGGTAAAACGAATATCTGCGCTTAATTATCACCTGCCAGGCAGGATAAAGACTCAGCATTTTTCGAATTTATATGTATAGAAAAATATAGAAAGAGGATTAAAATCTATAATAATAATTTTACAAGATTTAGGTATTCATTCCGTCGGCTGGGAGCAAAACCATAGAATTACAAAAAGAACAATGAAGAACGTACTTTTTAAATACAAATATGTTACAAGATTTTTAATCTTATTTTGCAGAATATATAAAATAAACTAGGTGTGAATTCTGTCCATTTCATGGACATTTCGCTTCCGAGTAAGCAAAATAATTTGCTTCTTCATAGAGGAAGCAATTTATTAATAATATGTAAGTTAATTGAAGAATTTATCAAAAAAGAGAATTTTAAGTGCAAAAAAAATGAAAAAATATCAATTTTATTCCGAATTTTTGATCAATTATAAAAGTTATATAGGTCAATCGATTCGTTTTAAGATAAGAAATATGATTTTTGTATTCATTAAGTTGTATTTTTAGCTTGGAAAAAAATTTTGGCAAAAAACGATTTTTTTCGATGAAAAAAGGTGCTCAACAAAATTTGATTGGGTATTTTGAAAAATCCCTGAGTCCAAATTTTGATATTCATGAGCTTAATAAGTCATCCAAATTTTATTGAAATCCGTTGAAGCGTACTCGAGATATCCTGGCGACAAAAAACGCTATACATACACAGGCACACACACATACATCTGGACATTTGCTTAGTAATGAAAATTTACGCTTTTTAGATGAAAATGAGTCGATTTAGACTATTTTTGGAAAATCGAAAATCTTAACGATCACAAAGCTTCCTCTATGAGGAAGCAAAATGGTTAAAAATTAAAATTTTAAATAAATTGGAATATATAATAAATTTAAAAACCAAAAAAAAAAATTATTCTTAGTAAGTTGAAATTTATAATTTTTTTTCTTATGTAAAATTATTATTTATTTATTACTGATTATTTATTTGATCTACTTTTGAAATTAATTTGATCGAAAATTAATCACACAGTTAAAACAATGGTAATGTAAAATTTAATTTAAGAAAACGAAATATTTTGTAAAATTACTTTATTGTATTTAGCAAAACGTTAAAAGTGTTAATATATAAAAAAATATACATTTAATATAGTTTATTTTTTGACAAACACTTTTTAACGTTTTGCAAAATACAATAAATAATTAATTTTACAAAATATATATTTATTTAAATTAAATTTTATATTAACATTGTTTTAACTGTGTGATTACTGATTAAATTTCGATCAAATTAATTCAAAAGTCGATCAAATAAATAATTAGTAATAAATAAATAATAATTTTACATAAGAAAAAAAATTATTAATTTCAACTTACGAAGAATAAAAGTTTTTCTGGTTTTTAAATTTATTATATATTCAAATTTCTTTTAAATTTTAATTTTTAACCATTTTTATTTTATATTCTGCAAAATAAGATTAAAAATCTTATAACACATCTGTATTTTTCGTTTTTAATGTAAATTTTGAATTTATTATTAAGTAAACTTACATTAAAAAAATGCAATTCAGTGTGCATTTAACATTCAGTGTGCATTATATTTATTTATTTATTTATTATTTATCCTATTGGACCATAAATGGGATACAAAAGAAAATCTTAAATTGCTGATATGACATACATAAATAACAATAGATTTTTAAATTTTTGTCAACTGAAAATTACTTAAATTTATATAATTATTATTATTATTTTTTTTTTTTTTTCTGTAATGACACGTTTTTATTCAAATTATTAAAAAAGTACATTTGAAATTGCATGCTTTTGCTCTCAGCCGACGACTTTATTCTTTCATTCTGTCCACACTTGAAGTTTAGCACTTAAATATTTTTTTGTTTTAAACTTTTAAATCAGATACGTTTGAAAAAAGAATGTAGATATAATTTTAAATTAACTATAAAGTTATTTTATAAGTGTCCTTAACACCTTTTTTAAAATAATTGTTTCATTTCTTAATGATTAAAATTTTTTTGCTTGAAACCTCCTTCCTACGTTATTTTGATTTTAAAAAAAACCTACTGAATTAAATTTCTTTAAATGAATGTTGTATTTGAAATCTCATAATGCTTCTTTTTTATTGCATGAGCAAATTATTATTATTAAACTTATTTAATTCCTAATTAAAAATTTCATAAAATAGATCAATTAAAGAGTCTATTTTTATGAGAATCAATTTAATTGTATTCACAGAAAATAAGATCAATAAAAGATATAGTTTACTATAAAATATTGAACTGACATTTCGATACACTAAAACTTTAGTGAATTAAAATTTAATTCTATCAATACAGAAATGACATAAAACCTTCATGCGTAGAATTTTAAATTGATTGATATTTAGATCATGGGAAATTGAGATCTTTAAAATTGCTAAATAGTTATTTATTAATTGAAATCTAATATTTAAGTTTTAATTTATTGAAGTTTAAACTAGATTATAATTTTAATTGATAAATGAAAGTTTTATTTTTATACTTATTTTAATTAAACGAATCTTTATTTTATCATGATATCAATAAGTTACTGCTTTCTCTATTAAAAACTTTCTTTTATTAATTAATGGCCTAAAACTTGTTTTTTATTTAACATACACAAATCCAAAAAAAACTGACACTTATTAATTAATGACTGCACTGTAAAAACAGGTGTCTTACAAGTGTCTAATTTTAAGACATAAGACGTTTAGAAAGCGTCTTACAGGCATTTTTAAGACACTATCTCAATGGTTTAAAATTAAGACTCCTCAAAATGTCTTAAAAGTGAGGACAAAATAAGACACTTGTTTTTAGAGTGTGGCTTTAAAAATACGGAAATAAAATATGAAATAGGAATTTTAACAATATACAAAAATATCATCATATACACTATACACATGGATATACCGTCAAAAACGGTCTTTTAATTTTAATGAGAAATCTAATCAACTTTAGAAAAAGAAAAAAAAAAGGAATTAATGGTCTAAAACTTGTTTTTTATTTAACATACACAAATCCACAAAAAACTGACACTTATTAAAAAAGTTTCTTTGCTGCAAATAACAACTCATTCAAATTTTTATTGGTTAAGGCTTTAATTATCTAATTTTTAGTCAATCCTTGTGTTTTTATAATCCTGAATGTTACAACTGAATGTTTCAACTGTTCACAAACATTTTTTTTAAAACCTAAATATCACTTAATTTCAAATTCCTTAGTCCCAGTTTTCATTGATTCAAATTATAGTAAAAATTAATATTTTCAAAATTTGGACTGATATTGAAGCTTTAATGTACAATGAAATTTTTTTTTTATAAATAGAAGTTTTTACATAATGGTTAATATTTAAAATAATTTAAATATCCATTGTTAGATTTTGAAAATATTTAAAGTTTATAATAATTAAAATTTAAAGAATTAAAATTTTTGAATAATTGAAGTTTATTACTTGCTAATAAAATGTAAATAACTTGTAGTTCCTATCGTAATTAAAGTTTAAAACAATTTAAAGATATAAATAATATCAATTTTAAATAGTTTTATTTGTAAGTGTAGGTATAAAAGATTAAAATAATTAGGGTATTTAAAAAAAATTAAATATAAATCTGAAGACTTTAAATATATAAAAATTTAAATTATTTAAAGTTAAAATAAATTTGAGTCAACATTTTGTTAGAAGTATTTTAAGTTTGGAAAAATTAAAATTTGAATTGATAAAACTTTTGAAAAATAAAAATTTAAATGAAGTAAAATTTGTAATAATTAAAGTTTGTATTGTTTAAATAAAATATTATGAATAACAAATTTTCCGCAATAGAATTTTTGTTACAATATGTAATTCAAAATCAGGAGCTTATTAAATTGATTTGTCCAAGAACACTTTTGTTGTCTCATTGTGAGAGCGTCGTAATGCACATTTTTAGATGCAAATTAAACAAATTTTTCTTTTCAACCTTCCTTATTAAATGATTCTTCATTGATTATTCACCAGCGAAATTTTTCTAATTTTTGTTTATATTTATTTTTATAACAAACTATGACAAAATCACAATTTTGCAGAAAATAAATTTTTTGTCTTTAAAAAAATAAATCGCAATCAATTTTTCCAAGGCCTAATTGTCAGAATTTACAGTAGCTCGAAATTTCATTTATTGTCAGAATATAACTTTCCGCACATAAATTCATAAAAATATTTAAATTTTCAATTATTCAGATATTTAACTCTTTCAAATTACATTTTCAGAATATTTAACTTTCCAAGCTTGCATTCGTTATATTTGTCTCGCATTGAATACTAAACTGACAGAATTTAATTTTTGCGAAGAAAAGTCTTTCAATTTTCATCTCTTTCTTTATTTTTTTAATTATTTACTGAAAGTTTAAATTATTTTTCCTCAAATTAAAATTATATTCTTCGATTTTCCAAGTAAGCTATTTAATATTAAATTTTTATTTTTTTTATTATTTAGCTTCATTGCAATTTAACTATTTTGTTTTTTCAGTTAATTTCTTTAATTTCTAATTATTGCTGCAAAATTTAATTATTCATTTCAATATATTCAATTACTGTTTTCATACTCAATTATATTAAATTTATCCATTTTTAGTTATTTTCTTCAATTCGAGTTACTTCCAAATTTTTTGATTTTTAATTTATTTTCTTTAATTTAATATTATTTTCTTTAAATTTCACTATACTTTAGCTACAACTGTATTTTGAATTACTTTCTTAATTTCCAAATATTTGCATTATTATTTAATTATTTTTTTCAATTTTAAATTATTTTCTACACATCTCAATTATATTTTCCATTTTTTTTTCACTTCTTTATCTTCAATTTTTATTTACATCCTGCATTTTTGCAATTTTTTTAAAAGTTTCTTATTATTTTCTCTGGCTTAAAATATATTCAGCTATTGTTACAATGTTTAAAAAGTGAACCTTGGTATATTTTTTTACCTTGAATATATTCAAAAGGCCTAGGGTTATTTTTTCAAAAGTCGCCGGACCCTGAAGAAAATTTTTTTCTTACATCAAAATAAATTACTAAATTTATATTTGAACGAAAATTAAACATTGTTTCCATTCAGAAAAGATTTTCTAGTTTTTAATTAAATTCTCTAAAACGATTCCTATTGTCCAAATGCTTTAATTCTCATTCAAATGTTACTTTTAATTCTTCATTTTGTTAAAAATAAAATTTAATACTCACATTTACTATAGGAAATTAATTATATTAAAATTTACTTTTCCTTTACCAGAAAGTAAAATAATGCGCAATGACTTACTTTTGATTTGATTAAATCGGCTGTCATCGGGTTTTCTCGAAAATCTTCGTCAAGTGAGCCAATGGCGCGGAATTACAATACTGCTTTGAAATCGTCGATCCAAAATAACGCGACGCGTCGCGACGTCTGTGAGTTTTGCGAAATCCCCGAGTGTTTTCTGAAAAGTGTGTAGTAAGATATCTCCAGTTACTAAAGAATTTTGCCTCGAGTTTGTATTAGTGATCCATATATAGAAACACCCCCCACGTTCACTAATACAAACTCAAACCTGTCACAGATATATACGCAGCACCAGACGCGAGCTGCACACTTTTTTACTGACTTTCGTGGATAAGCTGATTAAAATCTAAATTTTCTTTATTATTCTCCTGTGTCAAGTTAGAATTACTCATCTTTAACCAAACAAAAAATTCATCATGCCTGGACGTCCCCTTTGGCAGGTAAGACGTTCAATTGATGTTTTTCGCAGACCTCGAGTGCAATTTTAAATTTCAAGTTTTTTCCTTCTCTGTCAAAAAAAAAAAAAAAAAAAAAAAATTGTAGTGTTTTTCTTGGTGTTGTTGAAAAATTCATTGTTGAATAGAAGTTCGAGTGGTTTGATTTGACAGTTCGTGAATCACTCTTATTTACATATAGGATCGTGTGCAAAGTTGACATTGATTTCCCGCCACGTAATGTCATTTTGAAGAATAATTTGCAATTTGTCTTTTTCGGTTCAGCGAACTAAGATACTTATTTATTAATCAGTAAATCGGTTTATTATTGTGAAATTAGAATCTGAAATCGGCTTAAAATTTTAATTATTCCATTCAAATTTATTGTGATTTTTAATTATTGAAATTTTTATTTTATTTAATTGTTTAGGTTGTCAGTTGAATATGTTCTCTCTTGCAGAACAGTTGTCAATTTTGAATTGTTAATTAATAATTGTTGCTTTGTTCATTTGTACCTTTTTTAACATTGTTTAAATCAAAGTTCCAATTTAATTGTAATTGTTCTAAATTTTAATAAATTTTACTTTTAATTGGTCAAAACATTCGTTAATTAGTGTGATAATAGAATCGAATTTATAAGTTTAATTTATCCAAATTTCCTTTTAGTTTTTATCAAAATAAAATTTGAATTGATTTAAATTTTGTTCTAATTTTGCCCTAAAGTTTTATTGATGATAATTTTAAACGATTGTAAATTTTATTCATTTACTCAAATAATATTACTTTTAATTCATTATAATTTTAATCAACCTCAGATTCAATTCATCCAAATTTTAATTTATCTCAATTTCAATTTAAGAGATTCAAATTTGCCCGAACTTCATCTTATCGAAATTTAAATTTATACAAATTTTAGTTGTTTCTAAATCCAAAATTTGATTTGATTCAAACTTTAATTTATTCTCATTTCAATTGATTTTAATTTGTATTCTTTCAAATTTAACAAAATATGAAAGATACGAATTCCAGTTAATCAAAATTTAATTTGTTGATCTATTCAAACATTAATTTATGAAATTTTTAATTGATTCTAATTTGTGTTGATTCAGACTTTAATTTATTTAAAATTATAATTGATTCTAATGTTCATTGATTCATACTTCAATTTATCCAAATTTTAATTGATTTAAACTTTAATTCTTCAAAATTTTAAACCATTTTTCAATTTATTCAAATTTGTAATTCTATCTTCCAATTATCAAAATTTTAACCGATTTTAACTTAAAATGATAACAATTTCCATTCTTCTAAATTTGAATTAATTTTTACTGTATCGATCAATATTCAATTAGCTCAACTTTGTAGAAATATAATTTTTAATAAATAAAATTGTTAATTAAAGCTCATTTTTCTTGATTCAAATTTCAATATTTACAGAGTCAGAGTGACTAAAAGTCGGAGAAGGTTGGAAATCAGAAAGAGTTAAGGACTTTTTATTGAGAGTTGAAATTCAGGAAAAAAATTAGAATTTAGAATTAGAATTTATTTCCTTGAGGCTACAATTAGTTTTACATCTACACCAGCCTTCTATAAAACATAAACTTAATCTAAATTAATATAAAATTAAACATAATTCATAATATAAAACATTGAGATTATTATTATTATCTTATTTCGTTTCTTTCTTTTAAACACTATTGATTAAAAATTATTTTCTAATCAAAGAATATATGTAATTATTGTCAAGTAACTGATTATTTGAATCAAATAAAAACTTCTTTTTTGTGTTAAAAATAATTCCAGATAATTACTTTTAATTTAAATCTAGCCAAATGTTCCAATCAATCGAAATTGCAACAGATAAAATTTTCATCAGTTATAAATTAAATTAACTTTACTCATAATTTTTTTAAAATTATTATTATTATTATTATTATTATTATTTATAATTAATAGATGGAGAATTTTCTTTCTCGTAAAAGAACTTAATTGAATAATCATTATTAATTTTTAATTAATAGTAAATAATTTTCTTCGTATTTAGTATTTTCCTAAAGAATTTTAGATGACTTGCTTTTTTAAAGCAACTGTTTTTCACAAAAGTGGGTTACTTCTATTTATAATCCGTGACTTTGAACTCATTTTTCTCACCATGTTTTTGATCGCGTTTCCAAATTTGTATTGATTTAAAAATTGTAATTCTCGATTTTTCGAAAAATATTATACCCTGTGTTTTATATTTTATTCTAAATAATGTATGCTACACTTTCATAGAAAAACAATTCGAAAATATCTTTTATATTTTTATATTTTAAGAATTTTGATGTAAGATTTGAATCTTAGTTATTTTCAGATGTGAGTCACTTTGTGCTCCCTGATATTTTCACAGATTTTTCGCTCATACTTTTCTAATTCTGGATGAGCTCTCATAGAGACGTGATTCAGAATCCATTCAGTGTTTGCTAGAAAATTTTATGAGTGAAATGTTCTTGCTCATTTTCCCCGCCATTAACTTCCTTCAATGTTTATTTTATTTTAGCCAAATTTTATAGTTAACAATTATTTAATTTGTAACTCAATAATGTTTATTATTGAAGAATGTAATTTTATAGTTGTATGTTTATTTTAGATACTTTTCTTGGTGAATTTCTTAGTTCAGATCAATATTTAAAATTATAAATCAAAACAAAAACTTAGGGCCTGAAAAAGAAAATTTTTTAATTTGATTTAAATTCAAATTTTATAAATTGTATTCTGGATCAGAAAATTATTCGCCGGAGAAACAAAGTCCAGAAATAACTTTGATTGTGGAAATATTTAAACGTGCCAAGAATAGCAAAATTTTGATTAAGATTATATTGTGCCAAGCTGCACACTTTTTGAAATTAAAAATGTCCGACAAAAACAATGTTTTAATTTATTATCAAAAGTAATAAAATTAATTTTTTTAAATATTAATTTATACAAAAATATTAATGTTATGTTAATGTTAATTCTGAATAAGTTTTTAAATTAGTAAAAAAATTATTTCGCAGTTTCTTATGATTTTTGAAGTATATAAAGTTTATTAGCAAAAATTACTTTTAAAAAATAAATTTAGAAAAATTTACTTTTAACTGATGGTGTATATAACGAAAAATTTAATATGTCTGAATAATTTAAATAATAAAGAAAAAATTAAATATAGTTTTATACTTGGTTCAAAATTTTTATAATTTTACATTTGTCACATTCTTGTCATATAAAGTGAATAAAAATAATAAATAATACAAATAAATTGTTTATTATTCAAATGGTTTTAACATTGAAAACTTAATTTTACATAAAAATGAAATAACACAAAACATGGATTTTAAATTAAAATGAAAAAAAAAGAATGATTCAAAATTTTGGAAGATACATGTTAAAATAATTAAAATATAATGTAGGCTTTTGAAAAAATTATTTTATTTTTTTAAAGCAAGTTTGTAGGCATTAAAAGAGTATTCTGTATGCATAAATATTTTTATTAAAATAAGTAAATATTGTAAATTAAACTAAATAACAAAATTTCTGTGCTTCAAAGTTCAGGAATTTAAAAATATTTTGACTAGAGTTTTTATCATGTGTATATAAAATGTTACATTAATCGGATGTATACTTTTTAAAATATGCTTTTCGCATTTTCATTACTTTTGCCTAAATTCTTATTTAGAAAAAAATCCTATTTTTACAAAAGTACAAACAAGCGAAAAGTTTTCCATTCAGTTATAATAAAAAATACAAATTAAGCATCTTAGTTACAAAAAATTCGTACAATTAAAGGCAAATTTTATTGTGTATACGAGGACTAACATTTTCTGCTAAATCTGTTTGGAATATCGTAACTTGAGATTTTTTATATAAATTTCTGTAAAATAATTGTGTCATAAATTTTCTTTTTCACTTTGGACAAGTTTTTCTTTTATACAGAAGTCTGATTTTTGATATTTTAATAAACCAAAATTCCGTTGAATTTTTATGCTGTTTAGTTGGATTGAACAGACTTCTTCTTTATACTGCAAACCACAACTCACAAAATTGTGCAATTTACATGTGTCGAGTATTTCCAAATCCACCGTGTCCAGATTGACTGGCACCTTTGTTAAAACCCATCTGCAAATTCACTTGACCTTCGCTGGCTCGAAGTTGATCTTCAGTAAATGTCCTCTTGTTCTCATCCGCCATCTTTGGTCCTAACCTTGGTCCAGTATATTCAGGGTGTTTTTGCGTCTTGGGAAAAAAGTGTGAATTAGTTAATTTTTCAATTTTATATACATTTTACAAATAATCAAATATTTTTGTTATTAAAATTAGTTCATTGTTCATCATAATGAGCACTTTAATTTCATTTTTAGATAATAAAGTATTTTTAAAATTCACTTGTCTCAGAATTATGGGACCTCCCATTATTGTTTAATATAAAAAACATTTTAAAATGTAAAAAGTATAAAAACTACATTGTTATTACTTTTTTTTGCATAATTTGGTAAAATTCTAAAAAGAATAAAACCTAAGGAATAGATTTTGTTAATATTTGTTATTTCATTTAATTATTTTTTTAAAAAAAAGATGTATTTTAATTCTTTACAAGTGTTTAATATACTTTTGACATAATGGGAAATTTTTAATGTTTAGAAGTAATTTCTGAAAAAATCTGTACTACTTGTAAACATTAACGTACATTTTTTTCTTACAATTTAAAAACTTTAAAAAGTGTAACAAAAAAATTAGAAAATTATTATTGAATTGTTTATAACAAAAACAGGTTTTTAAAATATAAGATACTTGATATTATTTAGAATTCTTAAGAAAATCCTGTAAAGTACATTTATTTGAATATTTTAAAAAGTATCGTAAAAATTGTATCGATTTTTTCTGTTTCAACTTTTATGGATTGCATTTTTTAAGGAGAAATTTGTATTTTAATACTTCTCAAAAATACAGATTTTATAGGAAATTATCTTTAAAAATAAGCCTAACGAAATTAAGCCTAAGAACATAATAAAGCGTTTATTATTTCAGAAGTAATTCAAATTTTTATAAAACATTGCAAATTACACTTTATAAAAATTATATTTAAAAAATAATCAAATCGCTTGATTTTTGTCTCACTTTTCTCATAATTTTATTAAATTTGAGGAAAATTAGAAAATAAAATTTTAGATTTTATATATTTTTTACCTTTTAAGATATATTTTATTCATGAAAAAATGAAATGTTATCCCTATAAGATTTTTAAAGATAATGTTTTTTTATCTACACTTATCTTAAATTCCTCTTTCTAGTTTTTTATTTTGAGAATAATGAGTACTCTGCAAATGAACGGTACAGATTCCAACGGTTTCTTAATTGTATCTTTTCATTCCATGGATTTAAAAAATTTAATTTCTTCTTTTAAAAATTAAGGATATTTTAAACAAACTATTCCAAAATCAAAGTTTAACCGTGATATCTGAGACCAATATTTATTTATTAAAATGTTTATTTTATTATTTTAAATTACTCAGCTTTTATTAATTTAGAAATTTTACACAAAATATGTATAGAAATTAGGTTTTAAAAAGTCTTTCGAAAAATGAATGTAAATTTGCATCATAATATTTTAAAAAGTTGGCTTATTCCTCATTTGTTAAAATAAACTTTTCATTTTTATTAAATACCAATTTCATTAAAATAATAAAAAATATTGATACTAAAAGTTTCTGAATGCTCTCTAAATCTGAATTAGTGAAAAACTACTAATTAAATGATGAAAAGTTGTTCACAAAATGAATATTAGTAAAAATTTCTACTATAGGAACTAGTGAAATATTACTAATTTTTAGCAAAAAACTACAAATTGATAGTAAAAATTACTAATTCGCATTAATAACTCTTACAAATGTGAATTAATAATTTTTTACTATTAATTTGTAGTTTTTTACTAAAAATTAGTAATGTTTAACTAGTTTTTAGTAAAGATTTTTACTAATTTAATTTGTGGACGATTTTTCATTTCGTTAGTAGTTTTTCACTAATTCAGATTTAGAGAGTGCAAATTTAAAATTTCGTTACAAAATTTATTTTAAAAATTATTATTTAGATGAAAATTTGAATTATTTGATGTATTCTCATCAAATTATATAAAACTCAGGGTGTTTATAAAGCCAAGAAAACCTGGAATTATCAGAAAAATTAAAAATTAGAAATTGCAATAAGTTTTCTAATTTCTGGATTTTTTCAGTTAAAAATAAAAGAATTTTTTAAAAAAGTTTTAAGTGTGTTTTGAAATGTTAAACATCGTTAATTTTCAATTTAGTTTTAAGAAAAGCATCAAACTATGTACTCAGTTATTTTATAACAAATTACAATTTTAAATTCTGCAAAAAATGCTATTCATATTTTGAAAAAAAATGTTAATATATAGAGAAAAATATTTTTTTAATAGTGTAAAGTCTAATCATATTATTTTCAATATTAAATTTTCAAAAAATACTTTTTAAACGTGTAAACACTAAGGATTTTTTTCAGGTTAGGTAATTATAGACACCCTGATTAAAAATATATTATAAAAATTCTTTTTATAGTTAAAATAAAAAATTTTCTCGTTTATTCGGAGTCAGTGTTAAAAATTACTTTCGTTCTGTGCTTTAATTAAAAAAAAATTAGAGGTATTAATTAGTAAAATACTCACAATTCTTCCCAACGCGTAAAGACAAAGGGTCACTTGAGGGATGTTTCGCTTTTCAAAAAGGTCAGCGGTTTGGAAAATTTCCTCTTGTGGAACTCCGTAGTTCTTAATTGCTGCTTGGAATCTGTAATTATTTAAGTATAATTTAATTATTAATTAAACCTTTAATTTATTTCTATAAATAAATATCTTCATCATCAGCTTTAAAAGTGTAAAATTCACTAAAAAACTTATATTTTGTTAAAATAATAATATTTTAATATTGATAATAATAATAGAGCAACAACAACAAATAAAATAATAAATTAAAAATAATAACAGTTTTGAAGAAAAATAAATCTACCTTTGGACATTTTCCATAAGTTGGAAGTTTGTTCCCTTTGTTTGAATTTTCTTCACGGACCCTGGGGCAAGTTTGTTGACAAGTTGACAAAGAATGACTCCATCTTTCAAAATATCGTCATAATTTCCAGGTGGCAATTTTTCACCAGTAACTTGCTCAATCCAGCTTAAAATTTCAGCTTCTTGTTCCTTATTACGAGCCTGAAAAAAACAGATTACCATTACTAAGACATTTTTTACAATTTTATTTATTTAGTTTTTGTTCAAGTTTAAAATTAATTAATATTAATTTTTTTTTTTGCTTTGACTTATTATATAATATTTATAGAAAAATCGAGGTTTAGAAAATAATATTGTCTTTTAAACTTTTGTCCTAATTTTTCTAATTTAATATTGAACCTAAAGTAGTTTAAGAATAAATGCTATTATTAACAGAATCAGTATAAAATATAAATATTATTTTTTCAAATTCAATTTTTCTTAGTGAATTTGAATAGAATTATTAGAATTTTTTATATTTAATTCTTTTTTAGTTTAGTTTTTAAAACTTATCCAAATTATATATTTAAAAACAATACTTCTTCAATGAGAAAGCACTAAATCAATATTATTTATTTGAATAAAATTATTTTATTATCTTAACTATTAATATACTTCTTAAATTTTTTGTTGAAATTTGATTGTTGAATCTCTTTTTTCATCAATTCACTTCAAGTATTAATAATTTTCGAGTGAGTTTTTTTTAGTAAATATATCCACATTAAATCTATGCTTTATCTGATTCATGTGAAACCCTGGCAGTTTAAAAATGTTCCGTTTAAAAATAGTGTCGGGATCATATATTCAGTTCCTGACGTGAACTCGTAAAAATAAGCCAATTTGTTGAAACATCCAACTTTTTTTACTCTCCCTTTCGATCCTAAAGTTTAAATCAATTTTTTGATCATTATTGTATGTAACCCGAAAAATTTTGCTTTATTGAAAACATTTTAATCCTAATTACTTAATTTAAAAAAGAAAAAATTACTTGAATTAAAGAAACGTTTTTTAAATTTTTTTATTTGATTTATTTGAGAATAGACGAATAAAAGATTATCTTTTTACAATCAAATTTTCTTTGTATTTCTGGCATGAAATAAAATTATTATTGTTTATAAATTGTCACACACTATTAGATAATAATTTTCGAAAATTAGTTTTTTTTTTTTTTTTTTTGAAAAAATTTGTTAATAATTTGACATTATCGCTTGATTCAGGTGACGCAAGTGGAATCTGGCATCGCCCTGCTAACGATAAATTAGTATTTATAGCAGAAGTAAACTAAAATGATTTGCGGGAAACGATTACTATACAGATGGCTTATATACATGTGTCGAACATTACACGCTTCATGAGTATCCAC
Source organism: Ganaspis brasiliensis (assembly GCA_037103525.1). NCBI lineage: Eukaryota > Metazoa > Arthropoda > Insecta > Hymenoptera > Figitidae > Ganaspis > Ganaspis brasiliensis. Next base: position 9,070,479 of record JAZKLR010000085.1, on the reverse strand, counting down.
ACATCAACAATTTTATTTAGTCCCGCGATATTTTGGGAAATGAAGTTAAGTTTTCCTTCGTACAGCTGCCAATAGTCAACGGGAGATCTTTGCGCAATTGATGTTGACGTCTTCGCCCCCCAAGCCAATCTGATTTTCAGAAAACACTCGTAAATCGACTATTCATACGTATCCAACTGTCCAGTCAAAGTCAGACAATAACTACTCGAAACTGGACCATTCGAAAATAAATGCTCTGATTTCGCAATTACTTGATTCCTTGATAAATTATTGACAACGCCGGCAATATATTTCAAGTTACGAAACTTATTTGAAATAATTATTTGCGATAAGTAAACACTATTTGACTATTATATAAAATAAATATTTATGTTGTTTTTTTAGACAAATTTTTTAATTTAATTTTTAATTCAACATCTTTGTTTGAATATTTATTCACAATTTTCTTGAAATTAGTTTATTTATCAAATCTGGGAATATATTCGAGTCAAGTGTACTTTTCGTGTCGTGTGTTTACAAAATTTTCTCCGTTCAACAATTTATATATTACGACAAAGTTTGAAAAGCTTTTGACGTAAGCTTTAGTTGATGAATTGCTTTTGGCTTTCGAGATCATTGCACTTTAGGGAATTTACCATAGGTTTTGGTCTCGTGTTACGAAAATGGGTCACACGCGAGATCGTTTTCAAAACACAAATATAAATAACAATCTATTCATTTAGACTGAAAAAAAATATTTAAGATTAAAAACAGATTTTTCATGTAATATATCGGATGAAGAATATTATTTGAATTTATGTGGATTGAATTTTAATTTAAATTAAGTGGATTGAATGAAAATTTATTTGGAATGAGTACACGGAAAAAAATGTAAAGTAACTTTTACTATTTACAAAGTAAAGTATAAATTGACTAGAATTTCTGCGCATGTCCAGCGAATTTTTAGAATTTTTTTAGAATTAGAAATTTTAATTATTTTACTAAAAGTTACTTCAAAAATAGTGAAATTTACTCCGAAAATAGTAAATAGTTATTAATCAAATTTAAATAAATCCAAAATTTTACTTAACAGAATTTTTAAATCGCTGAATCCATATTTAACAGAATTTTGGACAAATGAACATTCTGTGTTTTAAATATTTTCAATTTCGTGCAATTATACAAATTGGGGAAAATAAAAATTCTCTCATATAATTATTTTGGCATTTAAAAACTCTGCTCACTTATTTGAGAATTCTCCTCAACGAAAATTGGTCAAATTTGAATTTTTCAAAAAATAGTCGGTTAAAAATAAACTCTATAAATAGAAGATTCTGTTAAATTAAAATTCGGTGTCCTAAAGATTCTATTCTCTTCCGATGAACGAAAATAAATTAAATTTGTATTTTTTTTAATATAAAGTCGGTTAAAAATAAATTCTGTAAATAGAAAATTCTGTCAAATAAAAATTCGGTAATCTAAAAATTGTGATACGTAAAAATTTGGATACATTTAAATTCGATTGACAACAAATTCGATAAATTAACATTCGGCAGAAAGGAAATATTATAAAATTTCATGAAATGGAATTTTTGTAGATTGAATAAAAATTTATTTAGATTGGATAAAAATGTAATGGTTCAAATAATAATTTATTTAAAAAATAATCAATTAATCAATTATTTATCTTAAGTAGTTTTATATTCAGTGCGAAATTCTATTAAAATATTTTCTCCATGAGGAAGCAATTTGTGGAAATTTTGACAAATTTTGACTAAGAATTTTTTTTTTTAATATTTCTTATTCAATAAAATAAAAACAAAATTGTTATAAACTTGTATAACTAAACCTAGAAAAAATCGATTACTAATTAGAACTACATAAAGATTTTATTTTTCAAAATATTTGTGAATTAATTTTAAACAGTTCCAAGTTTCGAAATTCGACTTTACATTTTTAAAATCTTTTGTTACAACTAAAAAAAAATGTCCAATAATTAATAAAAAGATTTAATTATTATATTTTTATAATTAATTAATTATTATATAATTTCAATTAGTGACAGATTTTTCAGTCAGATAGTAAAAAATTCTTATTTTTTTAACTTCAATGTGAAAAAAATTAACAAACATTTGGAACAACTTTTTATTTTTATCGAATAGTTTTAATAGAGGGAAATTTGAACTCAATTTGTATCCGTCACTTACGAAAAGGAAACGAGCTTGTAAAAGCAGTTTCGTAATTTCCGGTCCTAAAGAAGTTTTAGGTGTTATACAAAAGTCAGTAAAAGCCATTTGCTTAAAATGGTTTTTTTTCTATATTTATTTATTGATCCACAAATCTCATTTTATTTTTTTAAATAAAGAATAATTCATTCCAAAAATATGTTAAATTAAATATTATTATATATTTAAATTAATATTTATCGTAATTTTAATTACATTTACAAAAATTTTTCCTTTGCCTTTTTTTTTCTCAAAAGCTAATTAAAATTATTAGGTTTTAATAATCTATAATTAATAAGTCTCACATTAAAAAATATAAAGGAACTTTTACTATTTATAAATTAAAACGTAATTTTATTCTATTCAAATTTACTTTAGAAATGGTAAAATTTACTCCGGAAATAGTAAAAATTGCCAGACATGCGCAGAAATTCCATCTAGTTTATGTTTTACTTTGTAAATAGTAAAAGTTACATTATATTTTTTCCGTGTAAATTTAGTTGAATTTCCATTAATATTATTATATTAATGAACCAAATTAAATATCCTTGTAGAAATATTTTTAACAACTCGAGTATAAAAATAATTTATTATTTTGTTTACGATTGAGTAATAATAACCCGTCAGTAATAATAACAAAGGTTATAAATATAGTTCTTTCGCAATAAAATAAAGTATAATAAAATAAACAAATTAAGCTCGAAAATTTTCAAAAAAAACAATACTTTCTTTATTAACAATGTTAATAAATTTTAAAACAACTTTCTTATATTAAAAAATTGTATAAAAGTGAAAAAGAAATACAATTTTTAAATATAAAATAAAAATAGAAAATGTAATTTTTAAATGGTAAACATAATTAGAAAAATATTTTAAAAAAAAACATTTAAATGTAAATTTTTATTCAGTCGGTAGTATTTTTTGTTAACGATAAAAAGGCAAGTGCTCCAGATGTAAACAAACGTTGCACAGTCATTCACAAATCGCACACATAATAGGTTTATATACGTATACTGTAATCGAAAACTGTTCTTCACTGAATGAATAATTTTTTAATTCGCGCGCGAAAATGAAATTTTGAAAAAAAAAGAGACGTACCGGCATTTTGGTGTGTTGTTGTGTGTAGAAAAATACAAAGCAGAAATTTTGAACAATCTTGTTGAATGGTAGAAGTAGCAAAGTACAGACTAAGTCAGACGCTGGGCGTCGCGATGCTATATGGTGTCATCCCCTCCATTTCTAATGATCTTCAGCGGCCAAAATTTTTGGCACTTTGCCCATTAGGTGTTCCCACACCCCCGCACCGTTCCAGACACCGACATCAACGACACTCTATAATTATTACAAAGTACTCCACACATCGTGGCAATTTTCGTAGATCAAGTTTTTCAAGGGGAAGAAGCATGAGGCCAATGTTACGAGTTGTTTGATGAGAACTCTTGGTCACACGTGTCACTTGTCTTTTCTTTTTGCAATTCGGAAAAATAGTGTAAATATTTACAAAGCAGAATCAATGTACACTGTTCATTATCTTCAAGTTTAAACAAATAAGGTAATTTAGATTAAATTTAATTCCTTCGCCATATTATAGAGAAAGCTTTGTGATAGTTACAGGCTTCAAAGGCGGTACCCTATTTTCCCTAAAAGTCCCCTATTTTTCACGAAAATATATTTAAAGTCAATGATAGATGAAAGCTGTTGTAAAAATTAAAAATTTATATACAATAATTGAAAAATACTAGAAGTTTGCGGAATATAATTGAAAGTCAAAGAAAATAATTGAAGTTTAAAGTAAATAATTGAAATTCGAAGAGAATAATTCGTAATTAAACATAATTGTAAAATGAAGAAAGAAGAAATTGGAGATAAATAATTGAAATTTTCGTAAATTAATTACAAAATACCGAAAGTAATTGTAAATTAGGAAAACTTAATTGAAAAATTCTAAAATTCATTAAAAATTTTTTTAATCATTTGAAATTTGAAATAAATGATTAACGGTTTAGTAAATCAGTTAAAAAACAATTTCAACAACTATAATATGGAGAAAAAAAATTGTAAAATTATAGAAATAATTTGAAATTGAAGACAATAGTTTAAAATTTAGAAAATATTTGAGAATTGAAGAAAACAATCGGGAATTGAGAAGAATAATCGAAAAAAGTTACAGAATATACATCAAATTAAAAGAAATAATTGAAAAATGGCAAAAATAATGATAAATTTTAAAAAATAATTGAAATTTGAGATAAATAATTGAAAATTTAGGAAATGAATTACAAAATACCGAAAATAATTGTAAATTTGAAAAAACTAATTGAAAAATTCTAAAAATTCATTAAAACATTTTTTTAATTAATTGATATTTGAAATAAATGATTAACGGTTTAGTAAATCAGTTAAAAAATAATTTTAAAAATTAGAATTTGAAGAAATAAATTGAAAAATTAAAAAAACCAATTTAATAGTGATGGCAATAATTGAAAAGTAATACAAATAACTGAAATTTGAGATAAATAAATTAAAAATGTAGAAAGTGTATGAAAAAATACTTTTCCAAACTAAAAATTGGAGAAAATGTTTTCAAAATTATAGAAATAATTGGAAACTAAAGAAAATAAATAAAATTTATGAAAAATAAATGTTAAAATTATCAAACATTTTTAAAATTTAATAAAACTGCTGAAAAATGATAGACACAATGAAAAAAAATTAGAATGTAAAAAAATAATTGCAAGTTTTAGAAATTAATTGAAAAATAATTAAAATATTTAATAAGAAGAAAAAAATAATTGTAAATTGAAGAAAAGAATTGGAATCTGAGATGAAAGTCTGAAAATTCAGGAAATCTATTGAAATATAATTTAATAAATTAAAAATTGGAGAAAATAATTTTAAAGTTATAGAAATAATTGAAGATTGAAAAAATAATAGAAATTTAAAGAAGTTTGAAAATAATTGAAAAATCTAGATACGTGGTTGTTATAGAAGTCTGGATTAAAAATTCCATGGCTTTTCCAGGTTTTCCAGAACAAATTTTGGGAAAATTCCAGGACAATTTTCTAAAAAAACATTCATTGTTTTCGTACAAATCTGAGAATTCTTTAATAATCGCAAATTAATTATTAATTTTAGTTGATTCACTTAACTATTTGAATAATGACATTAATAAATGAAAGCTGTTGTAAAAATTAAAAATGTATAGACAATAATTGAAAAATTAAAAAATATTAGAAGTTTGCGGAACATAATTGAAAGTTAAAGAAATTCATTGAAGTTTAAAGTAAATAATTGAAATTCGAAAATATCAAAGAGACTTAAATATTTATTTATTTTATAATAAATAATAATATGAAGAAATTGATTAAATTTTAAAGAAAATAATTAAAAAATGACAAAAATAATTCAAATTTGAGAAAAAAATTGTAAAATGACAAAACTGCAAATAAAAAATTGAACGAAATAATTGAAATTTGAAAAAACTAATTGAAAACTTTTAAAAATAATTGAAATTACAAGAAAATAATTGAAGAGTATAAAAAAGATTAAAATTTAAAAAAGTTATTTGTGACTGGTGTAAAAAAATACAATTTTGAGTACAATAATTGAGATATTGACGAAATAATTAAAATGTGAAGAAACTAATTGAATAATGACACAAATAATTGAAAACTGGAGTAAAAATTAAATATTAAAATACGATAATTAAAAAAGTATAAAAAATATTCAAAATTTGAGGAAAATAATTGAAAGTTGAAGAAATTAATTGAAGTTTGAAGAAAATAATTGAAATTTGAAGAAAATAATTTAAAACTGGTGTAAAAATTTTAAAAATTCATAAGAATAAATAAAATTGAATAAAATAATTGAAATTTATAGAAAATAATTGACCTACAAATCCAACCTGGAATTTAATTAATTTTAGTACTTTTTCTAAATTTTTCCAGACATAATCAAAGTAGTAGTAAATGATTTACACTTTAGCAGTTTAAAAATAAGTAGTTAAATAACATAGTATACTCAGTAGGTTACCCTGGCTAAAGTATCGGATTGAATTCCAATCAGTTTGAGTAAGTTTTAATCAGTATTCTTCCGGGGCATTCCGAAATTTGTTTCTGAGTCAATCAGTTTTAATCCGAATCTAAAAATGGAGGTAACTTAAAGAAAAATTCTCTCCGAATCATTCGAATTAATCCATTTCATTCTGAAGCTAAATTTTTATCCGTTTGAATCCCGGTATTTCATTCTGAATCATTCCGAATCAATCCGTTCCAATATTAGTCGGGTTTATTCGAATATGAAACGGATTGATTTGATAGGATTCGGAATGCAATAACATAATTCAAACGGATTAAAATTTAGCTTCGGAATGAAACAGATTAATTCGAAATGATTCGAAAGAATTTTTCGTTAAGTTACAACCATTTTTAGATTCGTATAAAATCTGATTGGCTCGGAAACCAATTTCGGAATGCCCCGGAAGAATAATGATTAAAACTAATTCAAACTGATTGAAATTCAATCCAATGCTTTTGCCAGGGTAGGTAAACCATATTATTTTCATACTTATTTTCAGGTTAGAAATTAACTGAAATTACTTTTGTCATTATTCAAGTATTTTGATATTTTTCAATTATTTTCAACTTATTCGTCTATTATTTATGCCACTTTAAAATTGTTTTCTACACATTTCAATTCTTTTATTGTCATCATTTTTTAAAATTTTTACACCAGTTTTAAATTATTTTCTTCAAATTTCAATTATTTTCCTCATTAGTTTTATTATTGTCATGAATTTATTAATTTTTTTATTGTCATGAATTTTTAAAATTTTTACACCGTTTTTAAATTATTTTCTTTAAATTTAAATTATTTTCTTCAAACTTTAATTAATTTCTTCAACTTTCAATTATTTTTCAACTTTGAATATTTTTTATATTTTTTCAATTATCGTATTTAAATTTTTAATTTTTACTCTAATTTTCAATTTTTTTATTGTCATAAATTTTAAAAATTTTTACACCAGTGTTATATTATTTTCTTCAAATTTCAATCATTATCGTCATTTGTTTTATTATTTTCATAAATTAATTAATTTTTTATTCCTTTTTCAATTATTTTCTACAAATTTCAATTATTTTATTCAATTCTTTTATTGTTATGAATTTTTAAAATTTTTACACCAGTTTTAAATTATTTTCTTCAAATTTCAATTATTTTCGTCATTCGTTTTATTATTGTCATAAATTTATTAATTTTGTATTCCTTTTTCAATTATTTTATTCAATTCTTTTATTGTTATGAATTTGTAAAATTTTTACACCAGTTTTAAATTATTTTCTTCAAATTTCAATTATTTTCGTCATTTGCTTTATTATTGTTATGAATTTATTAATTTTTTTATAGCTTTTTCAATTATTTTCTACAAATTTCAATTATGATTCTAAAACTTTAATTACTTTCAACATAATTGATTCTTTTTTTTTTGAAATTTTAAAATTATTCTCTTCAAACTTCAATTATTTTCTTCAAACTTTAATTAATTTCTTCAACTTTCAATTATTTTCCTTAAACTTTGAATATTTTTTATATTTTTTCAATTATCGTATTTAAATTTTTAATTTTTACTCCAGTTTTCAATTATTTGTGTCATTATTCAATTAGTTTCTTCACATTTTAATTATTTCATCAATATCTCAATTATCGTACTCAAAATTGTATTTATTTACTCCAGTTTCAAATAACTTTTTCAAATTTTTTTTCATTGTTCAATTATTTTCTCGTAATTTCAATTATTTTTAAAAGTTTTCAATTAGTTTCTTCAAATTTCAATTATTTCGTTCCAATTTTTCAATTTTTAATCAATTTTTCATTTCGTTTTGTCATTTTACAATTTTTTTTTTTCAAATTTGAATTATTTTTGTCATTTTTTTTAAATGTTTTTTTGAAAATTGTCCTGGAATTTTCCCAAAATTTGTTCTGGAAAAACTGGAAAAGCCATTGAATTTTTAATCCAGACTTCTGTAGCAACCATGTATCTAAATTTTTCAATTATTTTCAAACTTCTTTAAATTTTTATTATTTTTCAATCTTCAATTATTTCTATAATTTTTAAATTATATTCTCCAATTTTTAATTTATTGAATTATATTTCAATAGATTTCCTGAATTTTCAGTCTTTCATCTCAGATTCCAATTCTTTTCTTCAATTTACAATTATCTTTAACAATTCTTAATTTTTTCCTACTATTCATACTTTTTGTATCATTATTTTACTAATTTTATAAACTCTTAATTGTTTTAATTAAATTTCAATTATTTTTTTCTTTTTTTTTAAATATTTTTATTATTTTTCAATTAATTTCCAAAACTTGCAATTATTTTTTACATTCTAATTTTTTTTATTATTTTTTCACTGTGTTCATCATTTTTTAGTAGTTTTATTAAATTTTAAAAATGTTTTATAATTTTATCACTTGTTTTTCACAAAAATTTTTATTTATTTTCTTTAATTTCCAATTATTTCTATAATTTTGAAAACATTTTCTCCAATTTTTAGTTTTGAAAAGTATTTTTTCATACACTTTCTACATTTTTAATTTATTTATCTCAAATTTCAGTTATTTGTATTATTTTTCAATTATTTCCATCACTATTAAATTGTTTTCTTTAATTTTTCCATTTTTTTCTCCAAATTATAAGTTTTAAAATAATTTTTTAACTGATTTACTAAACCTTCAATCATTTATTAAATTTATTCATTTTTACTGAAATCAAACACATTAATGTAAGCCTAGCATATATTGTTTGCTATGAAGTTTAGTTGCCATTTGTAACTTTAGGATTAATTAAAGGGCTTGTCCAGTTTATAAATAAATAAATAAATAAATTTATTTCAAATATCAATTAATTAAAAAAATTTTTAATGAATTTTAGAATTTTTCAATTAGTTTTTTTGAAATTTACAATTATTTTCGGTATTTTAATTAACTTCCTAAATCTTCAATTATTTATCTCAAAGTTCAATTATTTTTTAAAATTTATCATTATTTTTGCCATATTTCAATTATTTCCTTTAATTTGATGTATATTCTGTAACTTTTTTCGATTATTCTTCTCAATTCTCGATTGTTTTCTTCAATTCTTAAATATTTTCTAAATTTTAAATTATTGTCTAAAATTTCCAATTATTTCTATAATTTTGCAATTTTTTTTCTCCAAATTATAATTGTTAAAATTATTTTTTAACTGATTTACTAAACCGTTAATCATTTATTTCAAATTTCAATTGATTAAAAAAATTTTTAATGGATTTTAGAATTTATCAATTAATTTTTCCTAATTTACAATTACTTTCGGTATTTTATAATTAATTTCAAAAATTTTCAATTATTTATCTCAAATTTCAGTTATTTTTTAAAATTTATCATTATTTTTGCCATTTTTCAATTATTTTCTTTAATTTCATATATATTCTGTAATTTTTTTCAATTATTCTTCTCAATTCTTGATTGTTTTCTACAATTCTCAAATATTTTTTTAATTTTAAATTATTTTCTTCAATTTTCAATTATTTCTATATTTTTTCAATTTTTTTTCTCCAATTTTTAATTTTAAAAATTATTTTCAATTTGATTTACTTAATCTTCATTTATTAATTTTCATTTTTAATTCTTTTTTTCATTATTTAATTTGTTTTTTAACCTTCTCATTGATTTTTTCGATTTTAAATTACCTTCATAATTTTTTAATAAGTTTCCTAAATTTTCAATTATTTTTCTTAATTCTCGATTGTTTTCATTAATTTTGATTTTTTTTCCAATTTTCAATCATTGAAAATTTCAATAATTGTCTTCAATTTTCAGTTGTTTCTAGAATTTTCTGGTTTTTGAAATTTGGTCCGAAATCCCTTTTTTATTTGTCCATTTGCAATTTCGATCAAATGAAAATTCGACGTTTTAAAAAATCTATCAAATATCAATATTCGTGCACATAAAAATTCGATTAAATGAACATTCAGGCATTTAAATTTCCGACACAGTTAAAATTTTGTGTAATAAGAATTTTGTTCAATTAAAATTCGATGACTTAAAGATTATGTGGAGAAAAAATTCGCGTTGATTTAAATTCGATTAAAAACGAATTCAAAAAATTAAAATTCGTCTGAAAAAAATTCTACGTAATGAATTTTACAATTTGAAATTTATTTTCATTTCATAAACATTTTTTTCCATTTAAGGAGAAATTTGCTAATAGAGGGAGCAATAAACTTATTTAAAAAAATTTAATTTTATAAAAAATTCAATATCATTATTAATATTATTAATTTATAAACAAATATGTACTTTATACATTAGATTAATCAATTTATTTTTCAATGTTAAATACTTTTGCTAATGAATTATGACGATAAAAAAATTATTATTAGATAAGTTAATAAAAAATGTAATTTTTAGTATATTCTATAAAATTTTTTTAATTTTATCCTCATTTTTCAAAGTTTTAAAAATGTTTTGTTTTCTCCAAACTGTTGTATTTTTAAAAATATTCACTTATTTTTCATAAAAATGTATTAAGTATTATTATTTTTTTCCATAATTTCTTGATTTTTATCATTTATTAAAGATTTTTTCTAATTATTTTCAATTTTTCTATTTACACAAATTTTTTTTAATTCAAGTCACGAATTGCTTTTATAACATGAAAAAAAATTCTTTTTTTGATTGATTTTTAAATGAATGTTTTTTTAATTTCAGGGTGTTCAGCAGTCAGAGAAGTCAGGAAAATTTGTTTTTTTCTTCTTAAGTCAAGAAATTATGTTTTAATTGAAAAAATATTATTTTTCTGAACATATTATTAAAACTGAATTTCAAAAAGTAAATGAAAAAAAATCAGGGAAACAAGAGAAATAAATAAAAAAGGTTATGCATAAAAAAGACGGGTTGAATGATCACATTGAGAAACGAAATTTATTATTAAGTTAAAAGCATTCGGTGTTTTCTATCAATAAAGCTTAAGAGTTATATCTTCTAACTCAATTTCAATCAAAGTGAAACGAATTTAGTGTTTTAAAAAATATATTCAGCGTTTATTTTTATACTTAAGTATTTTATATATTTAAAATTTGTTATTTTTTTACTGCATTTGGTACAATTATTTAATTTTTTTCCAATAAATATTTGAAAAAGTACTCATAATACTTATTTAATTTTAATTTTTAATAAAACTTAATTCAAGATTTTAAGCTTCAATTATATTAAACAAACTGAATGCTTTTATTAACGAAAAGTTATTAAAATTTATTTTCTTTCTGTAAATATGCAACTTTTAGATATATTTAAAGACAAAGATATGGGAGTATTAAATGATTCTTATAATAACAGTATATTGTCCCATAAAATCTTGCTTTCGAGGAAGTGAAAATATGGAATAAAGCTAATTTAGTCTGAAAGCTCGTTTGCTTTCAGCTCATAATTAGATTGCAAAATGGGTCATAATATCCGAAGCGTATGTTTCAGATTTAGTAAATTTGGAATTTATAGAACTGCTTGATTAATTTATAGCACAAAACGTTTATTGCTCATGTAGCTCTTTAACGAGGCTGATACAATTTTAACCCTTTTTATTCATGATTTTTTTCTCTATATAACTTTATTTTTTTATGCCCATCGATTTCTGAGAGAAAATAGTTAATAAATATTACTGAAACATTTTACAATTTGGGTGAAAAGTGCCAAGAAGGAAAATTTTCAGATAAACAATTTTAAATATTAAAAAAATATTCAATTACAATATTGAAATTTAAAATTATTTATTTTATTGTATTTATAATATTGTACAAATATTATACATTTTATTTTAGAATTTTTTATATAAAAATTTCGCTTTGGTACTTTTTCCCTTTATTGGGAAATAATTTTGTGAAATTTGTTAAATATTTTCTTTCACTGTGTTGATGATAAATAAAAAAAAATTTACGTTAATTAAGAAATATCTTATTTGCAGTATTTTTACTGTTTTTAACAACTTAATAGAATATTAAATAATTACGGAGATAATTATTATTTAATTGAAAATCAAAGTGTGTGATTGGAAAAAGAAAAAAACCGCAATATTATTACAACAATTTTGAAATTTAAAAAAATATTTACTTTTCTGTAATACGTTTTTAATTATCGCATATTTATTTTTTAATCCAATATATTTTGAATAATATACAAGAGAAATTATATTATTCTCGATCTTGTACACTCATACTTTCCTGACACCTAATACATTTAAACATGTTTATATATATATTTAGACAATCCATCAAATAAAATTCTCAATCGAAAGAAAAACATTTTTTTCAAAACTTTAAATTCTTGAAACTAATTAATAATGTATATTAAATAAAATAAACATTTTTTAAAACTATATTTTTAAAATTGTATCCCACACGACAAATTTCATCTTATTTATTTTTTATCATAAGGTTAAATAATTTAAAATAGTTTTTTTGAAGGACTTGCTGAATGAATAATTTGTAAAATTGTCACAACCCTGGAGAAATTCAAGAACAAACAAGTGGGTGTGTTTTGCAAGAAATAAGAGTTAACAAAATTTCTAAACTTGATGATGGATAGAAGCCAACAGTTCGATAAGCAAACGCTGGTAATTCCTGGATTCTGGCCATTTTATTTTTATTGTGAGAACATCACTTAGTTTAGACTCATTCTATCCTGATATAAAATTTCCAACTTTATCATTCCAACAATTTATAGTAAAATTGTGCGTTAATAACTCAACAGAAAAATATTCATTTCATTTATTTCTCGATAAAGGAAATTTTTAAAGTAATAAATGAATAAAATAAATAAATAAATAAAATAAACAAATAAAATTAAAATATCACAAATTTTCAATTGAAAAACTTTATTTTAGTTTCAGTATTTAAATTCAACTTAAAATGTTGATTCAATCATTTGAATCAGTTTTATTTGAAGCTGTGCCTTATGATTTCCTGATACTCGTCTTTATGGATTTTTTTATGAATACTCGAGGAATTTGAGCAATTAGCATATTTGAGTAAAGTCGTGTATGACGGGAAACTGAAAATGTGAAGAGAGAGAGGACGGTTACAAATTTCTCCACCAGGTGTCTCTTCTGAGAGTCGCTCTCATATTCAAGTTTTCCTGTAGAAAGTATAAGTACACGACTGTGACAGAGGATCTTTAGCTTTGCGCAGTGGCGATATCGTAACCAATGAGGTTCTACCGAGGTGCGATTATTGCTAGTTGAAAACTTTTACCAATACCCCGCCAAGACGATGTGAAATACCATCGGCTACGGCAATTTTTGAAAGTTTCTACGGAAACTGGTAATATATTGAAAAATAAAGTTCTTTTCTGAAAATTTTTTACATTTTTTATTCGATCGTGTTTTTTTATGTAATTAATTTTTAAAACTAATTATTTTTTATTCTATTAAGTTTCAAGATAAATATAAATAAAATGTAATTATGAATTAAATATTGTCTTTAATTCAATTATATTTTTTTAAATTGAAAATAAGTTTTTAAATTGTTTTTAGTTGAATTACTTTTTATAAGTAAAAGATGATTTTAGTAAAATTAATTTTAAGGAATCAGACAAACGATGGGAAAAGTTAGTTTAATTTCGTATATTTTGAGTAGAAAAAACTAGATAAATTTTAAAAGTGTTTTGACGGAAAGGTTAAACAATTTTATTTTTAACATTTTGATCAATTCAAAGTTGGATTTGAATAAAAATTACAATTGTTTATTGGAAACGGTCGAAACGGTTTAGATAACATAACCTAAAATTAGAAAATTGTTTTCAATAAACAGAAAATTTTTATTTATTTTAAAATGCTACTTTGAATTGATCAAAATGTTAAAAATAACATTGTTTACCTTTACACCAAAACGGTTTTGAAATTTAGATACGATAATATGAGGTTAAACTTTACACTGGATTTAATTATTTAAAAAAAAACTAAAAGTTTATTTTGAATTCAATTCTTTTGAAACGTGTTTTTCATAATACAACAAAAGCCAGATAAAACCAGAATATTATTTAAAAATGGCCTTCCAGATTAAAAAATTGTATTTATTATATTTCATTTTCGAAAAATTAATTTTAAATTATAAATTAAAATATTGAACTAATTTTTTAACTAGGCAGGCCGTTTTTAAACCATTTAATTAATTTTTTTGTAAGGAGTGATTTTTTTTTCAATTAAAAAATGTGTTATTATTTAATCAATTCCTAAATTTAAATTTAAAACACAAATATGTTCTAATACAAAAATATATTTATATTTAATAGATTTTACCAATACATTAGTCTTTTTAAAGATTTGATAATATTATTTATTGGACAGATGACAAGAATAAATTACTTTTGGTGACGTTAAGTTATTTCAGCAAAAAAGCTTTTTTATACGTAACACTACGCGTCAGAGGAAATGTTGTTTTGTTATAAGACCTTGATAAACCACGATCCTAATAGAATTTTTTTTTCTTTATAACAGCTATAGATATAGATGTATCAATATAAATAACATATATATATATATATAATGTAGAAGCTAAAGTATTTTTAAATCACTGAATTTTTTAAATTATTTTTTTTTTTATTTACGATTTTTGTCTTACTGAATATTTCCAAAATTGGTGTTTATAAAATAAACGAAAAACAATGTTAATTATTTTTTTTATCATCTATTGAATATTTTCACGCTCAATATTAAGAAAATAAAAAATTAAACTTGATTAAATTTTTTAGGTTGCTGGTAAGCGTGAGCCGGAACAGGAAGCAGAAGCTCAAGAATGGATAGAAAGAGTTATCGGAGAAAGATTCCCTCCTGGTGAGCTTTTATTTAATTAAAAATGAATACATGGATTTTTTATAAAAATATTTACACATTTAAAAGTGATAATATCCGGTAAAATTTATTTGCTATTTTTCTAAATTTGTGTAAATTAAACTTAATACGTAAACTTTGAAAATTAGTGTTGAGAACTTTTTTTGTGAATTTTTTTTAAGACTGTTTTGTAGAACAAGAAGCTTTTTTAAAAAAGATTTTTTAAATTTCGTGCGCAGGTAATTGTAAATTAATAATTTATCTGATATTACTTTTGATTTAATTTGAAAAAAATGTTGTGACTATTGTGTTACGCCTGTGTGCGAGTGTAATATTGATTTTCACACCCCTTAAAAGCTCTATATTGACATTACACCCTCGCAACTAGATAACTTCACTATCGCATGGAATCCTGTTCACTGGAGGCGGAAGAGTACTGAAAGCCCTTTGATTTTATGCATTAGAAGTTCTAATCTGTCCTTCAATTAACTGATTGTCATTAGCAGTTGATGTTTTTAGCATATTTGCCGTATCAAATATTACTTTGTGATTATTTTTTTTTAAATATATCATCTTTAATTTATGGATTATTTTGCAGAAACAAATTAATGGAGAATTGTTTAAATAATTATTACTAATTGATATTTTTTAGGACATATTCACCGACAATATTAATTTCAGATTTTTTTTAAAAATAGATTCTAATTATTTAATCAATTTTCAACTTAATTAATCAAAAATTAAAATTATTTAAATTATTAAAATTTTAATTTATCAAAATTTCAATCTATTTCAATTTTAAATGTTCCAAATTTTAATTGATTAAAATTTGAGTCGATACAAAATTTAATTTAACTAAATTTTAATTTATCTCTACTTCAATCTGTTCAACTTTTATTTACTTTTTATAAATTATGTTAATTCATCCAAAATCAAATTTTTTACATTTCAATTTATTAAAATTTTTGTCGATTCAGAATTTAATGTATCCAAATCTAATTCTATTCGGCTTTTTATTTATTTAAACTTCAATTTATCAAAATTTAATTATACTCAAATTTAAATTTATTCCAATTTAAAAAGATTCTAAATTAAATTTATATCTGAATTTAATTATATTTACTCTAATTTTAATTTATCTAAATTTCAATCTAAGTAAATTTTAATTTATCCAATTTTTAATAGTTTTTCAAAATTTATTCGACTGAAACTTATAATGATTTAACTATCATATTTAATTTGCAGTTTTTTGGTCAAAATATTTATTAATTTAAATTACAATGGATGATTCTGAATTTAATTCATCCAAAATTCAAATTATCGAAATTATAATTTCATAAAACTAACGCAGATTCATTGGATCGATTTTTAAATTATGAGAATTTCAATCTGGATGAATATGAATCTTTAAAATTTAAATTATCGGAATTTATCCAAATTTTAGTTGATTCAAAATTTAATTTATCTAAATTTATCTTTACTTAAATTTTTGTTTATTCGAATTTCAATTTATCCAAATTTTAATCGATTTGAAAATTTATCTAAATTCAATTATACTCTAATTATAATTTATTCGAATTTCAATCTATTTATAGTTTTCACATTTCAAAGTATCTGAATTTCAATTTATTCTAAATTTAATTGATTTAAAATTTAATTGATTCAAACTTTAATCCATCCAGATTTCCATTCTTTGCACATGTATTTATTTTACGTAATATTTTTTTATAATTTCTTTGCTATCTACTTTTGGAAAATAATAAATAATGAACCTGACCCGATTTTGTCTTCAAATTAATTTTTTTAAATTTCGAAAAATCAGGAAACTTTTTAAAAAATTAAATTTAAGACAAAATATAGGCGAATTAGAATCCGACAAAATTTTTAAAAATTATATTAAATTTGCTACAAACTTTATTAAAGTTTAGAATTATACTTAGTAATGCTTCGAATGTTTTTTTAAGTTTAAAATTTCTCGTATGAGTATTTATCTTTTGTCACTTTTTCCTTTCGTTGTAAATCATTTTAATAAAATTTATAAATAATTCTCTTTCCTTCTAGTGTCAAAGTTTAAAAAAAACATTTCTTTTTTATATGTTTTTTAATTACTTTCTCTTTCAGATTTAAGTACATATTTTTCAGGGTGTCCAGTGGTCAGTAAAGCCAGATGAATTCGAAAATTTTTGTTCTTTAACCAGGAAACTTTTTTAATTGCAAAAATTTATTTTTCTGGAAAATAAAAAGAATATTATATCAAGCTTGACTTTAAAAAATCAATGAAAAAGTGAGGAAGAGAAGTCGGGGAATTTGTTATTTTAATTGCTCTGGACTTTTTTTTTTAAATCGATAAAAATTAATTATTATAGACAATCGATCATTAAAAAAACATGTAAAAATTTAGTGGTAAAATTAAGCCTGTTAAGCCTCAAACAGGTATAACCCCTTAAAGATGTTCAACCTATTAAAATAACCTCAAACTAGAAAATAGTTTTTCATATAAAATAAAAATATTATTAAAATTGTTTCCACCCAATTTTAAACGATACAGTTAAGTACATTTTAAAAAAAAATATTTTGATACAAAATTTGTTATGAAATAACAATTATTTAACATTTTGTGTTTTTTCTTTAAAATTTGTTAACAATTATAATTTTCATTCAGTTTTGACAAATAATAGCTCATTTTAATCATTGAAACATTCTCTACAAATCTGTTCCTTGGATTTTGTTAATAATATTTTGTTAAAAATTATTAAACAAATAAAACTTATCTATTATATATTTTTCAAACAAAAAAACTTTTTTACAAAATCCACCGAACAGACTTGTAGAGAATATTTTATTTGTCAAAATTAGATGAAAACTACAATTATTTACAAACTTTAAAGAAACACAAAATTATTATTTCATAACAAATTTTGTATTAACCTAATTTTTTTTTTAAAATTAAATTTTTCTTTAATTTTTTCTAGTAAAAACAATTTTAATTATAAATCATCTTGATTAATCCAGATATTTTTAAATTAAAAATTCTTTCTTTAATTTTTTTCAAAATATTTCAAACTGCTCAAACATTTTATTTGGTATTTTTCACATTATCCAAAAATATATTTTAGTAAAAAAATCTCTTGTGATGATTTCGAAATACAGGCTAAGAATTCGGATTAATAAATTTTTTTGTTATTTTCATGAGTTCCACGGTGGTAAATATAATAAAAGTTTTTTGAATTTAATTTTAAATTAAGTATTTAAAAGAATTAATAATATTTTTAAAGAATTGCCTACAGTATAGGAAAATGGTGGAAAGGATATGAATGAAGGAATTGGTGAATGAAAGATCCACCCCTGACTGCAAAAGAGGGGATGTTTACCCTCTTTTGTGTTATGCTTTCCTGACAGAACGCGCGCTTCGTTACGTCACAGTGCAACCCTCGTAAAATCGTAGGTGAAATTCGTAGGACATGTGAAGTCAACCCCTATCGAGAATATGGAATCCTGGTGTTGTAAACATGCCAAGCGTCGACGCAATCGACGTTGTCGTAATCGAAATATGCCTCTTATCACAAAATGAAAGCCATCATAATTCCCGCAATGTCATTCAGACAATAGTTTATTCCTTCTTTCTCATCAATATTCCAAAAAAATCCTTTCATTTATTATCAATCATGTAATATTATATTAAAAGAAAATATTAACTAGAAAAATATATTTAATAATCAATATCAAATTTCTCAATTTGTTGATTCTAGTAGTAAATTTATATTTGTCAATAATTCTCGACTAATAATTGATCTTCCTCTGGGTAAATATAATCAATATGTCGTATTTATATTCATTTATAAATTTATATGTATATAGACATGTATATGATTCGTATGTATGGAATCTTTTAGGATTATTGAAATAATATAATGTGGATATGAAACAAAGTTGATTAAAAATTGAATGATTAATAAATGAAAGTTTCTGATTGGAATTTTGATATCAACACTAACATTAATGTGCCTCTACCTTCAAACTGTCACCCTGGTGGTAACGAAGATAGAATGGAGGTGGCCAAACGAGTAAGCCACCCCCACTCATTAAGCTCGCGAATCCCCCTCTAGAAAGCTCTCACCTATGACCTCGTAGGTGGGAGTCCCTTTGAAAGCACAAATCTCTCACAACTAAGTGACCGCCTGGTTTTTCTGGATCGAAAAAGCACCTGTCGAGAACTCACGGTTCTTTATTTCAAATTATTATTTTACTAGCAACAATTTTCCATTGGCTATAGTATACTTTAAATACAAAAAAACAGGGCTGATAAAAATCAAGATTTTTTTATTTAAAAAATTTAATTTATTGATTTAATAAATAATTAAATTAAATAAAATCATTTAATTGATTTTTTTAAAATATAATCAGTATATACATATAAAATCTCCAAATTTTTATTTGTAAATAGTTTCTATTTTTAAATTGAGAACATTTAATAAAAAATAATGAAGAATAAAACACTTAATCAAAATCAAATAAATGATGTCGAATAAATGAGAAAGTTTCATAAAAATAACTTCAAATTCATATGATCGCAAAATTAAGAAAATTAAGTAAAAGCAGCGAAAAACTAAATAAATGAGAAGATAATGAAAAAAACGTTAAAATATACTACTGAAGAGAACAAAATTATAAAAATTAGAGAATTATTTTACAAATTAAATAAAAAAAGACTGAATACAATTTTTAAAATTTCAAAATAAAATATATTCTATGAAATAGAAGAACTATGTTAAAATGAAAATATTTAGTTCAAGATTAAATTTACATAATATAAAACAAAAGAACTAAAATTATAAAAAAAAGTAGAAAATTAAGAAATTTAAAAAATGTAGATAAAAGCATCGAATAAATGTTTTCAAAAATTCGTAATTGTAAGATAAAAACTAAACAATTTAAAAGAAGGAAAAATGTTTCTAGGAAATGGAAAAATGATGACAAAAATTGAAGAATTAATTAAAACGCAAGGAAGGACTATAAAAATAGTGATGAATAAAGTGGTAATAAAAATTAAATAAATAGATGGCGGTAAAGTGCGCAACGTTTCTAAGAAATAAAGAAAAATTAGAATAAATAAAAAAAATTGGTTTCTTATTTTTCCGGTCAAATAACCCCTTAAAATGGTTTTTATTTATTTATTTATTCATCAATAAATAAATTTTTAGTTAAATTACATAGCTAATTTAATGAATATTTAATAATATTTAACCATAAAATTTCAAGTAGAATAAAAAAAATTTTTTTTTCGTTTTTTAGAAATGTTGCGCACTTAAATATATCTTTCCTTTATTTAACAAACAGTAAAAAGTAAAAAAAAATAATAAAATTTGGTTAGAATCTACTAAAAAATTAATAAAAATAAAGAAAATATATATATAAAGACAAATAAAAAATCCGCAAATGAAATTTAAAAATTCTTTAAAAATAAAAAAGTTTAGGCAAATTAAACCAAAAACATTTTTATAATATTTCACTTAAAACAAGTCCAACAATAAATTTAGAAAAATGAAAAATATCTCAAAATTTTATGAAAGAATAAGTAAGTTTGCAATAAATCTCGCAAAAAATAGACAAGATATAAAAACAAATTGAATAAATTTACAAAAATGAGCGTATTTATTTTTAAAAATATGGAAATAATTATGAAAATGAACGAAATAAAAAGTTTAGTGAATGTTATAATAACAAAATTGTTTAAAATAATATTAAATAATTTGCATAAAAAGAAGAAAATTAAAGAAAATCCTGAAATAAAAAGACAAATACAAAAAAAAAAAGTCAAAAGTAAAAGGAGAAAAATCTTAAAATTTTGTAAAAACAAGAAATTATAAGATAAAAGTTAAACAGTTTCGAGAAAGTGAAATCTCTTAGCAATCTTGTAAGAATTAAAAACAAGATTCTTGTGAATATAAAAAATAGTTAATATTATTGAATTATTATGTATTAATTAATATGCATTTAAAAATTTTAATTAATTGAAATTTAAAAGTTTGAATAAATTATTTAAATTGTAATATGAGTTAATTGACATTTGGAATTTATTTACATTATAATGACCTTAAGATATAAAAAATTAATACTATTTTTTGCTATCTTCATACCAAAAGTTTGTAGATCGTATAGGTATTTTGGTCATCTGCATTAGCATAATTTTTTAAATATTACAAATAAAATATATTACAATTGAAATTTTCAAGATTTATCCACAAATTACTGGGGTTTCGTTTTAAAGTTTGCGATTTTTTACATGCAGTATTAGACATCCGAAAAATTGTAATTTTTTTTAATTTAATCGCGATTTTAATGCAAATTCTCCAATGATTTAAATTATGATTTAAATCAATTAGAGTCCTGCGAAAAAATAAAGCATTAACTTAATTAGATTAAATTAATTATTATTAGATTAAATTTTGTGAATTATTTTTTATTCACTAAAATTTGTTACTAATTAATAAATAGAATGGCATTTTAGAGAATAAAAAAGATTTTATTTCTGAGTTGAAATAAAATTTTTTTATTGTCTCTTCAAAATATTTATTAATATGTATAAATATTAATTTTTCCAAATTAAAAAAATTCCTAACTTCTATTGATTCAAATTTAAAATTTTTTAAACTTTAATTAATCAAAATTGCAATATAACCAAAGTTTTAAGATTTATATCTCATTTTTATTTAAATTTCTAATATAGTGGAACAAAAATTATTCTAATCTTTCACCTTCACAATTTAAATTAAATTAAAAATTTTAAACTTGATTGTATTAATAGGAATTTAAATTTCTTCAAACTTTAATTAGTATGAACTATGAATGATTCAAATTTCAATAATAATAAACATAAAATGATTTAAATATTTTAATGGTCTAAATTTTAATCAATTCATGTTTAAATTATTATAAACTTTAAATATTTTTAAATTCTAACAATGCATATATTAAGTATTTTAAACTTCAACCAATATACAGAAATTTATAGAAATTTGGAAATTTCAAATCGATTCAAACTTAATTTTAATTCAATTTTTAATCAATTAAATTTATCATCAATTTAATTAATTACCAATTTAATCATTTTTTAAATTTATTTTAATCAAATTTTAATTAAAGCGAATTTTTATTGAACAACATTTTTTAGACCACTGAATTTTTATAAATTGTATAATTTTATAGGAATTCTCTTTAAGGATCTTTGACCATGTGACATAACCTCAAACTAAAAATTAGTTTTTAGCATAAAAATAAAGTAAAACCAAAATTGCTGTTAATAAATTTTAAAAGATCTACTTATACAATTTTCAACTAAAATTATTTTGGATCAAAATATTTTATCATTTACGCATTAATTAACATTTTGTGTTTTTTCTAAAAAATTAATTAACAATTGCAATTTTTATTTAAAAATATTTTGTTAAGAAGTAATGCACAAAAACAAATTTATTTTTGATTTTTTCTATATATTGAATTTTTAAATGACAGAATTTCTATTTGTCCGAATCTTTAGTTGTCCAATTGTTATTTGCACGAATGGATATTTGATAGAATTTTTAAAACACAGAATTTTCAATTCACTGAAATTTCAAATAGCCAAAGAACAAGAAGGCAGAAAAGATTTCGCTCCGAATTTAAAAATTGACCAATCACAATTTTCTTGATAATTACTGATTGGTCAATTTTAAAAATAGTGTCTAATTTTTTCTGTTATATAAAATTTGTAATTAGTCCAAAATTCGTAAAATAGTTTGTTTTTTCGCTTTTTTTGGATTTAAAATTCTTTTTTTTTTAATAACTTCTTTAATTAACTTTTATATTATTAATTTATTGCTTCTTCTATAAGATAGCAAATTTTTTTACTTACGTGGAAGCGAAATGTCCATGGAATTGACATAATTTTCACCTAGTTTTAACCTATTTTTCATATTATTTGTCCAAATGGTGTTTCTGGTCAAATTTTAGAAAGTTATTTTCCATAGTAAATATAGTGCAAAAAATTAAAATTAGGACAAGAAAAAGTTTTTAAATGTCGATTTGATTAAATAAAAATTGCATGAAAAATGCTATAATTCAGATAAATGAAAGTTATTAAAAATGATGATTCGGAAAACTAAAATTCATTATATTTAATTTCGATAAATAAAAGTTATGATGAATTTTGTAATTTGAATGAATAAAATTTAAAACGAGTATAAATTTCAGTAAAATTCATATATCAATTCGGATAAACAAAATTATTATGGTGCTTATTTAAATAAATAACAATTTTGCGTTTAGTGGAAAACTTAATAATTATTATTTCCTGTTAATTAACATAATTAAATAACTTAAATAATATAATAACAATGAGAGAAAATTTCACTGGCAAGATTGTTGCAGACATTTCGCAATTTAGTGAAAACATAAATTTAGATTATTTTTAAAATTTTAATTAAAATGGGCGAATATAACCGAGTAAAATAAATTAACCTTCTACCCCTGCCAAAAGCTCAACGAACATCTTCTATCTATTATGTAACCCTGATAGTTGTAGCTTTTTGATGTTTCTGTCAGGTTTAAATGCCCCTTTGAAGTTGTTTAATCTTTGTGAATTTTCAGTAACGCAGTAACTACCCTTCACCACAAACAGCACTTCAAAGTGATTTTTAATTCCTTTTGAATACAGAGCATCTCTCTAAATGAATTTTTATCAAATTGGATTTTATAACATTTTTATTACTCTTTTAAATAAACAGTTTTATACATTATTTTAATTTAATTAACATAGTATTAATACAACATTTAGTATAAATATTATGAAATATAAACATAATACTAAATATAAATTTATATAATAAATATAGATTTTTTTTTAATTTTACCATTAGAGATGGAGGTGGATATTTTCCACACTAGTGATGAAAATTGTAATTTTTCCCCATTAGTGACGGCAATAGATAGTTTTTTATTAGTCGCGAAAATTGTAATTTTTCCCACTGGTAATGAAAATGTTATTTTTTCCACTATTGATGGAGTTGGTTATTTTTCCCACTAGTTATGTTTATAGAAATATTTCTAATATAAAAATTTCTATAGGGTAAATGCGGGGGTAGTCGGACACTTAAGGATTTGATCTTAAATAATGATATTTTTCTTAAAATAGAAAAGTATTTTAACATATTGCTTTGCATGAATCGTTAAAGGACTCATTCAGGATTAATTTTCATATAAATTTGCAACAAACAATTCATTATTTAATAAAATATAGCAATTTTAATAAAAAATCAGGATATCAGCAGTTGTCGGACACTTGCCTGTAAAGTCGGAAACAACTGTATCAGTAGTCGGACATTTTTCTATTTTAAGATAATAAAATATTTCATGTTTTTATGCTATAAAATCTATCAAATTGAATTGCAGAAATAATGCTCAGGAAGCATGGTTTTAATTTGTAAACCCATGTGGTGAATCTTAAATAAAAAAAGATAGTTTTTTAGTTTTAAAATTTTATACTTCTCTATGGCATTTTAAAGACAATCTGTCAAGTTCTGTTGTGATCATTCGGTGAAAAGGAGGAATTCGTATAAAATCAAATTTTAGGTTATTTTTCTGTTGATACAGAAAATGTTTGAAAGTTAACAAATTTATAGGCTATAAGTAATTGTTTTTATGGTATTTACTTTTTCAGCATCTAAAATATTACGAGATATAATACAAGTAATATATGTGTCCGACTTCACAAGGAGTCTAAAATCTGACATGTTAGGTCGGACACATCAATTATTTGTAAATTTAAAGTCATTTTAAGGTTATATTCACTTTTAAACATAAAATTAGAGTTTTTATAATCACTTTGTAATATTTTCAAACATAAACACGACCTACAAAACCTTATTTCGTACTAATAAAAATCTCTACCTCCTTGACGGCCGGAACAAGGAAGCAAACAAAATGTCAAAACAGCGCGGTTGAGTAAATAACTGTTGCATTTTAACTAATTTAAAAATCACCAGAGGGCGCTGCAGGTAGTTTTTACATTCTATAATTTTGACAAATTTGATAAAATAATTTTGTGAGAAGATTCCAATAGTAAATAATTATTTATTTAACTTCAAAACTGAAAGTGTCCGACTATCGGTACTGTCCGGACTTACCCGCATTTACCCTATTCATAAAAATATAATGATGCTTATTTTTATTTTCTAATATTTTTTTTTAGGAATTTTAGATTGAATAAATTAGATTTCATAAAAAACATGGATGTATCTAACATTTTTGATATTTATTCATTTGAATCATTTCAATCGTGGACACAGAGTAAATTAATAAAAAAGAGAATACTGTGAAAAAATTATTTTGTAATTTTAGTCATTTTTTACTTGCTTTTAAATTTTGCAAAATAATGATTTTAAGACAAAAACTTCATTAATTGTTTTTATTTGTGCCTAAAAATAAAGTTTTATATTCGTAAATTTGTATTTTTGTAAATTATTTTCTAAATGTCCTTTGATTGTATTGTTGAGGGTATTTTACGTTTTGTGTGGTTTTTTTTTTTTTTTTTTAATATATGAAAAGCACAATATCAATACAAAGCATTAATTTTTTTTATAAAATTAAAAACATTTTCTTTACAAAATTCAGGGACCGTCACGAATGTAATTTGATTTTTGGAGTTTTTTCAAAATATTTCGTAAAATTCATCAAATGTATTTTATTTGATGAATTGATTTCAATCTTTAATTAAAATCTATTGACTTTTACGAGATATTTTGAAAAAACTCCCAAAACCAAATTACTTTTGTGACAGTCTCTGTAGAGTTGCGAAGAAGTAATATTACCTGGAGAACGGTAATGAGAACGAGAATATTAACTGGGAATATAACCGATCAAAATTCTAATCAAGAATTTATAAGAATTTAAGTTTTTTTATTTATTTATCAAATTAAGTCAAATTTTCTCAATCAATGTTAAATTAAAATTTGAAAAAATTAAAGATAATTGAAAAAAAAAATTACAAAATGGCAAAAACAATTGACAATTAAAAACAAAATTCAAAATATAACTAGATTAATACACAACCGAACAAAATAACTTAAAAAATCAAAGAATAATTATAAAATTTTAAGATAATTATTAAAAATTGAAAAAATTGAAGGAAATAGTTGAAAAATTGAAGAAAATATGTGAAAAATTACGAAAATTATTGTCAATTGAAAACAAAGTTCAAAAAATGACTAGATTAATAGACAACTGAAAAAAATAATTGTAAAAATTAAACAAGAAATATTAAGTTTAAATAAAATAATTGCAAATTGAAAAATTAAGAAAATTATAGGAATAATTGTTGGAAATAATTGCATATTTAACAACTGCATTGAAATTCGAAAAAAATAATTAAAATTGAAAAACTATAATTGAAAATTAAAGAATTGAATTAAAATTTATGGAATATACTGAAAATTGAAAAAAAAATTTAAAAAGCCGAAAATTAATAATTATAAAAGAAAACAATTGAAAACTGAAGAATGGAAATAAAAATTGAAAAATAGAATAAAAAATTAAAGAAAATAATTGAATAATTGTATTGTAAATTAAAGAAACTTAAAGATAATCGAAAAAAATAATAAAATAAAAGCGATAATTTTTTAATAATAAAGAAAATAATTGAAAATTTAAAAGTGTAATTTAAATTTGAAGAAAATAACTGAGAATTGAAGCGAATAGTAGTTTTAGAATTGAATAATTGAATTAAAATTTTAAAACAATTTTAATCAGTGAAAAAATTAATTGAAAAAATAAGAGAATTGTTGAATATTGAGGAATTAATTGAAAATCGATAAAAAAAAATTGAAGATTAAAGAAAATATTTGAAAATTGAAGAAAATAATTAAAAATTTATTTATTTATTCAATAATATATCCCGCGTTCAAAAATTGGAAATTAAAGAAATTATTAATTAAATTTCAAGAAAATAATTGATAATCAAAAGCAAAATTACAATATGAAGAGAATAATTAAGTAATTAACAATTGAAAAAAATTTTGACAAATGGTAAGAATAATCTTCATTTGTACAAAAAAAATTTGTAGTTAACAAATATTCATAAAATTGAAGAAGAATAATAAATTCATAATTGAAAACTGATGAAATTTATGGAAGAAAATTGTTAAAAATAAATGAAAATTAAAGAAATCAATGGAAATTTGAAAATTGTATTCAAAGAAAATAATTGATAATTGAGAAAATGTTGAAATTAATTAATATTAAGGAGTTCATTGAAAAAAATTTCAAAATAATTGAAATTTAAAGAAAATTTTTGAGAATTGAAGAAAATAATTAAAAATTGAAGAATTAAATTGAAAATTAAAAAATTAAATGTAAATTTCAAAAAAATAATTGATAATTAAAAGAAAAATTACAATATGTCAAAAAAAAAAATATATATATATATATATATATATTGACGAAAATAATTAACAATCGAAAAAAAAATTCGAAAAATGGTGAGAAAAATCGGCATTCGAAAATAAAAAATTTAAATTAATGAATAATCATAAAATTCAAGGAGAAAAATAAATTGTCAATTGAAAACTGATGAAAATAATGGAAACAATTTTAAAAAATAAATGAAAATTAAAGAAATCATTTGCAAGTTGAAGAATTATATTGAAATTTCAAGAAAAAATTTGATAATTCAGAAATTGCGAGAATTACTGAATTTGGAATAAAGTAATTAAAAATTAAAGAAATAAATGGAAGATTAAAGAATTATATTGAAGTTTTAAATTGAAATTTTAAAAAAATAGTTGATAATTGAAGAAAAAATAACAAAATTTTTTTCAACTTATCATTGTTAAAATCATATTTCAATTATTGTCTTCAAGTTTGGAATTTTCAAATCATTTTTCAATTATTTTCCACAAGTTTTAATAATTCTTATTTTTTTAAAATTATTCCCTAAAATTTTTAAATATTTTTATCAAATTTCCCATTATTTTCTGTAATTTTCAATCATTATTAATTATTTAATTCAATTTTTAATTATTTATATTACTTGTTTATTATTTTCAATTACTTACGTTCTTTTCCATAATTTCCAAAAAGTTTTTAATTATTTATCCGAAATTTTCATTTTTCTATTCAATTTTCAATTATATCTTTGATTTTCTAATTTTCTTGTATTTTATGTATCTATATTCTGTATGTTTTGCAATTATTTCTCTTAAATTAAAAAATGATTTTCTCAATTTTAAATTATGTTTAGGATCTGTTTTCATTTATTTTCTCTACTTTTAATTATTTTCTTTTTTTTTTTGCAATTAACTTTTAAAAGTTTCAAGTATTTTTCTGAAATTTTCTTTCAATTTCTTTTATTTAAAATATATTATGCAATTTTTTCGATTATTTTTTAAAATTTTAATTATTTTCTTTATTTTTAAATTATTTATATTATTTCTTCATAATTTTCTTAAATTTTTAATCATTTTCATCATTTTCTGAATTAATTTTCTTAATTTCTAATTTTTAATTATTTATCTCAATTTGAATAATTTTTTTCAATTTTCAATTATTTCCTCTAATTTTTCATTATCCTTATTTTTTTCAATTTATTTGCTAGATTTTTAATTTTTTTCTAAAATTTAAATTACTTTCTTTCTTTTGAAAATTGTTCATAATAATTGTTATATTTAATAATAGTTTTTACACTCCATTGACTTATACTTAACTTGTAATGATAATTATTTTGTTCTATTTCAATTTTTTTATAATAAATTGTTTGTGCATCAAAATAGTTGGGCTCATTCAAACATAGAAAATTCTCATAAATTCTCCGGAAGGAGAATATCGTCGGTTATATTCTTGAGAATGTAACCGGATTTTAAATTACCGGGAATTTTGCAACTCTAAGTCCCTGACTAAATTAAATTTGAAGACATTCTCTTTATTTTTCTCATCAACTTAGAAGTCCCACATAGAAACCTACTTTATCGGTCGTGGAGAAATTTAATTAAGTAGACAGTTTTTAAATAATATATACAATTGTATCAACTATTAAAATTATCTGAAATATAAGTTTGAATTTTTAAAATAACTTCTCCTGAAAATTAATAATAAAAAAAACAGTTGATTATTGGTTTCAGTTGGAGTAGGATAGTTTTACCGTTTCATGGTCAAAGTTAACGCTCGCATGTGTCAAGTTAATATCGATTTTCCGTCACTCGTTTATCATGTACGTCGTGAAGACTATGAAGGATCAGGGCCGCAGAGCCAGGGTGCTAGTGCTCGATGCCTAATAATCATATCCAGCTAATTATTTAGAAAATTAGTGAAGAGTCAAGTGGTATTTATTCCTTGTCTGACATCTGTCCGTCACGACGGCGCAAGGAGCCCCAGCACACCAGGGCATCAGCAGACGTTTGAGGGATTTATAGGGTGTCCCGCCAACGTCGAGAATGACGTAGATTCTCGTTGGATCAATGAGTGGTTCGCGCATTCTTTTGCAACCATCATCCAAAATTTCTCCCAAATCTTCACTGTCTTCCGACTCTAAAAATGGCCAAATCTGAGAATTTAATTAAATTCATATTTCGCCAGGAGTTGACAGAATTTGTTTCTTCTTACAGAACACATAATGTAGACTAGATAAACATAAACTAGATTAAACTAGACTATAGATACTGGGAGATAGAAGGTACGCTAAGATATAAGGTACCTACTTACGTTATGGGTAAATTTACGTAACGATATTTTTGGGCTGACTAATAGGTAACTGGGACGTTTGCTTTAAGACGATTTTGATCATATCGTCCCCTTAATTAGCCAGCCTCCGACTTCACGTTTACTAAAACATAACTTCTTGACATAATTCGTAGTATTTTAAATAAATGAAGATATGTTTTATAACTCGTAACTAATATGTTAGACAATAAATAATGTCAAAAAATCGTAATCCAAAATTGTAAAATAAACAGGACAACAATGGTGCATGTCAGCAATTTTCTTGCTCTCCTGGAAAATTGTGTAAAATGTTGTTAAGCAGGTTTGAAGATTAAGGTTACAATATTTGTTTGTAGGAAATGGGAAGTTCTACTTAATATTTTATAAAATATGCGCGTCTTCAGGAGTAGGGAAACTCCGAAACCAGATGCCTATAGAAACGCACATGATGTTGGTAACATAATTGAGAAATCGCCTATTTTGGCATAAAACTTTTTATACTTTGGTCTCTAAGCACTTACAGCCTTCTGTTATGTTGGTAACACAATTAAGGAAACGCCAATTGTTATTTAACAAACGCCAATTTCTGCTATTGGCAGAAATTTTTGTAATTTGGTCTCTGAGCACTTAACATATAATTCTGCCAAGCGCGTGTTCAGACAAGGTTTTTGGGGGAGGTTATGTATGAGAGAGAAAGAGATAACGCTATCTCTCTCACTCGCATGATGTTGGTAACATAATTGAGAAAACGCCTATTTTGTCATAAAACTTTTTATACTTTGGTCTCTGAGCACTCACAGCCTTCTGTTATGTTGGTAATACAATTAAGGAAACGCCAATTCTGCTATAAATTTTTCGTAATTTGGTATCTAAGTACTTAGCATTCTATTATGTGAGTAATTCTGCTATGGAGCCATTCAAGTGTTACGTAAGCATAGGAAGGGGTCCCAAAATGCTGACACTCCATACAAAGTTGTTTTTTTATCCTTTTAAAAATACTGACATAGAGGGAGGGTCCCTCTTAAAATATGCTTACGTAATACTTGAATGGCTCCTATTTAAGGGAGTGGTGGTGGCTCCTGTAATAAAACTGTAGGTTGCAATAATACATTTTCGGATATTAAAGATATCATTTCAATAATAGTAATAATAATAATAATAATAATGATAACAATAATCGTGATTGTAATAATAAATAAGAAACGATTCGAAAGATAGAATCTACAACTTGTATTTCTGAATTGGTGCTTCCATTTTCTGTAACGTCATTCATTGAAGGCTTACAGCCAATAGTTGCTCGTCACGCGATGTCACGAAAACTCGCTCGTATTAGGATAGCAACGTCGAGAGTAGATAGATTTATGGCATATACACTTTGACGAATAGAACTTCCTGTTACTCTCCCTTCGTTATTCTTGCAATCATTCTTAAATTTTTCGTAAGAAAATTCTAAAGAAATGTAGGCTTTGTTTCATGTCAATGACGAAATGAACGATAGAAAGACAACTTCCAGGTGTCAACCACACGTCAAAAGTTCGTCAATGACGTCACTTTGAGACAAGCATATCAGGATTACAGCCCCGGGCAGATTTACGACTAGATGCAACAGGTGATACCAGGCACGTGCGCATTTTATTGCTAGTCCTGTTATCAGGAAAAAATAATACCTTTCTTGCTATATATTTTAACTGGAGAGAATATTCATTTTCTTCTTATCCTTTTGTCATTTAATTATAGTATTATGATAAACAACGCATTATATATAACGAATGCAAAAAAATTGTCAAGATGTATAACAATTTTTTTTTTTTATTTCAGCGAACGAGAAATAGGAATAGAAACTGCCGAAAGAGTTTATAACGCTTTTAAATATATCAAACTTACTGGTTGTTTGAGTATTCAATTTCTCAAAACTCCATTTTTCAAAATAGTTAATCTTTCGATTTTGAATTTCTTAGAAACTGTTTTTATGAGATTCATTATTTGTTGGAACATTTTAACTGAATGAAACTATATTTATCAGAGTCTTAAGCTTCCTAAATAAAAATAATCCCAGAATGTGCATTTTCCCGACACAGGGAATGTGGAGTTCCTAAAGGAGATATTTGATTGGCTGGTAATCTTTCTGGAAATATTACCGGCCAATCAGCGAGCTCTTTTAGAAATTCTGCATTCCGAGTCGGGGAAATGCACATTCTGGAGTTTCTCTATTCGGGAAGTTTAAAACTCTGATAAATACAGTTTCGGTTAGTTAAAATGTTCGGAGAAATAATAAATCTGATAAATATAATTTCTAAGAAATATATTTTCGAGAATTTGAACATTCTGAAAAATGAAAATTCGAGAGGTTAAATATTCTGAGAAATGGAGCTTTGTGAGGTTGAATATTTCGACAAATGGTAAATCTGATAAAGACAGTTTTCAGTAAATGAAAAATCGAAAAATGAAGTATTCTGAGAAATGCAGTTTCGAGAAATTAAATATTCAAACAAACGGTAAGTCTGATAAATACAATATCTGACAAATTCATATTTGGGAAGTTAATAATAAACTGAAAAATGAAATTTCGGGAAATTAAATATGAGGACAAATGGTAAATATGATTAATACAATTTCGGCCAAATGCATTTTCGCAAATTTGAATATTCTGCCAAAAAAGAGTTTTGATTTCTTAAATATTCGGACAAAAAGTAAGTCTGATAAATACAATTTCTGGAAAATGCACATTCAGGAAGTTAAATATTCCGACAAATAAAGTTTCGGGAAGTTACATATTTTGAAAAATAAGGTTTCTGGAATTTAGATATTTGGATAATAAATTTTAGTCTATTGCATATTCTGTCAATTGAGTTTTGGTCAAAATATTGGCGGGAAGCAGACATTTTGACCAAAACTCAATTTACAGAATGTGTAATAGACCAAAATTTATTTATCCGAATATTTAAATTCCCGAAACTTCATTTGACACAATATTTAACTTTCCGAAACATTTTTTGTTGGAATATTTAACTTCGTGAATATGCATTTTCCAGAAATGGTATATTTATCAGACTTACTTTTTGTCGGAATGCTTAAAAAAACCAAAACTCACTTTGTCAGAATATTCAACTTTCCGAAAATGCATTTGTCAGAAATGGCATTTATCAGATTTATCATTTGTCCTCATATTTAATTTTCCGCAATTTCATTTTGCAGATTGTTTGACTTCCCAAATATGAATTTGTCAGACATATTGTATTTATCAGACTTACCGTTTGTTTGAATATTTAATTTCCCGTATAATTCCATTTCTCAGAATATTTAACCTCTCGAATTTCCATTGGTCATAATGTTTAAATTCTTGAATGTATATTTCTTAGAAGTTGTATTTATCAGATTTATTATTTCTCCGAACATTTATATAATCGAAACTGTATTCATCAGAGTTTTAAACTTCAGAAAAACTCCAGAAAGTGCATTTCCCCGTCTCACGGAATGTAGAATTTCTAAACGAGCTTGCTGATTGGCCGGTAATATTTCCGGAAAGATTACCAGCCAATCAAATAGCTCCTTTAGGAATTCTACATTCCGTTTGTCGAGCAAATGCACATTCTGGGATTATTTGTATTGAGGAAGCTTAAGACTCTGATAAATATGGTTTCATTCAGTTAAAATGTTCCAACAAATAATGAATCTGATAAATACAATTTCTGAGAAATATATATATTCGAGAATTTAAACATTCTCACAAATGAAAATTCGAGAGGTTAAATATTTGGACTATGGAGATTGTGTCGACGCCTCCCGTTCATAAAACTATAACATCCTCAATGCGAAATAATTTTAAGTTAAAAACAAGTGCAATATCAATTTAACAAAAACAAGCATGCAAGAGTATTTTATCCTATAATATTCAGTGCAAGACAATTATAAGATAAAGTTGCGTGCAATTTAATAATATTATGTGAAGCAGGGTGCAAAATGATTTTATAAAAAACTTCAATGCAAGACAATTTTAACTTTTAATTCAATGGAAAACAATTATTATCCAAATCTAAAAACAAAATTACAACGATTTTTTATAGCGGTTATGTCCAATATTGGTTATAAAATTTTTATTAATTCTAAAATTATCAGCTCATTTATGTCACATTATTTTAGTAATGAATTTTCAATCTTATATTTTCCAATTTTTTAGAATATAACATATTGAATGCTTTACTTAAGGTATTAGTCGCGTAAATGCTCCCGCAAAACTCCCGCAAAATAAAAAGAACAAAAAATTAACTTTTATATCAACTCACTTGCTTCCTTGTGACCTCTTCTAATTTAATATATGTAATTTTAACGATTTTGAGTCAGGTACTATAAGTTATCGTGATGTATTGCTCACACGTTTTCGACATTTTTCAATGAAACCATGTGAAAATGAAAAATTATGAATTTTTAAATTATTGTATTTTTTATACGGCGTGGTCAATTAAATTAATTTTTTTTTAAATGATTTATGTTATCTCAATGTGTAACTTAGTAGTTTTATTTGAAAAACTGACGACTTGTTTTTTTATAATTGAATATAAGAGACATTTTTTACATGCATTTTGTGCTATTGCATGTAAAAGGTATAAACTTTGAATTAATATTTTGAAGCTCAGAAGTGGTCAAAATTAATAGGATATATCTCATTTCATAGATAAATACGTCATGAATACAGATACAAAGTTTTAAAAAAATCTGACGAAAATCATTTTACGCGACTAATACCTTAAGTTTTAATTATTTTTTAAAATAACATAAGTATTATTGAAAATTAAAAATATCACTAATTAAAATTATTTAATTATGGGTGATTCTACGTCAGTAATATCACAATCTGCAAGTGGTTCACAGAATTTAATGACACTTGGTGAAATTGTAGTCAGCAAAAGGAATTTTTAAAATATTATAAATTGTAGAAGTTACAATACCTTGAATTTTGATGCAACATTTTCTTAATTATTTTATATCTCGGTAAATTTTAAACCGATTTTGATGAGTCACCCACCAATTTCTTCATAAAATTGTGTATTTTTAGAAAATCATAAAGCAAAAAACAAAATTTATTATTTAGATAGAAAAAAAGTGAAAATAAAACTTTATTTATATTTTTTTTCAATTTTGACCCAATTCTTTAATTTTTTAATTTTTAAATAATATTCCCCTTTATTTCATCTTTATTTTAAAATAAAGATCATCCTGGAGACTTTATTAGATCTTGTGATATCGTCCTTTTAGTATCATCATTTCAATGAAAAATACTACGTGAATTTATGTTTTTACCTTCATTTGTTTTTCGACATTTTTTTTTAAATTAGAAAATATTTACTTTGAATATTTCTTTTCAATTTCTCTATTAAATACAGTGAAAATGAAATAAAATTGTTATTCTATTAATAGATTTGGAAATAATGATTAATTTTAAGTAAAAATGAAAAACATTTAATTAAAAATTAATTTTAATATAATTAAATAATTTAGGTAGTTAAATCATTATTTATTTAATAATAATATGATTATAATATAATATAATAAATATTTATACAATGATTTATTTAGTAACCAATTTGCTTAAATAAAAAATTTGTAACAAAACAAATATTAACTGATTTAATAGTATACAAATTCACATAATTGTCCTAAAATCTATCGCTTTCGTTTTTATGATACTTGCACTTAAAATTTGGAGGTTTCTTTAGCAGCAAAATATTTTCTGCATTAAATTGTTTAATTTCCATAATTCAATTAAATGTTTTTATTTTTACTTAAAATTAATCATTATTTACAAATCTATTAATAGAATAACAATTTTATTTGATTTTCACTGTATTTAATAGAAAAATTAAAAAGAAATCTTCACAGTAAATAGTTTCTAATTTAAAAAAAAATGTCGAAAAACAAATGAAGGTAAAAACATAAATTCACATATAGTATTTTTCTTTGAGATGATGATACTAAAAGGACGATATCATAAGATCTAATAAAGTCTCCAGGATGATCTTTATTTTAAAATAAAGATGAAATAAAGGGGAATATTATTAAAAAATTAAAAAATTAAAAAATTAAAGAATTGGGTCAAAATTGAAAAAAAATATAAATAAAGTTTTATTTTCACTTTTTTACTATCTAAATAATAAATTTTGTTTTTTGCTTTATGATTTTCTAAAAATACACAATTTTATGAAGAAATTGGTGGGTGACTCATCAAAATCGGTTTAAAATTGACCGAGATATAAAATAATTAAGAAAATGTTGCATCAAAATTCAAGGTATTATAACTCCTACAATTTATGATATTTTGAAAATTCTTTTTGCTGATTAATTTCTCTCATATTATACTACAATTTCACCAAGTATCATTAAATTCTGTGAACCACTTGCAGATTGTGATATTTCTGACGTAGAATCACCCTTATTTATTTTTAAATCAAACTAATTGATAAATGCAAAAGATGTACCTATTTTACTGTTAAAAAATTTTGTATTGTGTTACGAAAAAAAACATTTCAATCGTAAGTTTCCACGCAAACTAACACTCCTGATTTTTTAAACCGAAAAACGAATTCTTGTGTTAAGAAACACATTTATTACATTTATTTTATAAATAAATGTCACAACATGAAAGCAAATTATAGTTTTTAGTTCGATAATTTTTATATATTTTTTAAAATTTTATATAATTGAGTTTGATAATTGGTTATTAAAAGATAGTTTTATAAAAAATGAGATTAAAAAATTAATAAATAAATGATTACTATTTTTCCTTACTTTACAGTTTTACTCATAAATAAAAAATCAATGAATTATTTTAATAAAGATATATGTATATTTATATGCATATTTATGTAGAAATATAATTACTTAATAGTAGTTTAATAAAGAGTAATAATTAGTACTATTTTAATTAATTTTTTAATAATACTTGAATTGTTTCAAACGATAATTAAAAATATAAGTAAAGCATCCAATATGCAATGTTTTAACAAATTGAAATATATGAGATTAAAAATATATTACTGAAGTAATGTCGCGTATAAATGGGCTCATAATTTTAATATGAATCACTTTTTTAATTGATATTGGACATAACCGCTATAAAAAGTCGTTGTAATTTTGTTTTTAGATTTAGATAATAATTGTTTTCCATTGAATTAAAAGTTAAAATTGTCTTGCATTGAAGTTTTTTATAAAATCATTTTGCACCCTGCTTCACATAATATTATTAAATTGCACGCAACTTTATCTTATAATTGTCTTGCACTGAATATTAGGATAAAATTCTCTTGCACGCTTGTTTTTGTTAAATTGATATTGCACTTGTTTTTAACTTAAAATTATTTCGCATTGAGGATAATGTTATAGTTTTATGAACGGGAGGCGTCGGTGTATTAGTTTTGTCATTGTTCAAAATTCTCTCAAAAGATACATACCAAGAAATACATAGTAATAAAATAAATACAAATATTGTATTAAGTAAAATGACTTCAAATGTTGCATTTAATTTTTGGTTAAACTGTTGCGTGACTAATGCCTTAATTTCAAGGATTGCTTCTATTTTTATTTAAAAATTGGCAAAATGACTATTGAACTATGCCAGATATTTGTGGTCACTGGTACATAGGTATCCGGATGGAAGAAAGGAGTCTGCTCGTTGATATATGTATATGAGCACATCCTCTTGATACTTGTTGCTGCTAGGAAAGGTCGTAAATTCGGGTGCAGGATGATGCCCTGGTTCAAACCGTGTCTTTGACGTCTTTATGACGCGAGACTGACATTTAATCGATACTTGTGTCACGCAAGCGTGAAGCTTCTCTGGCAGAAGCGACTAATTTGCATAAGTTTGATAAAAACACATACAAATTATTTTATAACAAAAAACAAACAAACATTTACTCAAATTAGAAATTGTTTCCACTGTAATTGTATTTGTACTTTGGAAATCATTCAGGCTTAAATTAAGAAAAATCTATAAAAATCTATTATGCAATTGTATAATGTCATTTGTTACTAAAAGTTAATTAAGCATATAGTTAATAATTTGAAACAAAAAATCTAATATTTTTTATTTTACTATTTACATAACGTTTTAAGTCAATTATTTAGAGGACACCTTTCTTTGATTATTTTTTTTTGTGAATTCTACAAATGTTGGGTATTTTTAAAATCAGAATCTTCGTCTAAAGGTCATTGGTCAATTTTATTTCCTTCATATTGCTTAAAAATATCAGGCTAGTATCTATCAGAGATAGAAAACTGAGAAAGTTCTGGTCCAGAAATCAAGCGGACAAATCGATTATCTGTCACTTCCTCGTGTTTACGACTCCTCAGAGCATTTTGGCACTATCAGGAATTCATGTGACATGACTCGATAAAATATTTAGAATGTAGGTTTATTCTTCGCAATTAAACTATTCTTACGATTTAATATCCAATAATATATCAACTTTTGTTAGAGATGTTTAATTATAACACTAACAGACTGGTTTTATATTACTAAAGTACCTAAATGTTAAATATATTTAAAAATATATTTGAAGAGTAGAAAAAAGATTTTAAATTTGAAAAAATATGTCTGCAGTATAGGGTCTTACAAATATATCATTTTGATTAAACAAAAAATAGTCTCAATTTAAATAAAACGCATTTTTAAAACTTAAAAAAAAAAATAAAAATGTTTCTTTGGGATTTTTTTTTCCGTTTTGTGGAATAAAATTGATACATTTTTTTCATGAATGCTTTTCTTGTATTTCAAATATGCTCTTAGTTTTAGAAATTATTTTCCTCAAATTTCAATAATTTTATACAATTTTCAAGAATGTTGACAAAAAATTTCAATTTTTTTATTTAACTTTCAATTATTCATGTTAATGTTCAATTGAATTCTTCAATTCTAAGGAGGTTTATCCAAAAAATCAATTTCTACGGATTCTTATAAAATTTTAATGCCATAGTATATATGCATTACTTTACATGTATACTGTTACAATTTTATTGAATTTTACCGTTCTCTTTTTAAGATATAAATATAAAGTTACGACTTTTACATGGAAACAGTAACAAATTTTTTTTCTACAAATTTTTTATAAAAACTAATATATTTTAAACTGTAATATAATACAACTTTTACAACTATATTTAATTAATTTACCGTACCGTTGTTAAGAAAATGTTATTTAAGGTTAGTAATTATTCACTTTTTTTTAAATAATCAGAAAGAAGAAATTTTAATATTTTGAAATTTTCAACGGAAAATTTGTTTTTTCAATAAATTTCGTTTGTGTAATGATTTTAACTATAAAATACTATTTAGAAACCAAATTATAAGATGAAATGAAATTTAAAAAATATTGAATATCATGGTCCAATAGAATGAGAACCTCTTGAGGGTATAAACGTCCTTAAATTGATTTTTTAAATCAATCGATTGAATTCTTTAATTTTAAATTATTTTTTAAAATCCCCATTAATTTTTTTATATTGTAATCCTTTAACGTCCGAGCAATATTATGTTGAATTATAATAAATCGACACATTCGGACTGAAATACTGTTTATTGTTTTTTATTTAACAAATGTCCTACGTTTCGAGAACGAACAGTTCTCCTCTTCAGGGACTAAAAGATATAAATATACAAAATTATGATGTATTTTTTTACAAGAATAATTAATTAGACAAATAAGAAGAAACAAATAAAATATTTAGAATACAATTTTGCAATTTTTTTGGTCGATATAAATAAACTCTTACCTAATGTTAATAAAATCCATAATTTGTTAAACACACAATTTAAAATTTATCACTTGAAAAATTCAAGAACGTCAATATTACAATATAACGTCGAAAAACAATATAACAATTTGGACATGATTAAAAATTATTTTTTATTTTTAGTGACTGAGAGCTGTTATTCTACTCAGTCACTTGTCAGATTTAAAACTGAACAATTTGTTAATGATATTTTAGCTTATTAAAATTCAGAAACTAATTATTAGTATTTGTAAATATAGACGTTTGAGAGTGTGAGACCAACTTTAATAATATTATGAAAATAAGGAAATTTTATTTTAACTTACACTGAGAAAAATCTGTTGCGATTATTGCTTGAAATCATTTTTGCATTTTTTCCATAATTCTATTGATGCTATATTTCTAACAGAACGTATAGTTATATTGCTCGGACTTGGTCTGAAAACTATAGGCGGAGCGGCCTAATAATTAGGTGGATTCTTGCAATTTTTGTATAGTTAGTGTCTATGCTATATTCATATCATTTGCTCATGCGATAATCGCAACAGATTTTTCTCAGTGTAGGATTTTGAATTTAATATTTATTTTAAAAATTCAAGAATTGCATTGTATGATGCATTGAAATTTTCTAAGTCGGTTTTTACATTTATACAATTATTACCTTCTTTTTTAATATGGACCATTTCAGCAAATAATCTTTTGTAATCATTGGGTTCGTTATGCATAATTTTAACATTTTCCCAAAGAATATCATGAGGAATATTGTTTTTTAATTTTCGGTGTCTACTAATAACATTGTGGTAATTTTCATTGTAACCAAAATTATCACTATGTTCTTTAATTCTAACTCTTGAGTGGTCTGCTGGTTTGACCTACATAACATTTTCCACAAGAACACAGAATTTTATAGACAACGTTAGGCTTATCTATTAATTTTAATTGGTCTTTGTCTAATTTAGTATATTTATTTAATTTTGATTCAACCTTGAAAAGTGTTTTTATACTATATTTTGATAATAATCTTTTTATATTTTCTGAAATTTGACCATAATAAGGAATGGTTATTATTGATTTTTTATTATTGTCATCTAAGTTTTGAGGAGATGTTTTAGGATTTTTTATTTCAGATAGTCTTTTGTTAATATGTTTGTTACTAAATTGTAAAGGATAACTGTTTAAATAGAGCAAGTTTTTTATAAGTTTCAAATTTTTGTCATGGAAAGATTTATCAGAAAGATGTAGGGGAAAGTCGGGCAGCCCCGGCCCCTTAAGGAATTTCAGTTATTATTTCTAAAATGAACACAAAAATGTATGTTTTGAATTGTAAATATAATTTTCAATCCTTAATCTACACTTAGAATTAAATTATTTATGAAAAAACTTCTTAATATTTGAAATATAAGAAAATTAAAATATAGTGTAATATTGGTTATTCAAAAAAAGTATCGGGTACCTCCGTCCACAATTAAAAACCAATTGAAACCTAATTATTTAGTACACAAAATTGTATTAGGTACTCTATAATAATAATATAAATATTTTCATATTTGCAATAAAAGAAAAGAAACTTACCCATATCGTGAAAATCCGAAAATTAAATAACGTCAAATTTGGTTAGATTAACTGTTTATATTTCAGAATAAATGAAAAACAAATGAAGATTACATGGAAATATTAAATTGGCCGGCGCTGGACGATAAGTTATTTTTTAGAAAAAGTTAATTTATACACAAATTATTAGAAAATTAAATAAGTAAATTGCAATTATGTATAAAATGATAGTTCAGCTTTATGAAACAGCAAAATATTTAATTCAAAAGCTTGGAAAACATAAAAATATTGGATAATTAAGTTCGTCTATTTTCTAGAAAATGACTCATCTTACTGACGAAATTTTTATTCAAGCATATTTCTCATGTAAATTGATCAATTAAACATATATTTTGGAATTTATATCATGAATCCATACACAATTAAAAACTTTAATCCAAATTTTTATAAGTGACGTAGTTTTTTAAATATTACGTGTGGCCGTGGCTACCCCATGGCCATGGCTACCCGACTTTCCCCTATAGCTGAATCCACCAAATTTTTAATTATTGCTATTTTGTGTTGAATGGGATGATTGGAGTAAAAATTTAATAGTCTTCCGGAATATGTATCTTTTTGATACCAATCAGTTATTAATGAATTATCAATGTTTTTTATGACAGTTAAATTAAGAAAATTAATAGAATTATCTATCTCTATTTCATGAGTAAATTGTAGTCTTTCATGAAATGAGTTAAAAATTAACAAAACTGTGTCTAGTTTTTCCTTATAGGTATAAACATTATAGTGTCATCCACATATCTGCGGTAAAAAGGAATTACAAAATCAAACCTACTCATAACATCAATTTCTAAATCCTCCATAACTATATCAGAGATAAAGGCTGATCCAATCATCCCATTCAACACAAAATAGCAATAATTAAAAATTTGGTGGATTCAGCTATACATCTTTCTGATAAATCTTTCCATGACAAAAATTTGAAACTTATAAAAAACTTGCTCTATTTAAACAGTTATCCTTTACAATTTAGTAACAAACATATTAACAAAAGACTATCTGAAATAAAAAATCCTAAAACATCTCCTCAAAACTTAGATGACAATAATAAAAAATCAATAATAACCATTCCTTATTATGGTCAAATTTCAGAAAATATAAAAAGATTATTATCAAAATATAGTATAAAAACACTTTTCAAGGTTGAATCAAAATTAAATAAATATATTAAATTAGACAAAGACCAATTAAAATTAATAGATAAGCCTAACGTTGTCTATAAAATTCTGTGTTCTTGTGGAAAATGTTATGTAGGTCAAACCAGCAGACCACTCAAGAGTTAGAATTAAAGAACATAGTGATAATTTTGGTTACAATGAAAATTACCACAATGTTATTAGTAGACACCGAAAATTAAAAAACAATATTCCTCATGATATTCTTTGGGAAAATGTTAAAATTATGCATAACGAACCCAATGATTACAAAAGATTATTTGCTGAAATGGTCCATATTAAAAAAGAAGGTAATAATTGTATAAATGTAAAAAACGACTTAGAAAATTTCAATGCACCATACAATGCAATTCTTGAATTTTTAAAATAAATATTAAATTCAATATCCTAAGTTAAAATAAAATTTCCTAATTTTCATAATATTATTAAAGTTGGTCTCACACTCTCAAACGTCTATATTAACAAATACTAATAATTAGTTTCTGAATTTTAATAAGCTAAAATATCATTAACAAATTGTTCAGTTTTAAATCTGACAAGTGACTGAGCAGAATAACAGCTCTCAGTCACTAAAAATAAAAAATAATTTTTAATCATGTCCAAATTGTTATATTGTTTTTCGACGTTTTATTGTAATATTGACGTTCTTGAATTTTTCAAGTGATTAATTTTAAATTGTGTGTTTAACAAATTATGGATTTTATTAACATTAGGTAAGAGTTTATTTATATCGACCAACAAAATTGCAAAATTGTATTCTAAATATTTTATTTGTTTCTTCTTATTTGTCTAATTAATTATTCTTGTAAAAAAATACATCATAATTTTGTATATTTATATCTTTTAGTACCTGAAGAGGAGAACTGTTCGTTCTCGAAACGTAGGACATTTGTTAAATAAAAAACAATAAACAGTATTTCAGTCCGAATGTGTCGATTTATTAATTCAATTTTTTTAATTCTTAACATTTTGACCATCAATTTTCAACTGCTTATATACTTCAAAATTATTCAATTAGTTTTTTTAATATATTTTTTTTTTATCTATTATTTTTTGTAATTTTCCATTTTATCGTCATTTTACAAGCATTTTTTTTAAATTTCTATTATATTCGTGATTTTTTCACTATTTTTCAATTAATTCTTTAAATTTTACATTAGATAGATTTCAATTATATTTTCAAAATTTTCCATTTTTTTTTTAGTTTTTATTATTTTCTTTATTATTGAATCTATTTCTTTAGTTTGCGAAATATTGTCTATCATTTGCGATTTCTTTTTTATTCTTCCATTATTGTCATAAATTTTCAATTATTTTCGTCAAATTTCCAGTATCTTTAATTGCTCAATTAACTTCTGTAATATTCAATTATTTGTATTTTTTTTAAATTTACCTTCATCATATTTTAATTTGTTTTTTCGTTTTTCAATTATATTTCTTAATTTTTTTAATTATTGTCGTCCTTATTAATTTTTGTCATTTTTCCATAATATTGATTTATTGCTTCAATTATTTCTTACATTTTTTATTGTCTCCTTGAAATATCCATTGTATTTTTTCATTTTTTCAATGTTTTTCTCGATTTT
Source organism: Ganaspis brasiliensis (assembly GCA_037103525.1). Lineage (NCBI taxonomy): Eukaryota > Metazoa > Arthropoda > Insecta > Hymenoptera > Figitidae > Ganaspis > Ganaspis brasiliensis. The sequence continues at coordinate 9,026,547 of JAZKLR010000085.1, read as the reverse complement.
CAATTTTTCAATTAATTTTTTTCTATATTCTAAATATTCGCATTAATCTCTTCAAAATTATTTTCTACAAATTTCAAATCCTTTCTTTAATTTTCAATTATTTTCTTCAAATTTTTCAATATTTTTCAAATTTTTTTTAATATTAATTTGTTTTTTATTTGTCAACTTATTAATGTCTGTAATTTTCAATTTTTGCGTAATCTTTCAATTAGTTTCTAAAGATTACAATAATATTCATTAATATCTTTCAATTCTTTTTTCAATACTTATACTTATTTTTCGTAATTTTTAATTGTATATTAGTCGTCATTTGAATTATTTTCTTCTTTTTTCAATTGATTTCTTCAATTTATAATTATTGCTGCTTAATTTCAATATTTTGAATGACTTTCTTTCAAAGTCAATTATTTTTTTCATTTTTAGAATTTATTTACTTATTTATTTATTTCTTTATACATAAACGGTCAAAAAAATACAAAAAATTGTATTGTTTTTTATTGTTTTGATATTTTAAGGAGGAATTGGACACCTCTGCTCGAGAAGAGATTATATTTGAAGTCATTATTTTGCTTTTTGAAATTGAAAACTAACTTTTGCGGTATTTTTTTTTCTACGAAAGGTAGTAAATTTGATTTAAAAAAAAATGAACCATTAAAACTCATAATTGGATAATAATTAATGTAAGGTTTTTGACATTCAGATATGTTTTAGAGAAATGAGAGAATCTATGATTTATTTCTAAATGTCAAAAATCTTTAATTTTTATCCGATTTTTAGTTTAGATATTTTATTTTGTTTTTTTTCTATTTCAAGAAGCAAAATAGTTAATTCAAACATAAATACTTCTCATATCCAATTTATCCTTAATATAGCAATTTTTATTTATTTTCTTGAAACGTGAATTTTATTTTTTAATTTTTAAATTATTTTCTTCAATACTCATCAATTGCAATCTTCAATTTTCATCGATGTCTTAAATTTCAATTCTGGTTATTTTATTCACTTTTCTATTAAGTTCTTTAATACTTCAATTTTGAGTTATGTTCTTAAATTGTTGTAATTGTCTTTTAAACAAATTGAAGACCTTCTCATTTAGGATGAGAATGTAAAAATATCCCTCTTTATTAATTTTTATTAATTTTCTTTAATTCTCGTTACTTCCATGTTCCTGTAATTTCCAATTTATTGTTTTCTTTAAATTCTCATAATATTTTATTTATCTTGCATTTTGTCAATAATTTTTTTCTTCAAATTCAATTATTTTTTTTAAAGTCTTCAATATTTTCTTAAGCTTAAAAGCCTACTTAACTATTTTTAAAATGATTAAAAAATTGACCTTGATATTGACCTTGAAAACCTTTTAAAGGTCTTAAATTAATTTTTCAAAAGTCACTAGACACACCCTTTTATTATTTTTTCTATGTTCCTTTGGAAATCTTTTTTAACCAAATAAGTTTAAGCTCATAAACTAGAAATTATAAAAAGGTGTTTTATTTTAAAAGTTCAATTAAAAAATTGAACTTGGTCATTACATTCGAAATCCAATTCAAGAATATACATTTCAGTGAACAATTCCATTTCGCTTGCACAATTTATTTTCTCATTCATTCTTGTAGGGGTTTAATAAATTCTGGCATTTGACGCGTTTTTCATTCTTTTGATCAATGGACCATTTTAGAGTCCATTAGGCTTCCTAGGTTGACCTTCGATCTCGACATAAAAGCTTATACGGGGTTTGTATGGCCTCCTGGTATTTGAGGAGACTGGGGGAGTCCCTAGGGATAAGTTTTGTTCATTGTGGATCAACACGCATTCATGAATTGAGGAAAAGTTTACCACCAGTAGCGGCATGAATTCCTGATAATTTCGAAGTACCTTGAATTAGAAGAAAGTCCTTCGACTCACAATTGGTCTTTGTATAATCAGCCACATACTCAATGAATTCATTTATATATACTAAACCTACCTACCTGCTCCACAAAATGACACAAAATTTCTATTCAATTAATGTTCCTAGCTATAATTTAATATTTACATCCAAATTTCGTATTTGCACGAAAATCGCAAGAAAAACACAATTATTACAAAAGTATTCAACTTTCTTCGCTTAATGAGAAATTGAGACGATTGGAAATTGTTATTAAATTGAAGTCTAATCGATTGTCGAAGGTTCGTCAATCGAGAATCCAGGCGTCCGACCAGTTTTTTATCAGGGAAACAGATTTAGGAGCTGGTATTTTAGAGAGTGTTCCGTTACACTGAGCTTTGTAAAAATATGTTAAAAATAGTTTTATTCAGTTTTGAGTTGGGTTTCTTTTCAAGATATTTTATAGATTTTGGTATTGAAAAGAATCTTTTGTTTAACATCTCCTAATTGGATGATATTGATTTAAAGTAAACATTAGTTGTAATGAAATGGTAATAATTAGCTCAATCATGATATTTAAAACAAAAGTCTGTGATATACGTTCTTTCTTTTCAAAGTCTAGATACTCTAGTTGTAAAATTTGTTTAAAGAAACTTTATTGTAGCTTCAAATGTTGAGGGGAATCTTACGTGTGTATCCGATATGTGTAGAATTGACTGTCGATAGCTCGTCAAAAATCGAGAATACAGGCGAACGACCAGGTTTTCATCAGGAAAGCAGATTTAAGGGATGGTCTGTTTAAGGGAATATTCCACGTTGGCTAGAACCACGTGACGCAACGTCCTTGCAGGATCAGGTTGGCAGTTCTTTGAACAACTGGCACGCGCATTATTGTCAAAAAATCACATCTCACGATTTCTATTTATTTATTTTCTTTTTTTTTGACAAGTTTGCGATAAATTGTTAAACAATACAATTCGAATCTTGTTTGCACATGGGAAAAATATTCATCTTGACTGTATCCTTTGATCCATGTCAATCTTTTAGGAAAAATTAGTTTGGGCATTAAATTTGATAGAATACTTTTGGATAAATTTATTCCGAAAATTTAGTTGATCTGTAGGGTTTTTTATAATGTGCAAAAAGACAAGTGTCAAAAGTGTTTAGAAATTTGATTTTGTATAATTTATCAGGAAACTTGTTTGGGCTTTGTTAAGCTGCTCTGAGGCAAATTGGGTAAAACTAATGTTTTTCTGTAACTGATGTGGTTTTTAGAAAGTATTCAATCCCGAACAGCACCGGATGTTTCAGCTATATTGGCATATTGTTGATATATTGCTGTTTGGGATGATATTATAAGAGTGACCTAGAACTTTTATAATTTGTATAAGTGTCCTTTTCTTTTTACAATTGTGATGACTATACCATTTTTACAAAATTTTAAATAACTTGTAACAATGTTTGTACCATTTCTTTTCTTTAAAGTGTTTCAAATATACCCTACAAATTTTTGATATCCCTTAATTTATTCTTCATCAGAATTAATATTCTTTCTCACAAATATCTAATGCGGGTTTTCTGTTTCATTTGTGAAGATCCAATAATGAATGAATGCATAAAAGAGTAGTTTAACATTAGTTGAATTAAAAGAGTCGATCCTGAAGAAGGATGACCAAGGTCCAGATAGAAAATCCAAGAGGAGTGCGCAGCATGAATTAAATTGATGCACAGAAGCCATGTTCGTTTTGAATAGTCCAATATTTCGATTAGCTGCGCGTACTGGTTGAACGCCATTCGATGCATGTTCGATGCATCGATACGAGAAAGAAGCGCGCTACACTCTTGCATCACTCTGGACTCCTGGCAGTTCGAGATGCGCTCTATCTTCCGAATGGCGTCGAATGGGAAAAAAAATTCAGGAGAATGCCAAGACAGCTGACCACGAAGAGGCGTCGCGAAGCGTCGTCGACAGGGAAGGGAAGACCGAGACACGTTTCTCTGTCCTTTTGCTGACCTGTAAAAAATGCCATGCCCCCTTGGCACGCCTCTTGGCATAATGGGGCGCCATAAACGCGCGCTGGTGGTGCACCTGTTGGTTATTATTCCGCGTGACCGTGGAGATAAAAAATAAAAAAAAAAGTCCCAATAGCGGCGGGTATAATAATGGCGTAGGCGTATGTATCTGCTGCGAGTGTATTATAACTCGCTGGCACCAATACCTGCGCGCTGTCATCACATTTTATGGATTCAGCACAGCATCCAGCACGGTCCAGAGAAGCGCGACTGCGCGAAAAGATTCTCGCGGGAAGCACGCAAAAATGAGGTTTTTCATTCTGTAGTCCTGATGAGTGCGTGGTTGAAGCATTCTTTCGATAAACGTGGATAATTGAAGAATGGAATAATGCATGTATGGACATGTATGGGATGCGGGTAGGAGACTATCATGTTGTAAACAACTTAGGGATTATAAACACGGGGGATATTGCGTGGATAAAACTGCTTTTGTATATAGAGTTTGTTTATAATGTCAATTTTACACAATTTTTTTGAATCATAAAACGAATTTGAACCCTCTGTGTATTGGAATGATCGTTGTCATCTAAATTGGGTAGGTAATTGGACTCTTGGGAAACTTGGTTATGGTGTTAAAGGGTCACTGGACAGAGGGTTAATGAAAAAATACAAGGTCGGTAAAAAGTTTTCGGTGTTTAATTAAAACGTACTGGTTATACGCTTCATGATGAAAGGGATATCTTTTAAGCTGCACTATTAGTCGTCTATCCGTTCATCCCCTTTATACTCGAGTGTATATGAAAAACGTGTTGAGTTGGTTCAATAAGGATCTGATCAATGCAGAAACTGACTATCAAAAGGTACCTTTCATTATGGAGCATTACATGGTATAGGTATATATACATATACCTATAGGTATACTCATACATTATCCCCTCAAAGATCATAATTTCCTATATCATTTGTATAATCATTAATCATCAGTGCCAATAATCAGTAGTCGCAATAAAATATTGGTCATTATATAATTGACAGCATAGTTGGTAGTTGTTTTGTATAATCTTAAATCTTATCCTATATGATTATTTTAATAATTTTAATTATTAGCCATCATTGTCGGAGTTTATTATTGTTCGGGGTAATCATGATTTTTATCAACTGTATAATCAGAGCCAATAATCAGTAGTCACAATAACATTAGTCATTATAATTACCATCATAGTTGGTGGTTGTTAGTACATAATGTTATCTTATCCCGTATAATTATTTAAATAATCATTATTAGTCATCACCTCTAGTTGTCAATTGCAGTATTTACATCTTTTATAAATGTTCTCTAGCTATTATATACAATTATACGTATATGTTATATTCAAGTTTACCAATTGACCTCCTTTTCGAAAATTGTCCATTATTTCTTATTTTTAGGATTCTTTGGTTCAGAACTACAGAAATTAAAGTTTCCCAAATCTCATCAACATGTTTAACTCTAATTTTTAAATTTGTATTTTATGATTTATGATTGATATACAAGGAAAAATTGTATCGGGTAACTTTTATCATGTTTATGATAGACCTCGGATTAAAGTCAAAAATGCAAAATTGTATTCATGACCTTAGAAAATTCCATATTTCTGATAATTTTGAGTTAAATTTGGGAAATTTTTTTTAAAATCTTGAGTACAATTCTGCATTTTTGATACTAATCCGAGGTACAGGTATACTATCATAAATATGGTCAGAGTTTCTCAAAATATTTTTTCCATGTAACAATTAGGTTTTTTTATCATCTTTACTTATATTTTTGTATTACATATTCCATTTATGTACTATAATCGTACTAATTCTTAAAACGTTGGATCGATTCTTTGCATAAATAAGTTTTTGATTTAAATATAATTATATTAATCTTTTTTCAATTTCAGGTGTACCATACGAAGATGTTTTAAGGGATGGTGTCATCTTCTGCAGACTCATGAACAAACTTCAACCTGGAATTATCACAAAAATCAACACTTCCGGTGGCGACTACAAGATGATGGATAATCTTAATCAGTAAGTTACATACCTTTATCAACTTTTTCTCAACTTTTCACCAAATTTGGAAATTGCAATGTTTTCAAAAATTGTTACGACAAGACAACAATAACAAATAATTATTGAAATAAAATAAAATACTAATTACAGGGTGTCTACTCACCGTGAATTCCGGGAAAACCGGGGATATGCCGGGATTTTAGTTCGACCGGGAAAAACCCGGGAAATTGCCGGGAAAAAAAATTATATCCGGGAATTTTTAAAAATTTCAGCTAATTCGTTTTCATAATTCTTCAAATTCGCTTGAAACTTATTATTACTCGTTTTCGAAGTCTCTGATTGTAAAAACGATATCAGATTTACAAATTTTTCAAAATTCAATATGGCGGATCCAATATGGCAGACATATTTTGCAAAATTGCTCAAATTCACTTCAAACTTGTTACTCGGTGGTAATTCATGTTCCTGGTTACTAATCTGAAGTTAGATTTTCAAAATAGTAAAAGTGTAACAAGTTTCAAGCGAATTTGAGCATTTTCAGGACTGCCAGTGACTTACTTTTCTTATTTTTATTCACTTTTTTTAAAATCGCTTACTATTACTCACTTCAAAAAAATCACTTTTCTCACTTTCTTAGTAAAATAATAATTATCTATTATTATTTTATACAATTATGTTCTTCAAATTTCAATAAATTTTGACATTATTTAATTAGTTTCTTCTAATTTTAATTACTTTTTCAAGTTTTTAATTAATGTCTACAAATTATTAATGTTTAAACAAGTATTGTTAATTACTTTCGTCGTCTTTCAATTTTTCCATCAAATTTAAATTATTTTTATCATTTTTTAATTATTTTCTGCATATTTCTATTAGTTTTAACATTTAAAAATTATTTTTATCAAATTTCAGTAATTATTTTCAATCTTTTTTTTATGGTCATCAATTTGTCAATTTATTACACAGTTTTCAATTTTTTTCTTCAAATTTCAGCAATTTTCTTCAATAATTTTATTTTTATGTATCAATAATTTTTAAAATTTTTTACACCAATTGACAATTATTTTTTTTTCAATTTTACATTCTTTTAATTATTTACACCAGTTATCAATCATTAATGTCATTATTCAATTATTTATCTCAAATTTTTATCATTTTTGTTATTTTTCATGCATTATCTTGAAAATTAAAATTTTTTGTAATTTCTCAATTTATTTTCTTCAAATTTGAATTATTTTAGTCATTTTTTATTTGTTTTTTAAAAATTTTCAATTAATTTAGTAATTTCTAAATTATTGTCAATATTTTCGACGTTGTTTTATTACTTTCCCCAAATTTTGAATTTTTTTTCTTATATCTTTAAATTATTGTAATGAATTTTTTAATTTCATACTTCAATTTTTATTTATTTTTGTCAATTCTCAATTTCTTTTCAAATTTTAATTACTTATGTTTATCATTTTTCAAGTCTTTTCTTCAAAATTTTTTATTTTTTACTTAATTTTTAATTAGTTTTGTCACTTTTCAATTATTTGTCTCAAATTTTTATTATGTTTGTTATTTTTCACATATTATCTTCAAATTTAAATTTTTTGTAATTTCTCAATTATTTTCTTCAAATTTCTGTTCTTTTTGTTATTTCTCGATTATTTTTCCTAGTGTAATTATTTTCTCATTTTTTAATTGCTTTTAAAATTTTCAAATAATTTAGTCATTTCTCAAGTATTATCAATATTTTCGACATTTTTTTATTACTTTCTCCAAATTTAACTTATTTTCTTATATCTTTAAATTATTGTCATGGATTCTTTAATTTACATTTAATTTTTTCATTTTTCAATTGTTTTTGTCATTTATCAATTGCTTTTTATTTTTAACTTTAATTATTTTTATCATTTTTCAAGTATTTTCTTCAAATTTCAAATTTTTTGTGATTTTGCAATTATTTTGTCATTATTTAATTATTTTCTTTAAACGTCAATTTTTATCTCCAATTTTTCAATTATTGATTTCTAATTTTTATTTTGTTTCTCCATTTTTTAATTATTTATGTCTTTTTTTTCAAATCGTAAATTTTTTACATAATTTTAAATTAGTTTTATCATCTTACATTTTTTTCAAGGTTCAATTATTTTTGTCATTTCTGGACTATTTGTTCCATTTTTTGATTATTTTTGTAATTTTTAATTATTTTTGTTATTTCTCAATTATTTTTTTTTAATTTTAATTATTTTTATCATTTTTTAAGTATTTTTTTTTTAAATTTCTATTCATTTTATGATTTTTTAATTATTTAATTATTTTCTTTCATGGTCAATTTTTTTCTTCAATTTTTTAATTATGTATTGACATAACTTTTTTTTTTCCCATTTTTCAATTATTTTTGTCATTTTCCAAGTCTTTTCTTCAAATTTTTAATTAGTTTTGTCATCTTTCATTTTGTTTCTTAAAATTTCTGTTATTTTTGCCATTTTGGAATTATTTTCTTCAATGATCAATTTTACTTTAAAAACTTATATATTACGCACTTAATTTTTTCACTATTTTAATATTATAGCTATTAATAATACATAAAAGAAATCCGGGAAAAATGTGATTTTAGATCCGGGAAAACCGGGAATTTGCCGGGAATTTGAAAATCATGTTTCGGTAGACACCCTGTAATTATAAAGATCAATTAGAAAAGAAATGAAATATTCTAAAAACGGAATAAATAATAAAAAATACAAAAATTATGAATTAATTTCTTAAAAGTCATGCAGGATTAAAATTGAAGCATATTTTTTTAATATATTTTGAGATTTTCGTAAAATTTGTATTAAACAAATATCCGCCTCTGTTCGGGCAGAAAATATACCTCCTTTACAGTCCTAATTTCCTGATGATTATTCGACTTTACGCAATCGTATCTCGAATGCGTAATATCGACGAGACCGAGTTACCATCGTTAAGTCGAGAAAGTTCAGTGACCAACGGATTTTATCAAATATCAACAACCGCCTACTATCGACTTTTTTTTTTAAGTATCAGCAGCCCTCGTGAATCGACGAGAATTCTTACTCCTCAATATGTTTCCCTGTTAAATAAGCACCGGTAAAGTGTCTGAGGAACTTCTTACTCATTCAAGAGAGTCATTTTAGCATATTTACTAGAGTTGTGTCCAAATAACTAGTAAAAGTGAAACGTACTTGAAAAATAATTATGTATTAATTTTACGAAAATGGAAGCAATGCTTGCGATACAATTTGTTTAAGAGACATCAGTATTAGTCACCTTGACGAGCCATGAATTGAAGAAAATTTAGTTGAGTGAAAGGAGAGCAGAATAAAAAAGGAAGAATTGCTTTTAGCTGCTTGCTACATTCATATTTGCATTGAGGAGCTCGTGATCATATTAGTTCTTAACATCAGGCAAGTTTTTTTTTTACTTCCTATGAGAATTTTATCGATTTTATCAATTTTAAAGCTTCTTTTTGATAAAGTACTTTCTTAAAAGTTTGTTTTCCTAATAAAGTATTTTTAAAACGTTGAAAAAATTCTTTCATGAAATTAAAAGTATTTTTATGAAAAAAATACGTACTAGATTTTTTTTTTCGGTCAAAATTCAAATCGAGAATTTGTTTCTTATATCCTGAAAGAAAAGCAAAATTAATATTAAATTTATAAAATTTTAGTTTTTTTTAAGCGTCCCCACTGACTAAATTTTAATTAGTGGAAAATCGAACACCAATTTAGTGAAAATTCCCTCTGTATAGTTTTTAATAAAAGTTTTTTACATCTAAGTAAATTTTAAATGTTTACTAAACTTTTAAAGAAAAAAGACAAAAAATTAATAAAAATTTTCACTAGTGATCGATTTTATGCTAATTCAGATTTAAAAAGAAGTTATTAAAATCGCAATAAATTAACATTTAATTAGACAAACTTTTAATTTTTTTTTCTTGATTCAAACCCCGATAAAAGGGAAAATTTTATTGTAAAGTCTTGTATAAGATTTCCAATAAATTTAAAATGAATTGTAAGAATCAGGGCCGTAATAAAATCATGATTTAAATAAAAAACTTCACAATTCTCTGGATCTCTAACAGTTTAATTCTACAATTTAAAAGTCTACAATTTTAAATTTTACAATGATAAATTCTAAACATTAAAATTCTACAATACGATTTTTTATAAAAAATTAATATTAAATCCTTATTAACTAATTTTAAATTATTATGTAAATTTAATCTTGTTCTCAGTATTCTCATTTTAACATCGTTCTTCTATTTCATAAATGTTTTTTAAATTTTCCAAAATTTTATTCATTATTATTTTTTCTTCAATTTGTAAAATAATTCTCTAATTTTTCTAATTTTAAAAATATTTCCACTTCAGTAATATATTTTAACGTTTTTTTAATTATCTTCTTATTTATTTTTTTAATTAAAAAAAAATGCCCGTAATTAGTTTAATTTTTTTAAAAGAGTCTCTACTTTTTTATATATTTTTATGTCACCTGTTTCATTCTTGTGTAGACTGTTTTCTTATCTTTTTACGTTTTTATGTTTTTTTTTTACAATATATTATTTTTTCGTTGCTTTTATCTAATTTTTTTAATTTTGCGATTATATAATATGAATTTGAATATATTTTTTTGAAACTTTCTCATTTTTTATTCGTCATAATTTGTTTGATTTTGATTAAATGTTTTATTTTTCATTATTTCTTATTATAAATTATCTCAGTTTAAATAATACATTACTTACAAATAAAGATTTGAACATTTTATGCACTGATTTTATATATTTAAAAAAAACCAATTTTTTATTTAAATGAAAAAAATCATGATTTTTATCAGCCTTGGTTAAAATTATCCAACACATATTTCACTATTTTTTTTATTATTGTAAACGTTTTCCAACCAATTTCTATTAATTTTATTTAAATTAATTATTTTGTATTTTAATGACAGCTTCTGTCATTTTTTATTTTTATTTCATTAATTATTGTTTAATAATAATTGAATATTTATTTGTGGCCTGAAGAGGACATAGAATGTCAAAAATGTTATCACGTATTTTTACAACTAATAAATAATTTATAGTGACGATTATTTTGATTAATTCGTTGTAAGGCCTTGTAAAAGATTTCCAAAAAAATTATTTACTTTATTACAAAAAGCATCTGAAAAAAATCTATAAACATTAATTTTCATTAAATGATTTCAATTTCAAATCATATAAGATTGATTACAAAATTTCTTTTGATCCCAAAGAGGAAAAAATTTCAAATCTCTGAATGGTAATTTGATTTAAAAATATATTTTGATAATTATTTTCAAAAATTATTTCTCAAATCTTGTGCTTAAACACTGTTTTTTCCTGAGTAATATCGGACCACTATTTTAAAAAATTATTGTTTGACGATTTATTGGTAAAAATAATTTGAAAATTCATTTTTTTAAATGATTTACGTATTCATTGATTCTTGGATTATTTTTAATTTAAATTTGATTATACTTTTGTAGCTTCTCGAGAGTCGTGAATCAGATTAAACAGCATCGCGCGCAACTTATTCTTTCGTTGCGCATGACGAATTTCTTTCATATGTGGCCAGTTTAAAATGTGAAGAGCGCTGATTTGGAAGAAGGGGGGTAAATGATGCGCAGCGCGGCCACTCCGCAGCATAATACGAGCATAATACGAGCACTATAAATGATGAAAAAGTTGAAATAAATCGTTAACAAAGAATCCCGAGCCTCATTAACTACTCTAAAAATATGTTCTTAATTTGCGAATGGTCCCGAAGCCATAAGAGTTCATTTAAAAACAAAAGTTTTTAATTCTATTCGTAAATTTAATGTTTTGCTGAAGAAAAGGGAATTTAACTGTTTTTAATGTACAGATAATTTATTTTGATGTATATTAAGGATGTTTAACTTTTTAGCATAACCTCAAACTAATAGAAGATTCTTAATGGCTTCAAAAAAATAATTTAAGATGAAATCAGACAAACAATCGGAGCAAAGTCAGTCTAACTCGATATTTCTGTATATTTAAAGTAAAAAAAATTATCCTTTTAAAAGTGTTTTTGTGGATTGTAGAAGAGTATTTATTTTTGGAAAATTTTGGAAAAATTTTGCATGGGAATAAAAATTACAATTTTCTGTTTATTGGAAAAGATTTAGATAAGGTAACCAAATATTTAAAACTTGACTAAAATAAACAGAAAATAGTAATTTTTATTCAAATGCGAGTTTAAATTGAGTATTATGGTGAAAATAAAACTTTTTTCCCTTTCACCAAAATGGTTTTAATATTTAAGTAGTTTTTTTAATTTAAGGGCATGTGATGGAGTATGACGTCACTTGTATAGGCAAAATTTGTCCGTAACTTTTCTCTTAAAATATTGAATATTTTGTCATGAAACTTGGTAGAATTACTTAAAATGTTATTAAGAAGGTCTCTCAGACCCGAGTTTGTTTAAATATTAGCTCAAAATTGATTTTTAAAAAATATTGCAATTTTTCGAAAAGTTCCCAAAATTAATTTTGGGCCAAAATTCAAACAAACTTGGGTCTGAGAGACCTTTCTAATGTCATTTTAAGTAATTCTACCAAGTTTCATGACAAAATATTTAATATTTTAAGAGAAAAGTTACGGACAAATTTTGTCTATACCAGTGACGTCATACTCCATCACATGCCGTTAACAAATAAGACAAACTTTTTTTCTGATTATTTGTTGTGATTCCTCCTTGAATTGATTTCTTCAAATTTTGAAACATTCAATCGTACAATTTTCGGAAGAAATTAATTGAAATCAAAATTTGTTGCTAAATAATAATTGTTTAGTTTGTTGTTTAAACTCAAGGAACAATCATAGTTTTTACTCAATATTTTAAACTTAATTTTCTCTTAATAAAATCTATAAAATTTCTATAAAATTTTCTCTTAATATTCTCTGCTTGAATTCAAGCAATGTTGAATTTTGTTAAAAAATGATTAACTAAATAAAACTTATGTTGAAACTATTTTGAAACTAATTATTATTTTAAAAATCCAACAAATGTTGTTTAATTTTCTTACCTATTTCTTTTAATTTTAATTCACACCGCCAGATGGCGTATCGGAGTTTAGCCATTCCCATATAGACATCCTGTTTTGGAGGTACATTATTAAATTAATCAATTTGAATAAAAATTACTAAAAATTATTTATTATTTGCAAATGTATAGAGGATAGTGGAACGAGAACAAAAAGTAGTGAGATAAAAAGATGAGGAATTAAGTTAAGGTTAAGAAAAGATGAAATAAATAACAGGTCAGCAACAAGCGCGACTTACAGGATCTCTTTCAACAATAGAGAATTCACAAAAGCGAAGTCAGGAATGTGACGCTTCCTCCTTTTGTACATAAACTCCTGATGTTCAGCGCGTCAGGCGCTGAATTCAGAATGACAATGTACTGACATTTTAAAATATTAAAATTTTCAACCGACATAACCTCCATTTGCTCTATATCGATGACTTATTGCCATAATTTGTATTTGATATAGTTTTTATTCAGTAGAATTTTCGTTTTTTCCCATCTCTATTCGATATAATTTATTTATTTATTTATTTATTTATTTATTCAAACATAAACGGGTAGAAAAACCCTTTATTACAATCAAAAAGATTTAAGTAAAAAATTAAGTATACAAGAGATTAGACATAATAGCGTCAAAAAAACTAATTATTGAGATGTCAAAAAATACCTTTCAAAGAGTTTCGTAATTGATTTTTAAAAACAGAGTAAGAAGAATTAAAAAAGTCAATTTGCTGGTATTTGTATATTGATATTATATATTGGTATTATATATTATATATTGATTATATATGGTATTATATATTGATATAATATTTATTTTGCATAAGTGAATAAGTTTAGCAGAAGTGAATTTAAAATTAGCCAATAAAAAATATCGGACATATTCTGATTGGCTAATTTTACATTTGTTTCTATTAGATATTTAGATTCTATTAGATTATTTTGAGAAATGATGATAATTCTATGTTTTGAGCGTTTTGAGGTAGATTTAAATAAATCGTAATGAGAATTATGCAAAATAAATATTATATCGAAAAGAGATTAGAAAAAGAATATAAATTATGATAAATAAAAATTCTGTGAAATACAAATCATAATTGATTATGTTCATTATAGAGCAAATAGAGGTTATGTCTGTTAAAAACAATTTTTATTGAATTTTACTAAATTGAAATTTTTAAATTTCAGTAATATAAAATTATATTAATATTTAGTATTATATTCATTAAATTATATATAATAATTGACAAGTTTCATTCATTCATTTATATTCATTAATTCATTCATTTTGTCCACACTTGAAGTTAGTCGCAATACATTTTTTTGCTTTAAATTTTAAATCATTTTTTATCTAATAAAAATTTTGTCAAGTTTTAAGTTTATAACAATTTTAATTAATTTGAACTTGAAATTAATTAAATTAATTAACTGCATATTTTTTATAAAAATATTTAGTACATAATAAATTGTGTAGAGAGGAATTCATTCGACTAATAACATTTGAGTTAACTTATGAATTATTTACAATTCTGAAATTGAATTTTACAATACTAAAAATAATTTTTTAAAGTCATTCTTCGTGTATAAATTTTAATGTATTGATTTTCAATCCACGTAAGTATCCAAGTTTTTTTAAAAATATTTTTATACAAAATATGCTGTTAAATATGACGAAAATTGACAGTTTTTAGATTAATTTTAAATCGATTTTTCTTATTATAATTAAGCTTTATATACACAAAATAAATTATTAGAAACAAATCTTTAGAATATATATATATTACCATTCCTTTTTAACCAAATTTTATTTCAGCCTAATTACTTACTTTTAAATTTACTTTCCGACAATTTCAATTATTTTCTTTACTTTTTTCAATTACGTTATTCAGTTTTAATTATTTTTTTCATCATTAAATCAATTTAATTATTTATTAATTATTGTACTTATTTTCAGTTTCCTTCACCATTTTTCAATTATTTTTACAAATTTTGATTTTTTTCTTCAAATTATAATTAATTTTTTCAGTGTTCAATTCAACTATATCCTATTCGACATAGAAATTTTTTTTTCAATGCTAAAAAAAATAAAATATTTAATTATTCAATTTTTATTGAATTGCTTCCTCATAGAGGAAGTATTTTTATTTATTTTGCTGCAATGTTAATTGTACTTTTCAATTATTTGAAAGATGAATTCTTCACTTTTCAATTATTTCTATATGATTTTTAAATTCTTTTTTTCAATTAAAAATTTTTCAAAGCATTTTTTAATTGTTTTCTTTTATTTACATTATATTCTAATTTTTTCTGAAATTTCATTTACTTTTTCACTTAACCATTGTTTTTATCATTTTTCATTAATTTTCTTTTATTTTATATGTAATTTTTAAAATTATTTTTCTCAAATTTCAATTATTTTCTTCAATTTCAAAATATTTATATTTTTTAAAAAATTATTTTCATTCTTTTCCGAGTTCTTATCCATGATTTCCTATATTTTCAATTATTTATCTAAAATTCCAATTATTTTATTAAATATTTGATTTATTTCTATAATAAATTATTTTCTGTAATTACAAAATTTTTTAAAATTATTTTTCAATTATTTTTCTCAATTTTTAACAAATCTCACTTTTTAAAATCATCTTTTAAAATTTTCAAGATTTTTTTTTTAATTTTTTCAGTTTTAAATTATTTATATAACATATTAATTTTTAAATATTTTCTTTAATTTTTAATTAATTTAATTCTTTTTCATAATTTCAAAAATTATTCATTATTTATTTGAAATATAAATTATTTTCTTCAATATTAAAACATTCCTATGATTTTCTAATTATTTTTTCCCAATTTTTAATTGCTTTAATTATTTTTCAATTAGTTTGCAAAATTTTCAATTATTTTTACTTATTCTTCATTGAGGAAGCTTTGGATTGTTAAGACTTTCGATTTTCCAAAAATAGTCTAAATTGACTCAACTTCATCTAAAAAGTGTGATTTTTCATTCTCAAGCAAATGTGCAGATATGTATGTATGCATGCATGTATGTGAGTGTGTATGAGTATAGCTTTTTTTGTCGCCAGGATATCTCGAGAACGTTTCAAAGAATTTTAATAAAATTTGGATGGCTTATTAAGCTCATAAATATCTAAATTTGAACACAGGGAATTTTGAAAATACCCAATCAAATTTTTGTGATCACCTTTTTTCATCGAAAAAAATCGTTTATTGCCAAAATTTCTTTCCATGCTAAAAATACAACTTAATGAATACAAAAATCATATTCCTTATTTCAAAATGAATCGATTTTTACCTAGTTTAAAATTTCAATTATTTACTTATAATTTTTTTAATACTAAAATGTTGACAATTTTGTCCTAAACAAATTCATGTATAAATATTTATCTTTGTTGATAACACAAGATTTAAAAACTAATCGCGTAGTGTTAGCGAACGTTGTATAATTTAGTTATTTTTATATTTTACCAAATCAGTATAAATATTATTTACGAATTTATTATTTATTAACTTTAATAAGAAATATTTTTTTTAGATTCCAGAAAGCTTGTGTCAAATATGGAGTACCAGACGTTGATCTTTTCCAAGCTGTTGATTTAATGGAACGCAAGAACATCTCTCAAGTCACAAATACTATTTTTGCAATTGGCCGTACGGTGAGTAATAAAAGTTTATTTCAATCCTTTTACAAAAATAAAGATCGTATTCGATAAAATACAAAAAATTTCTTATTTTTATCTATTTTTGAAGTAAATTTTCTACTTTGAAGGCAGATTGCAAATTAGAAATCTAAATTATAGTTGTCGAGAAAAAAATTCATAAATAAGATGACAAGAGTGATAATTGGTTTAAATATAATTGATTTGATTCAAATTAATTTAATTAACGTAAATAAATGAAATATTTATTTTTTATTTCAGACATATCGACATCCAGAATGGCGTGGACCTTGTTTAGGTCCAAGACCCTCAGAGGAACACAAACGTAACTTCACAGAAGAACAATTAAGAGCTGGAGAAGGGCTTATAGGTCTTCAAGCTGGCTCGAACAAGGGAGCTACTCAATCCGGTCAAAGCTTTGGTGCCACAAGAAAAATCCTCCTTGGAAAATAAATTTTTTATTTTTAAAATTTTACTCACTGTTACTAGATTATAATTATCTTATTGTGTAAATTGTAGCCAAAAAGTGAAAAATATGAGTTATAAACGATAATTACATACAAAATGGAAAAAAACGTTTATTTAAATAATTCAACATTATTATTAAAATTTCATGCATAGAATAACAATTTCTTTTTCATTTAAACTTAACAAAAGAGAGATCCCGTTTCTAGGCACTTAATTAATAATTAAATAAATAGTATGTTACATTATATCATTTAAATAATTTATAACAGTAATTTTTCAAAACTAAATAATTTTTGAAAAATGTCTGGTGTGAACGGAGAATGAATGAATCTTGAAGATATTTATTATAAAAAAAAGCAGAATTACTATAAAAAATATAGTACAAAATTTTCAAGCAGATGAATTTTGTTGTAATTATATTTTTATTTGACAGTTTTTCTATTATTTAATCTCACATTATTTGCAATCTTGTCAAATGTTCTACTATTATTTTGTCTAATGTTCGACTTTGTCTAATGTTGTTCTTTGTTTTGACTGCTACTTATGTACAATATTTGTTTATTATTTTGATTAATGTTCGTGCGTTAATTTATCTGATATTTATATTAACATTTTGTATATAGCATTTTACCATTTTTTACTTTTACTTTGTTGTTATTTATTTAAATTGTTTTAGACGTGCTCTGCTGCTTGAGTTGACGATGTCTGATACTGGGTTCCTGGTATGAATGTTTGTAGCATTACTGTACATAGTGTGTGGTATCAAGAAATTTCTTAACCGGTTTCTATACACCATCAAGCTTCTTCCGAACCCAATTCTGTGTTTTATTTCTTTCTTTTCTATCAAGATCTGACATTTTGATACGTTGATTTCAATTTATTTAATTTTGAAAATTTCGTCCTTAAAGTAAATTACATAAATAATATAAGGATTTCCTAAATAGAAAGATAAATAAGCTTTTGGTTTATTCTATATATAAAAATATACAATTTTTTCAGTCAATTCAGGATTTGAAAAAATATCTTTGTTTATGAGATAAAAATTCGTAAATTTAAAAAACGTTTTACTATCCTTTTTTTATTTTTTTTATTTCTATCGATCATGATGTTATTATTATTATTATGATTAAAAATGGATTTTTGAAAATTTTTAAAAATGTACGCTGAAAATGAAAGATTGAGTGAGAGAGTGATAAATCTAAAACAATAAGAAAAAATAGGAACATTTTAATAAAAGGGAATCAAAAAAATTAAAAGAAAGAAAAAGTACTAAAAAACTAAAAGATGGCTTTTCCCATAAAATAAAATACTAATTCAGTTGTGCAATTTTCAGAAAAAATTACGTAAAGCTAAAATTTGTTGTCAAATAATAATTATTTAACATTTTATGTTTTTTCCTTAAATTCAGTTAAAATCTGTAATTTTCATCCAATTTAAACAAATAATATCTCATTTCTCTTTTTGAAATATTCTCTACAATTTAATTTGTTAGATTTTGTTAACAAATTTTTTGATTAAAAAATATGTAAAAAAACCAATTTTATTTTATTTGATAATTTTTAGATAAAATATTATTTAACAAAATCAAACAAATAAAATTGTAGAGAATGTCTCAACGAGAAAAGGTTGTTTCAGCTCAACCTAATTTTTTATAAAAAATGCACAACTGGATCTTTTAAAATTTGTTGAAATTAAATAAGATCCTTTTTTTGACATTTCTCTTTTTAAATTATTTATTAATTTTATGTTTTTTAAAAAATATGGTGATTTATAAATAAAAATTTTGCATAGCTTTTCTAATTTTGTTGTTTCTCAAAATTTTATATTTTCATGCATATTATTTTAATTTTTTTCATGCACTTTTGTTTTTATGACAGTTAGTAACATTTTCTGTTTCGAATAATTTTTTTCTTATTTACATTATTTTTAAAAACTATTTCCTTTAATTTATAAATTAAAAAAAAAACGATTTTCTTGTTTTTTTATTATTTTTTATAAAATATTTTATTCACATTTTGTCAATTTTTTACGTAGTTTTATTTTTTAAAATAATTTACTCGCCTTTTTTATTTTTGAAATTTTTTTTTCCTTTCGTAGACTTTTCATTTTTTATGGATATTTTTTTACAAATAGTTATTCTTCCCATTTTTCTTATTTTTCCAAGACGTTTCGCAATTTTTTCATTTAATACTTTCATATGATTTGTTAAGAATTTTCTCAAAGATTTTCTCATTTTTTACAATAATTTTCATTTATTTGAATAAAATTTCCATTTATG
This sequence comes from Ganaspis brasiliensis, assembly GCA_037103525.1. NCBI lineage: Eukaryota > Metazoa > Arthropoda > Insecta > Hymenoptera > Figitidae > Ganaspis > Ganaspis brasiliensis. Next base: position 9,007,137 of record JAZKLR010000085.1, on the reverse strand, counting down.
TTGAAATAAATAACAAAATTAATTTTTTCATTCTTTTTTATTAAAGTTATATTATATATATATATATATATTTATATTTCTTATTTTTCATTGATGGTTTTATTTTCTTTTCATAATTTTCTATTAAAAAATTATACTTTTTTATTTTGTGGATTTTTATAGTAAATTCTTTCGGTTTTGCGTAGTTATACTTTTTCTTTTGCTTTTTAAAACCCTTTTTTTGAGAAACACTTTTAAAATAATGTTTTGTAACCTAACTAATGTTTATTTTTCTTGACTCCGGAAAACATTTTAAATATCTGGAAAATCTGAAAATATCAGGGAATTTTTTTTATTCTCTAATAAAAATTAATATTTTAAATTGATTATTAACTAATGGAGTTGATTTTCGAAAGTGTTTTCTGAGTCATTTCAAAAGATAGTGATTAATCTGACAAAGGCCGAGGAATTGGAACCGAGGTTGGAGCAACGTTGTGGAAAGGAATAGGTTATCAGAAAATACAAGAAGGCTTTTGGATCTCTTATTCTTATACCGCTCGAATCATTTGTCGGATTTTATCTTGAATTTTAATCAAGTCATAGATACTTCATTATATTGTCCGTTTCTATTAAAAAGGAACCTGTCTATTACTATACAATTACTTTTTGTCAATTTTTCCAAAACCAGAATTTTTTAACGATTACTTCCATTTACTATTTAATTATATAAATAGATAACACAATAAAATCCCTTAATAATAATAAAAAAAAATTATAAAAATTACTAATTTCTAATGACGAAACTTAATTTATACAGGTATTGGCATAAAATATGATTTTTTATTAACCACATTTTTAAATATATTTTATTATTTTTAGTTCTTTTATTTCTTTGATAGAAAAAATTTTAATTTTTCATTCGAATTTTTTTTTCTTTGAAAAATGATTGATTCTTTGTACAGTTTTAATCAGAGCAAAATATTATAATGATAATTAAATTTACATTATGTTAGTCAGTTTAATTCTAAAATATACGTTCTATAGTAGATAATATGTTTTTCGTAAAAAAATTGTTATTATAATTACAACAAATGTTTGAATTAATTAATCGACGACTTATTTAATTTTATGATTTTTTGTTTTTTACAAGGTTTAAATAATTGTTTCTTGGCATTGATAACCAGATGAAAATGTATCTTTCCAGTTACAAATCAACAACCAACTCTCGTCTTCTGTTCTCCTGTTTATCGCAGGAGACTCTATTACGAATTGTTTGAAAAAAAGAAGGAAACAGAAGAAAAATACGTTGTCTATTTTATATGTATGTTTATACAATCTGCACAGGTGTATTGCTCTATGTTACATACACATGCAAATATGACTCTCTTCACCTCCCTTTCATTGCAGATTCCTTTCTTTTTCAAAATAAAAAAAAATAAAAATTTCTATGAATTCTGTTATTAAAACACATTTAAATCTTCTATTTTTATATAATTTCTTAGTCAAATTTTTTTTACCATATTAAAAAAGAACTATTTTTTGTAAAAAAGTACATATACTTACACAGAGTTAAATATCTTTTTTACATAATTATAGAAGTGTTATTTTGTAAGAAATTATATTCAATTTTAAACATTTTTAATTGAATACAAAAATATTTTAATTTTGGGCAACATTTTTTGGTAAAATGCAATTTTTATCGACAAGAATCTTTTTTTAACCTGTATCAAAAGTAAAAATCTTTAAATTTCTAAATTGTTATTTAATTTGTACTATTTTTTACTATTTTTATTAATAAAATTTACATATAACTTTTTTATTTTTCAAAGTTATTTTTTTTTTAAATTTATCAAAATCGAAAGATAATGAAAAACGTTTATTTAGAAAAAAAAAAAGTAAAGAGGAGCAGTCTAATTTTTCAGTTCGGTTATACTATTTTTGGAAAATTGTACGATCTAAGTAGCAGCTTTTTTAAAAAAAAAACTTTTTACTGAACTACGATTTTTGTAGGTTTTCAGATTTCAAATTTATCGACTGAGCAGTGTGCGACATCTGCATTTGAAATGCGAAAGTTTGTCTGTGTGTGTATACTGTGTATATGTATTAAAAAGAAACATGGACGAAGTTTACAGCATGTCTGCTTTTAGGTATGTTTTTAATCGGAATTATTCATCAAAACCAATTTGTAAATATAATTCAAGTGCCACAGGTTTTATTCTGAAACATAAAGTGCTATTTAAACAAATTTTTTGAAATGAAAATCCTTTTATTAGTGGAGTAGATAGTAAAACAATATGATTTAAAGTCCGTGCGATGTTTACTTCATTTTTATATATTAATAGAGGTGTGTCGTTAATTTATTGTTAATACGTAAAAACACGTTAATTTCTCTTAATATTAAAAAAGTTAACTGTTTAAAAACATGAGTTTAAACGTGGATTACGACAAACTATATTTTTCAGAGCAGCAGATTTTTTTTTTATTTACAAAATCTATATTTTTAGTTTATATGGTATTAATTTAAATTGCAAATAAGATTATTGGAAATATTTAGTAATTTGAATTTATATGACATTTATTGAATTCATAGTTCTAATAAACATTTTTTTTAGGTAGGAAAAGGTGCTTTATGTCCCATTCTTTCAAAAATATATTTTTATTGATATCTAATTTTGGATAAGAAGAGTTGACATTAGACAGTGGAGTTTAAATATTTCCTTTAAATTCTAATGAAACAAGATGCCTTCCACCTGTGGCGATGTCGTCGAACTGACTGGTAAGTTGCTCCAAAATATTTAAATTTACTTTCCTAAATTTAAAAGTTAAGTAAGCACATGTGCATTAATTGTCACAAATTATAAATTTTGTAAGTAATTATTTTTGGTCGATTTAATTTGTTATATTACGCAATCTTCCATAAATAAATAAATCCATTTTGTGAAAATTTTATTTTTTAAAATAAATTTAAAAATAGCTATTTTAACTGTTTTTTAAATGTTTATCAGAAATTAAATTTAGCACTTAATTTTCAATTAATAAAATAACATTATAATAATTAAAATTTGATATATTTTTTTTTATTAACTGGCTCTTTCGACAATTTGTTTTAATTAATAATTGTCATTTCAGTTGCTTTTTTAAAACTCTATCTATAACTATGATTTCAAATTCAATTCATTATAAATTAAGAATTTCCAAATTTCAACTTATTCAAATTTTAATCTCGATTTTAATTGTTTCTACGTTTAATTCAAATGTAATTAAGTTCATTACGTTATTTAATAGTAATTAGTTTTCTCGTAAAGTCAAATAAATTCACAAATATTTTAAACAATATAAATTTAAATTATTTTATTTTTAATGTTTTTAACTTTGACCAATCTCACATTCAATCCTTTTTAATTTTAATTCATTCAATTTTTAATCTACAATTATTCCGGTTATTCTAAATTTCAATTCATCGAAATTTTAATCTTGATTTTTATTGATAAAAATTATATCTATTTCATCGAGTTTTGAATTGATTCTAATTTAAAATTTTTTCGTTATATATTCAATCATAAGCAAATTTTAATCCTTTCTTTTTTAATTTTTTCATCAAAATTTCAAACCCTATAAATTTTATATTATTTTAATTTTTAAATTTGAGTTCTAATTTTGATCATTCTCAACTTCAATCATTCCAAATTAATCAGCGATTAAAGTTTCAATTATTCTTAATTTTTGTTGATAAACCTTTGATTTATTCAAGTCTTAATTCAGTCAAACATAATTACAAATATCATAAGGTTCAGACATATTATTTTAGGTATCAATTTTTTTTGCATAACTTCCTTGTTACCTTTTTAACAAAACTATTTACCTTTCTTTCTAGTTTTTGGAAAAAAGATATTTAAAATAAAAAAATTAAATAATTGGTGTAATTTTTAAAGCATTTTTTTTCATTTTTCAAATAAAACTAATTTTAATTAATACACTTATTTATAATTATCGGTTTCTTTGCAGTAACAGCTCCACAGACAGTCCTCGACGGAATTTCGAGCACGGACAGTGTTGGAACACATAGCGATGTTTCTGTGCACACAACAGTTTCAGGAAGACCAAGAATGGATGTTGCTTGTGTCCTAGATTTGCATCAACCGGAACATCTTGCTCAAAGGAAAAAAGCTTTAGAAGAAGTCAGACATGCTTGTAATTTAGTAAATGCAAAAATGCACCATATTCAGGTACACAATCAAATACCTGAAAAAATAAATAATTTGTTTCTCAAGACAAGAAAATAATTTAGAAAGATAATTTATTCATATTTAGATAGTAATTATTTGGATAGTAAATTATTTATCTTAAAAACAGAGTTTTAATAATTGTTTAAAATATTAAACTTAAGTGAAAAAAACCCAATATTTCAAATTGTTAATTATTATTAATATATTAATTTTATATTAATCTATTTATTTATGTTACAAATGAATAATTTTTCAGTTCGAGAAACTGGATTTCGGGGAAACGAATGTACTGGATACTTTTTATAATGCGGATGTTGCAGTGGTTGATTTAAGTATGCAACTTCAACAATCAGCTCTTTTTTATCATTTGGGAGTTCGTGAGAGCTTTGGCATGAAGGAAAATATTCTTCTCAATAACGATACTGATGCGGATGCAACAATTAGACTCAAAGTGAGTATCAATTTCGTAAATTGAGAAATTGTAATTATGATTTTGAAATTTAAGAAATTTTTGGTATAATTTTGCATTATTTTTTGTTCTAATTTCAGGAATTTTGTTTCTAATTTTGCAATTTAAATTTAATGAGTATTCGTACATATTATTTATAGCATTCATCATCTAAATATAAATTTCCATACAAGATGGTATTTTAAAAACTATACAGGCAGTGGTCGTGTTAATTTGATTTTATTGTTCCGTGTCTTCAATAGTGATAAAAAATCTTCTGTAAATCACGATTAAGACATTTATATGCATTCCTTAAGGGACGAAAATGATGACAAACAATATGCATGTGGCCTTGATAATTTATTAAAGCTTGCCATAAAGTGCTGGTCTCAATTAAAAGTGTTATTAATAGACTGAGAATATGCGAGTGACCTAGTCTGACAGCAACGCCTTGTTAAGAAATTGTCCTTGATTTTTAAAGAAATGCACAATTAAAGGAATTATCGTATGAACATTTATTCTGATTATAAGTTGCTTCATTGCGGAAATGGAGAGATTCATTTTTCAGTTGCTATTCAATAATTATGTAAGAATTCTGTAATTCAGCACTGTCGAGAAATTTCAGTCTATCTTTTTATCGATTATTAAAAAATAGCTTACATTGTCGACATGTATAAATTAACATTTTTTCTTTATCAAGAATTTCAGCTATTTAAATTTTCTGTTAAATTGTCTCTAGTTTCATTCATTTATAGAAAAAGATATTTGGAAAATAATTTTTATTTCTAATTTAAATAATATTTATTGTCTTTAAAAAATTTTAATTACTATATTTTCTTGACGTTTTTTAAAATTAAATTAATTGACTATTGCACCCGAAAATTTAGAAAGAAATGAAAAGGGATCTTCATTAGAAAAAGATTTGTATAAATCATTAAAATCTATATAATAATAGCATTTTTTCAAATACAGGATTTTTTTTTAATTATTGAGGTTGAAATTATTGATGTTATGCTGTATTATAGAAAGTAAAAAATAAATAAAAGTAAAAAGTAAACAAATAAAAGAATATAACTAATAGAAAAATAGAAAAATAATGAAATTTCCGGATACTGTGTTTCAGTTCTGAATTATTGTTTAGCCATTTTTAGAAAAGAACGATTTTCGAAAAAAGCAGATTAAATTAATATAAAAAAAATACAAGTCACGTGAGTGAACATTTACCTTTGATAAGGAACCTATAGAATTAAAAGCTCGGTATATCAGGAAGTATACATGACTTCATGCTCTTAATATAGCCATTACCATAGTAGTTACCGTTCATGCTGACAGACAATTCACAATTCCTTTGTGATAATAAGAGAAGAACGATGTGTGCTTTTGGCTTTAAAATTTTTCAAGTGTTGAATTCGTTTATTTGGTTAGAAATTTACGTTTCATTATATCTAATTTTACCACGTTTTATTAAATATATTGACATTTTTATTAAAAATTGTGAAGTGAACTCTCTGGTATTATTAAATCATAAAAATGCTGTCTTCTCTTACAATTGGAAGTGATTCTACTTTACTTATTTATTGCATACTAGATGCTATGCTAATAATTTTAATGATATTCGCAATATCTTTATACATGTTATTTAGAGGCCATTTTCTTGTCATCGAAGTTGTATAAATAGTATTAGGAAAAAAATCTTTGGAAATATTTGGAAAAAGACAAGATTAAGTAATTGTTTTCTTCATTATATTTAAGTTATATTAATGGTTTTTTTTTCGTATTTTAATATTCTTAAAAATATGTCTACGTCCGTATTAAAAAGGAACCACTTTGAAGTTTATTAGATTTACCAAAATATTCGTATTTTTTGTTGAATTTGAAATACTTTGATATTTTACATCCCTCTAGATGAAAAATTCACAAAGTTGCAGGATTTCAAAGTTTAGAATGTTAAGAAACTTGTTTTGAGAAAAACACAATTAAAGTTCAAGGTTTAATATAATCTGTAATTCTACTTAGAAATTAAACGGATTAAATTAATTACTGCTAATGACAACAAGGCCATGAAAATTGCGTGATTTGATGAAAAAAAAAGTTTGATTTCAAAAAATCGAAAAATAAAATTATGTTTTTAAACCGTATTTAAAAAAATGCGATTATCTGAGAAATTACTTTCGACCCTTTTTTATACGGACGACATTCTTAATTTATTTTCATTGTACACAATATAAATTGGATGATGGGAATTATTAATCTTCCTGTGTCAAATAAATAAATTTATTTACAACTTATTAGGGTTCACAAATTTTTCATTTCTCATTTTTCTCAATTTTACAATAAATCTATGAAAAAATGTTACTAAATAGAAGAATTTCTCAGGAAATAAAAAATAAGTTTTGTTTGGAAATCGAAATAAAAAAATTGTGGCAATACTGATTATATAAAATTTATTTTTATTTGCGTTTCTTTTTTTTTCAAATTATTCACTAATGGTTGTTTTTTTTTACACAATTGACGTAATTGGAAGACGTTTTCTACTATCAGAATTGAATGTTTTACAATTTTAAAGTTAATTATTTTTAAATGGTCACAAATTTTACATTTCAACTTTAATTTTTATTTAGTTATCTTGCGGAAGTTATACATTTGTTTCCTATCGAGTGATGGAATGTGGAACTTGCGTTGCAACGAGTCCAGCTGCCAGTAGAGTTACTGGCGATGAAGTAATTGATCCAAAACAACATTTGACTTTGAAGCTGAAAAAGTTGTTTCAAGATGTCGAAATACAATCCAAGTAAATAGATTTTTTTTTATTTTTAAAATTTGCCAAATAAGTAAAAAATGGAATTTTATTTGAATTTCCAATTATTAAAATAAAATTTTATTAAAATCTCCAAATTGTAAATTTGAGTTCTATTTAAATTTCGAATTTATAAATTGGAATACAATTAACATTTACACTTTAAAAATTGTAATTTAAATTTCTAATTCATAAATTGGAATTTTATTAATCCATAATTTTTTGCAGAGCTCACATGAAGGAAAAATTCCTGTCGGATTTAAGAAAAGCTCGAGATACTTTGACTGGAGAGGAGCTTTCGAAAGCTTTGAACAATATGCGAAAGCGCCTGGATGATCCAAATGTTCTTTCAGGAGAAGTTGTACTCAATGTTTTGATTTCGTTTCGGGAAATACAGGTAATTGTTATTTTTTTAAAATAATATTGTCTTTATATAAAAATCTATTGATTGTATCGGTTTTCTATTCTATAAAACTCGAATTTGAAAAAATCTAGGATTTTAGAAAAGTTCTAGGAATTCGTTAAAAATATCAAAAAAAATATTTAAATCAAAAATTTTTTGTTTTCTTTCATAACTCAGAATATTGCAGAATTTCTTCTAAAAAATAAGATTCATAAATTTAGAAAATAATAAAACAAATACAATTTCTTTTTAATTTACATGAAAAATAATAAACAGGGTTAAAAATTCGTTTCAGTAAATTTTTTGAAGACTTTATTTTCTATTTTTTGTAGTATAGTTATATTTTAGTAATAAAAATTATAATTCATTAAGAAAACTAATTCGGGAAAACTTCAGTCTGATCCAGAAAATTTGAAAATTTCAAAATGATAAACTCCCTGTTAAGTTTAAAATGTGAATATAAACTAAAAGAAAAATAAAATATCGTAATTCAGTTTTGGTATAAATTTTATTTGGATCTGAATTTTCATTGGATCTACAATTTTTAATGTGTTTTAATTTAATTGTTATTTGTTTAGGATTACGATGCAATGGTTCAACTCGTCGATGATTTGAGAACAGTACCGAACCATAAAAATTCAATAAACACGCCGGCTATTCGTTATTTGTACGCTTTTGCTTTAAATCGAAGAAATAAGGAAGGAGACAGGGAAAGAGCGTTGAGGGTTATTGAAAAAGCACTAGAAAAAAAAGAGAATCATGTTCCAGATATGCTTTGCTTATGTGGCAGGATATACAAAGATAAATTCGTCGAGAGTCGTCACACTGATCATGATAGTTTAAATAATGCGATACACTGGTACAGAAAGGGATTTGAGGTATTTTAAAATTTTTATTCTTACTTTGAAAAAACTTTTTAACAAATTTTCTATGTTTAATTTTTGTTCAACTTTCAACAGCGCAGCCAGTGACTCACTTTTCTTACTTTTACTTACTTTTTTAAAAATCGCTCACTGTTACTCACTTTTTTAAAAAAAACCTACTTTTTGACACTAGCATATTTCTAAGTATTTTTCTTCGCTGAATCCGAATTGGAAGTAAGAATTGCTAGATTAGTTCTAATTTTGGAAATATTCTCAAAAGAATTTTCAAAAAACATTTCCGGATTCAGAATAACCAGATTGGCTAATTTTTTTTAGGTAGTCTTAAAAAAACTGCTCAGAAACATGAAAAACAAATTTTCCGGGGCACAACAGTAGTGTATTCTTACGCATTTTTCGCTGCTGAATCCGAATCTAAAGTCAAAATTATCAGATTAGCTAAATTTTTTTTAGATAATCTCAAAAAAGCAATTTTTTTCGTGTATTTGATCAGTTTTTTGAGATTATTACACAAATTTGAACTAATCTAGCAATTCTAACTTCGGATTCGGATTCATCAGAGAAAATTACGTAGGAATACACTTGGATATTGTTCAGGGAAAAAATTTTTATTTTTTGTGGTTTTTGAGCAGTTTTGTGAGATTATCTAAAAAAATTTTAGCAAATTTGATTATTCTGACTTTTAATTCGGATTCAGCGGAGAGAAATACGTAGGAATACACTAGTGTAGTATCTCAGATAAAAAATTCTTTATTTTGGTGGGTCTGTGTAATTTACCTTATTAATCAATAGTTTGTTCATATTCTAATTACATCGTCAATTTTTTAATACAGACTACAAATATTTAATTTCTACACTTCTTTTCAATTATTTTTGTCATTTTTAAAGTACATTTGTCAACTTTCAAGTATTTTTGTCAATTTTCAAGTATTTTTGCGATTTTTAATTTAATGTTTTCAAATATCAATTATGTTCTTCAATCTTTAAATTCTTGACAGGTATATAGAAATTTTTTACACAAGTTTCAATTTACTTTCGTTATTTCTCAATTATTTTTTTGAAATTTTAATTACTTTTGTTATTTTTCAAGCATTTTTGTCATTGTTCAATTATTTTTGCCATTTTAGAATTATTTTCTACAAATTTCAATTATTTTCTTCAATTTTTTTTTATTGTCATGAATTTTTAAATTTCTTACGCCAGTTTTCAATCATTTTCTTCATTCTTTTTATTATTGTCATGAAGTTATTAATTTTTTACTTTTTCAATTATTTCTTACAAATTTCAATTATTTTCTTCAAAAATTTAATTAATTTCTTCAGATTTCAATTATTTTGCTCAACTTCTAATTATTTTTTCAATTTTTCAATTATTGTCTATAAATTTTTACACCAGCTTTCAATTATTTATGTCCTTATTCATTTAGTTTCTTAAAATTTCAATCATTTCGTCAATTTTTCAAGTATTGTCTTTAAATATTTAATTTTTTAAATCAGTTGTCAATTATTTTTGTCATTTCTCAATTATTTTTTTCAAATTACAATTATTTTTGTTATTATTCAGATATTTTTTACATTTCGGAATTATTTTCTTTAAATGTCGTTTTCTTCAATCTTTTTATTATTGTCATGAATTTATTAACTTTTACACTAGTGTTCAATTATTTATGTAATTATTTAATTAGTTTCTTAACATTTCAATTGCTTCGTCAATTTATCAAGTTTTGTCTTGAAATTTTTAATTTTTTTCAAATTACAATTATGTTTGTTATTATTCAAATATTTTTGACATTTTGGAATTATTTTCTTTAAATGTCGTTTTCTTTCATTTTTTTAATTATTGACAAGAATTTATTAACTTTTAAACTAGTGTTCAATTATTTATGTAATTATTTAATTAGTTTCTTAACATTTCAATTGCTTCGTTAATTTATCAAGTTTTGTCTTGAAATTTTTAATTTTTTACACCAGTTATCAATTATTTTTGTCATTTCTCAATAATTTTTTTCAAACTACAATTATTTTTGTCATTATTCAAATATTTTTGACATTTTGGAATTATTTTCTTTAATCTTTTTATTATTGTCATGAATTTTTTAACTTTTACACTAGTGTTCAATTATTTATGTCATTATTTAATTAGTTTCTTAACATTTCAATTGGTTTGTCAATTTTTCAAGTATTGTCTTCATATTTTTCTTTTTTTATACCAGTTATCAATTATTTTTGTTATTATTTAAATATTTTTGACATTTTGGAATTAATCTCTTCAAATGTCATTTTATTCAGACTTTTTATTATTATCATGAATTTATTTATTAATTTTCACACCAGTTTTCAATCATTTATGTAATTATTCCAATTCTTTTGGAATTTTCATCTTTTAATTATATAGTTAATTTTTTAATTATTTTATACAATTTTTTGATTAATGTATTAATTTTTTTTTTTACTTCATTTTTGAATTATATTTCTCATTTCTCATTCATTTTTTCCAAATTTTATTTTTGTCATCTTTCAACTGTTTTACATATATATAAATTTTGTTTACCATTTTTAAATTATTTTCTTCAATTTTCAATCATTTCCTTGAAACTTCTGTTATTTTTTTAATTTTTTCATTTAGTGTCTAAAAAATTTAATTTCTAGACCAGCTTTCAATTATTATATTATAATAATATAATAATTATATAATATAATATAATGTAATAATAGAATAATAGAATAATTATATTCAATTAGTTTCTTCACATTTTAATTATTTCGTCAATACATATCTCTTTTATTGTACTTAAAATTTCAATTTTTTAATTCTTGTCTTCATTTTTTGATTTTTACTCAATTTTTCAATTAGTTTTGTCATTTTACAGTTTTTTTTTCAAATTTAAATTATTTTTGTCATTTTAAATTGCAGAATTAATTGTCAGCTAAAATAATTTTTTTAGATTTAGAAGAACCCTGTTCAAAATAGTTTTTGAAGATTATTTTGTTCAGTTTTTAAAAAACCGCTGATCAGTAAAGCAGTGTTAAATAAATTACGTATTTATGCTATACCTTCATCTATAAAAGTTTGAAGCCAGTTTTAAAGTATTAAAAATTTTCAGGTTCAACCGAACGAATATGCAGGAATAAATTTAGCTACACTACTGGTTATAGCTGGTAATGAATTTTCGAAAAGTGAAGAGCTGCAACATATAGGAATGGTACTCAATAATCTTATCGGTAAAAAAGGCAGTCTCTCGAGTTTAAAGGATTATTGGGATGTGGCCACGTTCTTTGAAATAAGTGTTTTAGCTGAAGATTACACTAAAGCAATTCAAGCTTCTGAGTGTATGTTTAAATTGAAGCCACCCAATTGGTAAGATATTGCTTTTTATTTTTTTTTCTTAAATTAACTTAACTTAACTTAACTTTAATTTTAACGAACTTCCGAAAATGTCAATTATTTATTAGATTATTTAATTGGCAAACAGAAAATGGGACAAAGTGTATATTTTTTTGTAAATTTAAATATAAATGTACCTACGAATTTACATTTTTAGGTACCTGAAATCAACAATAGGCAATATTTCCCTCATAGACAGATTCCGGAAGAAAAATGAAGACACGGAAACTTCACCTGAAGAACAAATATTTAGTTTTTGGATGGATTATTTCGTCGAAGCTACCAAGTCTGAAGTTGGTGACAGTATACGATTTCCGGTAAATTGAACTTTTTGTAGTTTAAATTAAATATTCTGACAAATAATCTTAAATTTTAATTTCGATTTTGATATAAATTTAGATATATTTTCAGAATAAATTTCCGATTTAATGTGTTAATTTTTTGTAGATTTTGGTTCTGGAGCCAACCAAGATTTTAATGCCAAGTTATGTGAATGTGAATCTTGGAGCTGAAGAGAAATCAATACAAATTTGGAATTTGTGTCTGGATAGTATGAAAAAAAATTGTAAACAAGTTCATGACTGGCTTTTCACTGCAAATATGATTCGTAGCGTCAGTTTATATAAGAGGGATGAAAGATGCCTGTTTTTATACGTACATCAAAACTCGGATGACTTCCAAATGTATTTCCCGTCTATTCAATGCAGACAACGGTTTTATAATCTTGTATTGGAAATGACGAGGGATCAAGAAGGCATGGTGACTGATTTGGATGCGTATATGACTGGTGAAGGAATGAAGGTTGGTATTTTTCTTTTGAATGAAGAAAAATAGATTTTAGGTTTATCTTAAGAAATTAGGCTCGATTGAAATTAGAATCAATGCAGGGTGTCTACTAACCGGGATAACCGGGAATTTTCCGTCAAACCGGGAATTTTTTTTCTGGGATAATAAATTCTTTTCAATTTTCAATTATTTTATTCAATTTCCAATTATTTTCTACAATTCTCAATTATTTTCTTCCACTCGGAATTATTTTCATTAATTTAAAATTATTTCTTCAGTTCTCAATTATTTTCCTCGATTTTCTACTATTTTCTTCAATTGCTAATTTTTTTCTTCAATTTTCAATTATTTCCATCAATTTCTAATTAATTTATTTCATTCTGAAATATTTTCTACCATTTTCAATTATTTTAATCAATTTTTAATTATTTTCTTCAACTATAAATTTTTTTTTTGAATTGCCAATTATTTGATTCAATTTTCAATTATTTTCTTCAATTTTTAATTATTTTCTTTAGATCGCAACTATTTCCTTCAATTTTTAATTATTTTATTTAATATTCAATAATTCTCGACTTTTTTCAACTTTTTTTTTCAATTATCATTTATTTATTTGACATCTCAATAACTCCTCTATTTTTCAATTATTTTCTTCTATAATCAATAACACAGGTTTACAAATTTCAAACTTTTTTTTGCCAATCGCAAGTTTCCTGTTTACTTCGATTAATTTAAGTATTCTAAGAGAGAAAAAATGGTTTATATTGTTTTCCCCTCGTGCAGTTTGGTGAAATAGAAAATTTCTGTTTTTTGTAGTGAAAATGACAAGTAGGGAGAACAAGTAGTTTAATTTCAACGAATATTACATAGTTAAAAAGGCAATTAAATTGTCTTTCAAACCATCTATTACCCGTTTAAATCGAATAAAAAATGGCCGAGTTATAGTCAATCAAAGTTCAAATTTCGTAAATTTTTTGAAACTTTGCCACACGAATTTGCGTGAAATTTAAACTTTGATTGACTATAACTCAGCTGTTTTTTATTCGATTTAAACCGGTAATAGATGGTTTAAGAGCTAATTTAATTGCCTTTCTAACAATGTTCTACCCATTGAAATTAAACTACTTGTTCTCCCTACGTGTCATTTTTACTATAAAAAACAGTAATTTTCTATTTCAGCAAAATTGCACGAGGGGAAGACAATATAAACCATTTTTTCTCTCTTAGAACACTCAAATTAATCGAAGTAAACAAGAAATATCCAATTGGCAATTTCACTGTAAACCTGTGTAATTCTCGGCTTTTTTCAATATTTTTTTTCAATTATCAATTATGTTTTTGAAATTTGAATTCGATTCATCAATTATTATTCAACAATTTTCATAAAATCACGTTTTCTTCAATTTCAAATTATTTTCTACAATTTTTAATTCATTTCTTCAAATTACAATTACATTCTTCATTTTTTATTGTTTTCTTTAAATTCTATAATTCCTAGGTTGTTCAATTTATTTTTTCTTCAATTATTACTTATTTTCTTCTACTTTCAATCCCATTGTTCAATTCTTGAATTATTTTCTTTAATTCTCAATTATAATTTTCGACATTCAATTCTATTCATTAATTTTCAATTTTTTTTTAATTTTCAATAACTCTAGACTTTTTACAATTTTTTTTTTTTAAATTCTCAATTATTTTCTTCAAATTCCAATTTTTTTCTTAAATTTCAATTATTTTCTTCAATTTCCAATTATTTTTTCATATTTCTTTCAGTTTCTCAATTTCTTTCAATTTTCAATTTCTTCTTAATTTTCTGCAATATTTAACAATTCTCAGCTTTTTTAAATTATGTTTTTCTTTCAATTTTTATTTATATTGAGAATTTTTAAATTATTTTTATCAATTCGCAATTATTTACGTCGATTTCTAAATTTTTCTGCTGTTTCCAAATATTGTATTTAATTTTTAAGTACTTTCTTCAATTTTTAATTATTTTCTTCAATTTTCAATGATTTTTTTTAATTTTTAATTATTTTGTTCAATTTTCAATTGTTTGTTTCAATATTCAGTAATCTCGACTTTTTTCAATTATTTTTTTTTCAATTATCAGTTATTTATTTCATGTTTCAAAACCTCCTTCAATTTTCAATAATTTTCTTCTATTTTCAATTTAATTGTTCAATTTTAAATTAATTTCTTTAAATAACAATTCTATTCTTCAATTTTTAATGTTTTCTTCAATATTAAATAATTCCTGTCATTTTCCATTTTTTTTAATTATAAATTATTTTCTTCTTTTTTCAATCCAATTTTTCAGTAATTTACTTTAATTCTCATTTATTGAATTCGAATTTCAATTTTATTTCTAAATTTTCAATTGTTTTTTTTAATATTCAATAATTCTGTGTTTTTCTGATTTCAATTTGATTATTTATTTTTCAATTTATTTCTTCAATTTTAAATTATTAACTTAAATTTTAAATTATTTTTTTTGATTTTCTATCTAGTTGACCAATTTTCAATTATATTCTTTGAATTTAATAACCATTGTTCAATTTTTTCAATTATTGTTCAATTGTAGATTAATATTTACTTTTTTTAAAAATTTTGTTTCTAATTGTCAAATATCTTTGTCATTGTTCAATTATTTCTTTTCATTATTAATTGTTTCTTTTAAATCTTAATTATTATTTTTTGTAAAGTTTAATATTTAATTCTTCAATTCTCAATTATTTTCTTTAATTTTATCAACTGTTATATTCAATTTTTGTAGCCATTTGTAGGTCTATTTATACTTAAAATAAATTTTAAGTTAACAAGAGAAAAAACCGGGAAAAATAGGAACAAAAACTGGGAAAAACCGGGAAATGACCGAGAATTTTGTGAGACGAAATTAGTAGACACCCTGAATCAATTAAAATTTTTATTTAAAGTTATTTAAAATATTTTATCGATTGAATTTAGTTAAAACTTTTTTTTATTTTACGCAAGTTTTCATTTTTTTTGTCATTTTCCAATTATTTTCTTTATATTTCTATTATTTTTGCCATTTTAGAATTATTTTCTACATAATTTCAATTATTTCATTCAATTTTTTATTGCCATGATTTTATTAATTTATTACTCATTTTTCAATTATTTTCTTTTTAGAAAAGAAATATTTGGAAAATAAGTTTATTAAGTTTCCTATTTGGTATAAATATTTTCTGATATCTAGGCTACAGAGAGTACTGAATGAAATTACTTGTTTATCAGAAAGTAGAAAAAAATTTGTTAAGTCGTGAAAATCAAGCTGAAAAAAAACATTTTTGTCTTATTTTTGTTATAAAAGACGAGAACTAAGCATAAATTTTCAATTTTACTCGTGGTGCCATAAAAACCTCAAAAAAGTATCATTAATAATTACATGCTTTTCAAGTTAATTTTGAAACTTTTTCTCTTAAAATAACTCAAGAATTGTACTTTATTTATAAAGTAGTGCAAACAATTTTTTTTATCCTTTTTGCTGCATTACGTATTTTTCCTATATATTCTAAATATTTTTTGATGCACAAAACAGCCTTATTAGTGTGGCTATTTTGTGTACGACTTTGAGTTTCTATAACTTAGACAAAAAAAGTTTTTTTTTAAAACATTAAAATTTTTAGTTCGAGTATGAACTGGACGAACAAACAAAACGTATTATTTTGGGAAAAGGCACTTATGGAATTGTCTACGCAGCTCGAGATTTGAACACCCAAGTCAGAATCGCGGTGAAAGAAATTCGGGAAAGAAATTTAGGTGATGTTCAACCATTGCATGAGGAAATTAAATTACACAGCCAGTTAAGGCACAGAAATATTGTTCAATATTTAGGCTCTGTGAGCGAGGAAGGATTCTTCAAAATTTTTATGGAACAAGTACCTGGAGGTATTGTTTTTTCATTTCATAAACAATTTTTTAACCAAAAAAATGTAATATAGAAACTAATGATTTATTGATTTTCAGGAAGTTTATCAGCTTTATTGCGCTCAAAGTGGGGACCTTTAAAGGAAAATGAATCTACTATTTCTTATTATACAAAGCAAATTTTAGAAGGACTGAAGTACCTACATGACCAAAAAATTGTTCACAGAGATATCAAAGGTTCTTTGCATTATTTTTATATTATTTCTGTACTTTTTATTTATTTATTTCTTTTTTCATTTATTTTAATGATATAAAATTATCCAGTGTTTGTAATCAAAGTGAAAATTTGATCTATATTTAAATAAACTTATTATTTATAATGCAGGTGACAATGTGTTGGTCAACACCTACAGTGGAGTTGTTAAAATATCAGACTTTGGTATGTCGAAACGTTTGGCTGGCCTTTGTCCGAGTACCGAAACATTTACAGGGACGTTGCAATACATGGCACCTGAAGTAATCGATAAAGGACAGCGTGGTTATGGCGCTCCGGTATAATAAATTTTAAAAAATATTTTATTAATGCTATTCTACCCTTCGCACAGTGAATTACTTTCATTTAATTACAAAATTTATAACTCATAGGCAGATATTTGGTCACTCGGATGCACAATAGTGGAAATGGCTACTGGAAAACCACCTTTTATAGAACTTGGTTCTCCTCAAGCAGCTGTTTTTAAGGTAGTTTATTTTGAACTGAAAATTAAATATTGAATAAATTATAATATTTTGTAAAGAATCAGTTAAATCTGATGATTGGTAAATTGTTTAGAGTTCTGGGAAAATTTAAAAATATTAAATAAATTACATTCTTCATTAATTGATATTTATTAATACTTAATACACATGGGACTAATTGTTTCTTTTTTTTTTAGGTCGGCTACTACAAAATCCATCCGGAAATACCGTCTGAATTGTCAGAGAGGGCGAAAAGTTTTATTCTTCGTTGTTTTGAACCAAATCCTGATGTTAGAGCAAATGCGGCTGAATTGTTGGATGATCCTTTTTTGACTGAGTAATATTTTTATAAAATTGACATTTTTTCTTAAGATTAGATTAGGCTTCTTTTAAAAATTAAGTTACACGATTTTTTAGTCTTGTTAATTTTGAGTTAAGGATAATAGAGATTAATTTGTTAATTATTATTAATAAATTGTAAATCTAAATAAGTGCCTTTGTGGCTAATTAAATTTTGTCTGCATTTTCAGAAAGAAAAAGACGTCTCGATTGGCAGCTCCACCCGATTTTAGTCGAAGTATATCCGTACCTGCTGAGAGGTTGGAACGATTAGGTAAATGCGATAAAACCAATAACAATCACATTGTTCCGGCAGCACCCATCCAAGCTTCTCAATCAGACGACAGGTAAATAGAGTTTCACTAATTCTACTTATTGACCTCAAATTTTAATTCAGACACGATTGTTGTGAATTTATGCTGTATCGCAACTGCGCATACTTCAAGCTTTCCATTTGGTTAACTAGATACTTGTTTTGTGATTATTATAGAATATAGATATAGCAGTGATGCATTAATTGTTTGCTTAATTTTTTTTATTATATTTTGCCACAATTTCCTTTTTGGGCAAATCCATGTTTTTTTCCTTATATTTTGTATTTTCTTATTTTTCATTTTATTTTATTTTTTTATGATTATTATTAACGAAAACTGTTTTTATAAACACTGCTAACAGAAACGAACACTGTTAACAAAAATTATATTTATAAAAAAAGTTGTCACAAGCGATTTTTATAGACAGTGCTAACAAAAAGGATTTTTATAATCACTATTGCAGGCTTCACAGGTGGTCCCTCTATTTCCTCTAAATGTCCCCTATTTTGCGATTGGTCCCTGAGAGTCCCCTATTTAAAAAATTTCGCCCTAAAATACCCTATTTTTCACGAAAATATATTTAAAGTCAAGGTATTTAGAGAATTTTAATTATTTTCAAACTTCTTTAAATTTTTATTATTTTTTCAATTTTCAATTATTTATATCATATTTAATTTTTTTTTCAATTTTTAATTTATTAAATTATATTTCAATAGATTTCCTGAATTTTCAGTCCTTCATCTCAGATTCCAGTTATTATTTTCTTCAATTTACAATTATTTTTATCATTTTTTAATTTTTTCCTACTATTTATACTTATTTATATTATTATTTGATTAATTTCATAAACTGGCAACTATTTTCATCATATTTCAATTATTGTATTCAATTTAATATAGTTTTTTCTACTTATTAAATATTTTTATTATTTTTCAATTAATTTCCAAAACTTGCAATTTTCTTTTTCTAATTTTTTTCATTTTTTTTTTATTGTGTTTATCATTTTTTAGTTATTTTATTAAAATTTAAAAATGTTTTGTAATTTTATCACTTATTTTTCATAAAATTGATTTATTTTCTTTAATTTTTAATTATTTCTATAATTTGAAAATACTTTCTCCAAGTTTTAGCTTTGAAAAGTATTTTTTCATACACTTTCTACATTTTTAATTTATTTATCTCAAATCTCAGTTATTTGTATTATTTTTCAATTATTTCCATCATTTTCAATTATTTCCTTCAATTTTAATGTATATTAATTTTGATTGAATTGATTAATTTTATGTATGTTCTGTAATTTTTTTCAATTATTCTTCTAAATTCTCGATTGTTTTCTTGAATTCTCAAATATTTTCTAAATTTTAAATTACTGTTTTCAGTTATCAATTATTTCTATAATTTTGCAATTCTTTTTCTCTAAATTATAATTTTTAAAATAATTTTTTAACTGATTTAATCATTTATTTCAAATATCAATTGATTAAAAAAATTTGTAATGAATTTTTGAATTTTGCAATTAATTTTTTCAAATTTACAATTACTTTCGGTATTTTGTAATTAATTTCTTAAATTTTTAATTATTTATCTCAAATTCCAATTATTTTTTAAAATTTATCATTATTTATGCCATTTTTCAATTATTTCCTTTAATTTTAATGTATATTAATTTTTTTTAATTAATTTTGGTTGAATTGATTAATTTTGATGTATGTTCTGTAATTTTTTTCAATTATTCTTCTAAATCTCGGTTGTTTTCTACAAATCTCAAATATTTTCTTAATTTTAAATTATTGTCTTCAATTTTCAATTATTTCTACAATTTTTCAATTTTTTTGTTCATTATTTTATTTTTAAAATTATTTTCAATTTGATTTACCTAATCTTTATTTATTAATCTTAAATTTCAATTGTTTTTTAATGCTTAATTTGTTTTATAACCTTTTCATTGATTTCTTTGATTCAAAATTAGCTTCATAATTTTTTAATTAGTTTCCTAAATTTTAATTTATTTTTTTTAATTCTCGATTGTTTCATCAATTATGAATTTGTTTTCAATTATTCTCATCATTTTTAAATTAATTTTTTCAATTTTCAATTATTTTCTCAATTTTCAATTATTGGCTTCAATTTTCAGCTGTTTTTATAATTTTGCAATTATAGAAACAATTTTTAATTTTTTAAATTATTTTTATATTGATTGATTAAATCTCTAATTATTTACTTCAAATTTGAAGTCTTTGTTTTAATTTTTATTAGTTTTTATAATCTTTTTCAATTGTTTTTTTTCAATTTTTAATTATGTTCATCATTTTTTAATTAATTTCCTAAATTTTCAATTTTTTTTTAATTTGCTATTATTTTTAGGTATCTTTTTAAAATTATTTTCTCTTATTCATATATAGATATTCGGTACTTTTTCAAATTACATATTTTCCTCATTTCTGAATTATGTTCTTTAATTTGCAATTATTTTCATCTATTTTTAATTATTCTCGTCATTTATATTTCAATTATTATCTTGAATTCTCAATTATTTCTAAAGTTCTGCATTCATTTTCTATAATTTTGAATTATTATTTATCAGTTTTAAATTACTTTCCACAATTTGTAGTTATATTCCTTTTTTTTTAATAATTTTAAAATTCTGTAATTATATATTTTAATTTTATTTTTTTATCCTACAACTTTGTAATTTTGTCCTATCCAAATAAAATAATCGAGGTTCTACTGTATAATCATTTATCTTTATTTATGAAGTTTTTAAAGAACCCTAAAAGTTTCCTATTTTTGTATATTCAGTCCCCTATTTCCCCAAAAATATTCTTCATTGTCACTGTGAAGCCTGCTATTGAGAAAAAGAAATTTTATAAACACTGCTAATAAAAAACAAAAGTTGACAAAGAACGTCTTTTAAATGAGTTTTACCAACACTGTTAACAAAAACTGTTTTCTCTGAAATAGAGAGTGAAGTTGTTAACTTTTCACATAACAGAAAATGATTTAATTGAAACAAACAGTAGTGTAAGCAAATATCAATTAAAATAATAACAATGCCGAATTTTTATTTTATTTATAGTTTCTTGCGAAAGACACAACACAGATATAAAATTTAGAGCTTGTCTTATTTTTACCATGGTGGAACACTAAATTGTTTTAATCTTGAAGAAATAATATGTAGAAGTAATTTATAAGAATTGAATTCTAATTACTAATATAACATTGTTTACTGGTCAGAATCAATAGATTAATTTAGAGTCAGCAAATTAATTTAGTAGAAAACTTAATTTAGAATATAGATAGTATTACAACATTAATTTAGAATATTTTATTTTACTGAGTAGAAAAATTAATATTTAGAATACTGAAATTTAGTACACAACATTAATATTAAAAATAACCAAATTTAGTTTAAAGAATTAATTTTTAAATTAAACACTCGCGAAGACGAATTTAAAGATTTGAATATTCATGTATTATTTTTATTCACGGATTAATTTGAATGATTTGGTTTCCACGTAAAGCTGGTTACAGACCTTATGGTTTTTAATTTTTTATATTAACGGTAAAAGTGTCATGTGTAGCGGAGGGATATCAAAATCGAGTCCGTTGAGAGAGAGAAGTCCAGCCCACCTTCTATCCCCCATCCGCATGCCTACTACTACGTCTCTTTCATTTAACAGGTATAGTACTATTTCCCGATTGATTTTTTCAACAATGAAAATTTCTCTCTTACAAAAAGTACCTAAATATCTGTCAATTTTACAAATTTATCAAATCATTTAAACAGAGTTATTTAAAAGAAAGGGAAATTTGCTTTAAATTAATTATTAAATAAGTTTAATCTCAAACTGGAGATTAATTTTTTAAAAGTCCGTTTTTTCAATGTCAAATAAAAACTTTTTACTCGGTTCGAATAATGTCTTATTTTGACTTTGTGTAAGTTTAGAAAAGTTAAAAAAAAGTCCAGGAATACATTAAAAATAAAAAAAAGGAAAATTTTAAAAGCAAATTAATATTTAAAAAATGTTGAAGAATGTTTTAAAAAAGGAAATTGTCAAAATATCAAATTATTTGAATTTAAATAAAAATGCTCTGCTTTGTGCAATAATTTTCAAATTATATTTAATTTTTAAAGGTACTTAAAAATATTTAAGAGATCACACCGATGTAGTAGTAGATATATATATATATATATATTTAAAATTACTTTTCGGGAAAATATTTCCTCAATTTATCGTATTTAATAAGAATAAGTGATTTAGGGAACTTCAATAAAGTATTTAATCTTGTTCCAAGTTATAGTTGTTTTCCAAATTGAAAGCTTTACAATTTTAAGAGATTTTGGACCTTGAGAATTAGTTTACAATTATAATCTTTGATTTTATTTGATTAATTTAATCTTTGGATCAGTAGAAAAGTAAGTTTAACCAAATAATTTTCTGCAATAACAAATAATAAATATAAGTCTAACAATATAAATATAACATCATAATTACTATCAGTAAAAAAGTATTTAGTTAAATTTTAATTGACAGATTAAATTAATTTATATATTTATTTTCGGTACATTAATTATTCGACTGCAATTGGATTCTTTTTTACAATCGTATTTGTTTGTTATTTTAAAATAAGTTTTGGATTTTTTTTTTGTTACTGTACCGAAATAAATCATTAATAATATTATTTGCTTTCATTATCGCTTAGCTTAAAAACTAGAAATAATTTTTTGCTCTGTTTTTCGCTTGTAAAAGTTGCGATTTATCAGCTTTTTTATGTGCTTAATTTAGACGTCATTACTCATTATTAAATTTCTTAGTTTTAACCATTTAAATCCGAATTTCAAGAAGTTTAATTTTTATTATTTAAATTGAAGACCATATTAGGCAGAATTATATTTATTTGTGCGAATTTTATTGTGCAATCTTAGCACTGCAAAGAATGCATTTATGTTCAGTGTTGACTTGGCATACAGATTAGGTTTCAAAATTTTATAATTCAGTGAGCGAAGCACATCTATTTTAAATCTTATTCCCACAGTACTATAGGTAGTACACCGTCCATAGAAACAAGTGAAACTGACACGTCTGACGCTTCCATGACTAGAAGAAGTTCTTCTGGAGGATTGTTGTCACCTGAAGTTGAAATTAATGGCAAGTAATTCGACATTTTTAATAAATTGGGACTTTTTCCTTAAGTACATTTGAGAAAATGATTTTTAGAAAAATACAATTTTAGACTAAAATTTATAATCGATTTCCATTTATTTATTTTTTTTAAATGAAAGTTTATAAAATTCCATTTTTTACTGCAATCAAAAATATTGTTAGAAAAATTACTTTAAATTTATTTTCATTTCAATTTATCCAATTATAATTTGAATCTATTTGAGTTTTAATAGGGATCAAAAATTTCAATTCATTAAAATTTCAGTTTATTCAAATGTTAATAAGAACAAACAAAAAATTCCATTTTTTACTGCAATCAAAAATATTGTTAGAAAAATTACTTTAAATTTATTTACATTTCAATTTATCCAATTGTAATTTGAATCTATTTGAGTTTTAATAGGGATCAAAAATTCCAATTCATTAAAATTTAAGTTTATTCAAATTTTAATTAGAACAAAATTTAAACGGTTTAAATTTTGTTCTATTCAAATTTAATTCGATCCGCATTTTCTTTTATTTAAATTTCATTTGATCCAAACTTTAATAGATCCAAATTTTAAATAGATTGATATTTTAACGATTGAGCCAATTTTTATTTATCGACACATTAATTAGATTTAATTTTTAATTGATACAAAACTTAATTTATCAAATTTTCAATTTATACAAATTCCAATCTGTTTAGATTTTAATATTTCCCAAATTTCAAAATCTATTCAAATTTGTGACATTCAATTGATTGCAACTTCATTTTTATTTATCCAAAATATCATTCTGTGCAAATATTAATTGTTTTAAATCTGAAATGATCTGAATTTCAATTTATTTAAGTTTTAATTGATTTAAATTTCAATAGGGCTAAAAATGGAGATTTAAAATTTATTTATTTAATTTATTTACAAATTTTCTAATTTTAATTTATATAAATTACAATGTATTGAGATTTTAATATATATCCAAATTTCAATATCTATTCATCGAACGCAATTTTATTTTAATAAAATGTTTTTTATTTCGTCAGATTATATTATAATATAAACTAAATAAAAGACTGTCTGAAAGTGTCGTTGTTCTTCTAATATTTAATAATCTCGGACTTAAAAAAATCAATTTAATTATTTATTTCATAGTCTCAAATTTCAAATTATCCCAATTTCAACTTATTCAAATTTTAACGGATCTAAGTTTCAAATTAAGTTCAAATTTATCTAAATTTCTCTTGAAAATTTAATGTATAAAAATTCAATTTACCCAAATTATAAACTATTTAAATTTTGTTTAATTCAAATTTAAATCAATTCACATTTTGTTCCAAATTCTAATAGATTCAAACTTTAATAGATTCAAATTTCAATATATTATCCAAATTATAATTAATTAAAATTTTAAACTTATTCCAATCAATCTACGAAAAGGATAATTATTAATTAATTATTAATTAATTATTTTCGTTTCTTTTTAAAAGTCTAAATTAGTATTTTATATTTTGTTATAAAAATCCTAATTTTTTTAAATCTTGTTTTATTTTATTCATTTCTGCTTCTAAAAATTTTTTAATTTATAAAATTATTTATTTATTTATTTATTATAAATAAATAAATAAATAAATTTTTAATCTGATAAAGATTGTAATCCAAAAGTTGTTGATTTGTCCAAAAGTATTTTTTTCATCGTGACGATGTTTTTTTTTTTTATTATATTTATTGAGTTTAAAATATACATTGCGTAAAATTCAAAATAATTTTGAAAATAATTGAAGTTTTTTAAAATTCTAGGGCAATTGGCTCAAAAAGCTGGAGAAGAACAGGAAGGATTTTACTTATTAAAAAAGGACAGTCAGCGACGAATGACACTCACTAGAGTTTTAAGCCAAGATGAGAAAAAGATTTGTGAAGTTTGGATGAAGAGTATTCATCAGGATGTTGGTCAAACGGTCCTTAGTATGGTAATTTCATTCTCTATTAATTGCCTTTAATATTTTGTATATTTTACTAAAGTTTTGATTATAAAAATTTATTTTTTATTTATTTATTTATTTAAATTCATACAGAACCGTCCACTAGTACGTGGCCACCTGTTTTGACTAATTCAGATTAAATGTTTTTGGTGTGATTTTAAAGATAATTTTCTATACATAGAATTTAAAAGATTTATCATTATTGTCGCAGAATTTTTTCTTAAATTTTCCAAGAGATCAAACATGACTTGCAAAAATGCAAAAAAATTAAATATTATAATTAGTGAGAAAAAAATCTTTTTAAATTACAATAAATTTGATCTATTGAATTTATGTTATTTTTTCAGATCGGTCTAATGACATTCAATTTTTTCAATATTTTTATTCTTACTTTAGCTTCAGGAAAAATCTAAGAAAAAAATTGTGTAACAATAATTATAAATGGTTTTAATTCTGATTCTGGAAAACCTGGGAAACCTGGAATTGTCATGGATTTTTTTTTTAAGACATGGAAAACCTGGAATACCTGGAAAAGTCAGGGAATTTTATAAAATGTTGTTTTAAAAAATTAATTCAATTAATTTCTATTTTTATGACTTCAATCAGTGATATTTTATTTGAAATAAGTTGAAAACTGCTGAATTGTCGGTGACTTTTACATAATTGATCAATAGAAAATAATTCAAATTTTCAATGCTGTTACTAAAATTGAAAATTATTTCCATCTATCAATCAGTAAAAAATTAAAGACAATTTAGTCATTTTCAACTGATTTCCTGTGCAACTTCATTGATTGAAATCATGAATAGAAATTGATTTTCAATATAAAATTATTCTCCTTAAATTTTATAATTATTTATTAATTTTTTTAATTATTCTGTTCTGTTGTCGATTATTCTCGACAGCTTTCGAATTTTTTTGGCAATTCTCAATTATTTTCGTTATTTTGTAATTTTTCTTTCAATTATCAATTATTTTCTTCACATTTCAATTTTAATTAAATTTTAATCTTTAATTTTCAATTTATTTCCTTCATTTTCAATTATTTTCTTCAATTCTCAATTATTATCTTCAATCTGCAATTATTTTCTAAAATTTAATTGACAACTTAATATTCTCCTTCAATTTTATAATTGTTCTTTAATTTTTTCAATAATTTTGTTCTATTTTCATTAATCTCGCCATTTTTTGAACTTTTTGGACTTTTTTTTTCAATTGTTAAGTATTTTTCTTAATATTTAATTATTTTAACCATTTAGTAATTTTTCTTTTAACTATCAATTATTCTTTTATAATTTATATTTAATTCTTTAATCTTCAATTTTTAATATTTTCTTCAATTATTATTCTCGTCATTTCTCGATTATTTCTTTCAATTATTAATTATTTTCTACAGTTTATAATTATTTCCTACGATTTTTTCAATTATTCTCTTAAAATTTTATAATTACCTATTCTTCAATTTTTTTAAATTGTTCTGTTGTCTATTAATCTAATCATTTTTAGAATTTTGTTTTTAATTTTGTCTATTATTTTCGTCATTTTTTAAATATTTTCTTCAATTCTTCATTTATTCTGCTCGTTTTTCAATTATTTCTTTCAATTATTAATTTTTTTCAGCAATTTTCAATTTTTTTCTACAAATTTTTGAATGTACAATTATATTTCTTAAATTTTATAAAATTATTTTATTCTTTTGTCGATTATTTTTCACATTCTTCTAAGCTTTTTTTATTTGTCAATTATTTTTCTAAAATTTTAATTTAATTCCTTAATCTTTAATGTAATTCTTCAAGTTTTAATTATTTTCTTCACTTCTCAATTATTATTTTCAATTTTAAATTATTTTATTCAATATTCAATAATTTTAACTTTTTTTAATTGTCAATTCGTTTTTCAAACTTTAATTTAATTCTTAAATTTTCAATTTATTTCTTCATTTTTTTATTATTTTCTTAAAATTTAAATTCCTTTCTTCAGTTTTTAATTATTTTCTTCTATATTCCATAATTCTCAGCTTTTTTAATAACTTTTTTCAATTTGTAATTATATTCTTTAATTTTTAATTTCATTCTTCAATTTTCAATTTTTTTCGATTTTCAATCCAGTTGTTCAATTTGTAATTATTCACATCAATTATTCCTTCATTTTCTTAATTTTTCTTGTTTCTGAGTTTCTTAATTTAATGATCAACTTCAATCTCAAAATTAAAAATATTACATCAAAAGTAAACTTAAAAAAAATTATTTTTGACCTTGAAACATTTTTAAAATGCCTTCAATTTTCTTCAAAAGTCACTCGATACCCTGATTTGACATTTTATTATTTATTTAATTTGATTATTTTATATTCTTTTCGTTGTAACTACCAAAAAAGTTATTAAAATAATTTTATATTTGGACCTGGAATTTTTGTGAAAATGGTCTGAAAAACCTGGAAAAGTCATGGAATTTTCAAATCATGTTTTTGTGGCAACCCTGAATATTGTTTAAATCACACCAAGAATTAAAAAATCTCTGGGTGATTCTACGTCAGTAATATCACAATCTGCAAGTGGTTCACAGAATTTAATGACACTTGGTGAAATTGTAGTATAATATGACAGAAATTAGTCAGCAAAAGGAATTTTTAAAATATTATAAATTGTAGAAGTTATACTATTTTGAATTTTGATGCAACATTTTTTTAATTATTTTATATCTCGGTCAATTTTTAACCGATTTTGATGAGTCACCCATCAATTTCTTCATAAAATTGTGTATTTTCAGATAATTATGGAGCGAAAAACAAAATTTATTATTTAGATAGAAAAAAAGTGAAAATAAAACTTTATTTATATTTTTTTTCAATTTTGACCCAATTCTTTAATTTTTTAATTTTTAAATAATATTCCCCTTTATTTCATCTTTATTTTAAAATAAAGATCATCCTGGAGACTTTATTAGATCTTGTGATATCGTCCTTTTAGTATCATCATTTCAATGAAAAATACTACGTGAATTTATGTTTTTACCTTCATTTGTTTTTCGACATTTTTTTTTAAATTAGAAAATATTTACTTTGAATATTTCTTTTCAATTTCTCTATTAAATACAGTGAAAATGAAATAAAATTGTTATTCTATTAATAGATTTGGAAATAATGATTAATTTTAAGTAAAAATGAAAAACATTTAATTAAAAATTAATTTTAATATAATTAAATAATTTAGGTAGTTAAATCATTATTTATTTAATAATAATATGATTATAATATAATATAATAAATATTTATACAATGATTTATTTAGTAACCAATTTGCTTAAATAAAAAATTTGTAACAAAACAAATATTAACTGATTTAATAGTATACAAATTCACATAATTGTCCTAAAATCTATCGCTTTCGTTTTTATGATACTTGCACTTAAAATTTGGAGGTTTCTTTAGCAGCAAAATAATTTCTGCATTGAATTGTTTAATTTCCATAATTCAATTAAATGTTTTTATTTTTACTTAAAATTAATCATTATTTACAAATCTATTAATAGAATAACAATTTTATTTGATTTTCACTGTATTTAATAGAAAAATTAAAAAGAAATCTTCACAGTAAATAGTTTCTAATTTAAAAAAAAATGTCGAAAAACAAATGAAGGTAAAAACATAAATTCACATAGTATTTTTCTTTGAGATGATGATACTAAAAGGACGATATCATAAGATCTAATAAAGTCTCCAGGATGATCTTTATTTTAAAATAAAGATGAAATAAAGGGGAATATTATTTAAAAATTAAAAAATTAAAGAATTGGGTCAAAATTGAAAAAAAATATAAATAAAGTTTTATTTTCACTTTTTTACTATCTAAATAATAAATTTTGTTTTTTGCTTTATGATTTTCTAAAAATACACAATTTTATGAAGAAATTGGTGAGTGACTCATCAAAATCGGTTTAAAATTGACCGAGATATAAAATAATTAAGAAAATGTTGCATCAAAATTCAAGGTATTATAACTCCTACAATTTATGATATTTTGAAAATTCTTTTTGCTGATTAATTTCTCTCATATTATACTACAATTTCACCAAGTATCATTAAATTCTGTGAACCACTTGCAGATTGTGATATTTCTGACGTAGAATCACCCTCTCTGTTATTTTAAAAGTTTTTATTTTTACAAAAATATGCTTTAAAAATTGACAAAACGACTTTATCCTGGGCTCATTTTATTTAGAGCCAAAAAAATTGTTTAATTTAAATTACTCGAAACAGGTGGGGTTAAGAAAATACATATATTTAATTTATATTTATTTTTCAGAGCCATTTGGAGTTATTAATGCGCAGTTTAAAGGATTATATAGCTGATCAAAACCAGGACGTAATAACGACAGCAATTCGGACTTTGAAGGAGTCTATTGCCATCAATCATTTACAGCTGGCTATTTACCTGTTTCAAACTGCAGTAAATGAAGTGCTTCGTATGCATAGTATCAAACCACATTGGATGTTCGCTCTAGATAATCTAGTCAGAAATGCTGTACAAGCTGCTATCACTGTTCTCTCTCCAGGTACAAGCCTATTAAACAATTATTTTCCATTTCATGGAAATTCTGGAATTTAAATAAACTGATCAGATGCACTGAGAGAAATGTTTTCTTGTGACAATGCATTTTTACATTAGACCAAGTATGAATTATCCTTAAAATCGAACCGACTATTTGCGAGAAAATTCAAGGCTCCTGAAAAAAAGTCCGACTTTCACTTTGAACATCTCTGTCAAAAAAATTGCTTGAACATTTTAAGTTCAAAAGATATTTTAAATATTTATTGACTAAATCTAAATGTAGTTCGGATTACCTATTCAATCTATTTTTCGTATGAAATCGGGTTCCAAAGTCGATCATTTTTCCAAAAATAGGGTATATTTTGTACTATTTGAAAGCCTGTAGGAAACAAAAAATTCTGTTGAAAAACGACCTTCCGTATACTTTCGTAGAACATTCCAAGTTTTCTGACGATTGTTTACGTTTTTTTCTAGCAATTTTTTTGACAGAGATATTCAAAGTGCAAATCGGACTTTTTTCAGGGCCTTGAATTTTCTCGCGGATAGTAGTATAATTATTCTTGGATCAAGAATAATTTATTATTTATCCAAGTATCTATTCTTGGATCAGGAATTCGTACTTTGATCGAGAATAATTATTCTTGGTATTCTTGGTCCAAGAATAATTATTCTTGATTCAAGCATAAAGTCCAAGCACATTTTTATTCTTGGTAAAATTATTCTTTTCTCTCAGTGTGGAACTTCATAGCGATAGAAAAATAAAAATACTTTGGTAATAGAAATTTGTCTAATTATACTGTTTTAATTAATTTCAGAACTTGGTGCTAATTTAATGGATCAGGAGAGAGTTCAAGCTGCTGGAGATGGTCCTGAAGAAGGCTCCACTTCTGGTATATCGACAGTCAACTCCATTAAATCCCAAAAGACTGTTGATTTAATTGACAATAAATATTGGAGAGAGTATCGTGATCAGATGGGTTCTTTAAAGGTTGAGAGTATGAAACTCCTACAAGAGTTGGTGGAGTTTCAGAAAACGTATCAGACGTTGTTGTATCAAGCTTTGGAGGAGCAGAAAAATCAAATTGGAATTTTAACTCAACTTTGCGAATCGATGAATAGAAGGACTGCTAGAAACGAGTCAGGGTAAGTTTCTAAGGAAATAAAAACAATTTTATTTAATTTAAAATATTTATAATTATATAAATAAGTAGCAAATTATTTTTAAATTATTATTTTTCTTTCTTATTTGTCATTAGATTTTCTCTAATTTTTTAAATTTTAACGAAAATTCGTTTAGTTTATTTCGTACATTTTTGTTTGTAAAATATTTTGCAAAGTTTCCACCTTTTTTCGTTGATTTTTACATTTATTATTTTTAAATAATATCCAGAAATATTCCTTTTTGTGCATCGGAAATGAAAAATTAATAAATACATTTTTTTTCTTTAATTTTGCAATATTTTAAGAATTTCTCCTTTTTTCCAAGGAAATTTTTCCCAATTATCATATTTTTAAATATTTAAGAAAAATTTTCATACAATTTTGTCATTTTCATAGACTTTTTAATATTTTTAGATCTTTTAATAATTTTTTTCGTTCTTCATCTAAGTTGTTTACTTTTTTTTTTTTTTAGATTTCCCTGTATGTTTAGTAATTTCTTTAAGGAGCTTCTCTCCATTGACATAATCTCAAACTAAAAAATGGCTTTTCCCACCAAATAAAAATATTATTAAAATTAATTTCACCAAATTTTGAAAGATCCAGTTGTACATTTTTCAGAAAAAATTAGGTTGCGCTAAAATTTGTTGTCAAATATTAATTATTTAACGTTTTATATGTTTTTTCTTTAAATCTAGTCAAAATCTGTAATTTTCATCCAATTTTAACAAATAATAGTTCGTTTTTCTCGCTAGAACAGAATTTTATTTGTTGGAGTTTATTAAATTATATTTTGTTTTTATTCGCAAGATATAAAATATTCTTTGTATTATCCATTATACATATTATCCACAACCATTTATCCATAATTTGTTTGACTGTTTTGTAGATCTTTTTAGAAGTTTATTTTATTAATTTAATATTTTTTAAAATAGAAGTTTTCCTGATTTAAAATCTGCCTACTCTTTTTTTTCATCAAAAATTAAGAACGAAAAAGAAAGAAATTGTTATCCCTTTATTTATTCTTTGAAGAGAAAATGATAATTAAAGTTTTTATTTTTTAAATATTATTTATGTTCTTAATTAATTATAACCATATTTATTTTTTATTACCGTTATTTTACTTAAGTCCAAGAATTTTTTTCTAGATATTTCTCTTCGCCTTCAGGAGGTGATACTGCTTCCTCTGTTCCACCGTGTCTACCTCAAATTAATGTTACGGATCACAATCCAACAACTACTTCGGATTCTCAGCTTCTTTTGTGGTTGCAATCCCTTAGTTTAGATGAATCTTCTATCGAAAGGGTAAATAATTTTTTCTATAAAAATTAAAAATATATTAAAAAGAAGAACTCAATCGTTTATTATTAATGTTATTATTATTGTTTATTACTCTATATATTATATTTATTACAGGGATCACAGGTTGTCCCCTATTCACCTTTTTTCCCCTATTTTAAAATTTTGCACCTATTTCCCCTATTTTAAACAATTGTCTCCTATTTCCCCTTTTTCTAATTTTCAGTATTAAAGTTTATAGTTATAGCCAAAATCGATAGAAAATCCTCATTAAAAATTCATGAGAAAAAATAACCTTTTAAAAAAAAAATCCCAACTTTTTTAATTTATAAGCTAAAAATATTTTATGTCATAAATTTCTTCATTTTTAGCCATATTTTAAGATATGATGTTTAAAGAAATTAAATTTTCAAAATGTCGGATGTTACAAAAAATATGTAGAAATAATACATTGCAATATGTGCAATCTTTTATCACATAAATATTCAAGGAAATTCAACAAGTCTTATTTGGAGATTTTTGAGGTCGCAAATAAAGATTCCGATGTTAAAAATTAATTTTTCAAAACTTTGGATATACATTCAAAATTGTGACTTTCCATATTTTCGAATTAATCATCTTGAATCACGATTGCCGAGGATTTTCAAGGTCTCCCAAATGACAAATCTCGTGTAAAAAATTCAGTTTTCAAAAAAATTACATTACATCATCAATTTTTTAAATACAGTCTACAAATATTTAATTTCTACAGCTCTTTTCAATTATCTTTTTCATTTTTTCGAATATCAATTATTTTCTTCAGTCTTTAAATTCTTGTCAGGAATATTTAAATTTATTACACAAGTTTTCATTTATTTTTGTCATTTTTAAATTATTTTTTTAAAATTTCAATTATATTCTAAAATCCATAAATTATTGCCAAGAACATTCAAATTTTCTACACAAGTTTCAATTTACTTTTGTCATATTTTAATTATTTGTTTAAAAATTTCAATTACTTTTGTCATATTTCTTAGTATTTTCGTTATTTTCAAATTATTTTCTTCATATTTCTATTATTTTTGTCATTTTAGAATTATTGATAAAAATTTCAATTGTTATATTCAATTTTTTTTGTCATGAATTTTTAAACTTTACACCAGTTTTAATTTGTTTTCTTCAAATTTTAAAAATTGTCTTCATTCTTTTTATTATTGTCACGAATTTATTAATTTTTTACAACTTTTTCAATTATTTTCTACACGTTTCAATCATTTTCTAGAAACTTTAATTACTTTCTTCGTATTTAAATTTTTTGACATTTTTTAATTAAAATTAATGAGGTGTTTTATTGGCTTTAGAGTCCATGAAAAAAGACTCTTTAAATCTTTATTCCAAACGTTTGTCTATTAAATTACAATTATTTTCTTTAAACTTCAATTACTTTCTTCAAATTTAAATTATTTTCTTTAAACTTTAAATTATTGCCATAAATTTTTTAATTTATTACACCAATTTTCACTTATTTTTGTAATATTTCAAATATTTTCTTAAAATTTAAATTACGTTTTTAATCTTTATTTTATTGGCAGAAATATTTAAATTTTCTACATAAATTTCAATTTAGTTTTGTTATTCTTTAATTATTTTCTTCAAATTTCAATTATTTTTGTCATTTTCCAAATATTTTCTTCATATTTTTATTATTTTTGACGTTTTAAAATTATTTTTAACAAATTTAAATTATTTTATTCAATTTCGTTTATTGTCAAGAAATTAAAAAAAATTTACACCAGTTTTAAATAAATTGCTTTAAATTTCAATCATTTTCTTTATTCTTTTTATTATTCTCATGAATTTATTACTTTTTTACAACTCTTCCAATTATTTTTTCAATTATTTCTATAAATTACAATTACTTTCTTTATATTTAAATTTTATGACATTTTTGAATTATCGTCTTCAAATTTCAATTTTTTTTCTTTAGACTTCAATTAATTTCTTAAATCTTCAATTATTTTCCTCAAACTTCCAATATTTTTTTCAATTGTTCAATTATTGTCTATAAATTTTTAATTTTAATACTAGCTTTTAATTATTTATGACATTATTCAATTAGTTTATTCACGTTTCAATAATGTCCTTAATTTTTCAATTAATGTAATACATTTTTTACTTTTTACTTCATTTTTTGAATTATATTTCTCATTAATTTTTTTCCATAATTCAGCTTTTTTTTGGTAATTTTTCAACTGTTCTCTACATATTTTTTACATATGTAAATTTTTTTTATCATTTTTTAAATTAATTTCTTTTACGTTTGAATAATTATTTTTCGTCAAATTTTACTTATTTTTGTCATTCTTCAATTATTTTCTTGTAATTACCAGTATTTTTAAAATTTTTTAATTATTTTTTTTAAATTTCAATTATTTTGTTTAAAATTTAAAATTTTTGTCTTTATTTCTTGATTTGTAATTAATTTTCTAATTAGTTTTCTCATTTAACAAATTTTTTTTTAAATTTGATATTGGGGAGCCTTGATTAATTATTTGCCTGTTGGCAGGCTCGAAATTAATATCACTAATATTTTGTTTATTATTGCAAATTATTGTTTATTCACTTTTTTCACTTAAAAATTCCCTATTTATTCACCTTTTTAAATTAAAAAGTCACTTTTTTGTACTATTTTTAATCTACAAGTCCGCTGGCAGCCCTGTATATTCTTTCCATATTTAAAATTTGTAAATAAAAATGTCCTAAAAAATCTTCAAGTACATAAGCTGAAGCAAATTTTCTGTCCCCTTTTTGTCCCCTATTTTTGAAAAAATTCGCACCTATTCACCTTTTTTAATAGCAATAGGTCCTGTAATCCCTGTTATTATAAAAAAAGTAAATTTAAAAATTAATAAACGGTTTATTACCCCAAAAAATATAAACTAGTATTGTTTGTTTTAGTTGTTGTTCATTAATAAAATTGAAGTAATTATTTTAATTAAATTAATGTTGTTTCATTCTTTTTGTTGCAGTTTTTATACGAAGAATACACATTTGAAGATGTAATGTATCACATAACGAGAGATGATCTTCGGAAATTGAATTTTAGGTAAAAATCATTTTAAAAACATTTTTTTGCTCAAAGTATACACCTTTTTGTATTTTATGTATTATTAATACTTTAATTATTTTTTGTTCAACATTAATTATTTACTTTAAATTATTCTTTGTTTACATAAATTCTTTAATTTTATATATTCTTTCTAAACTAGTTAAATTCATTTAGCATAAATTAATTTTTTAAATTAATTCTTTTATTTTAAATTACTTATTTTTACTAAATCTATATTATTTTACTTAAAATAAAATAATTTGCGATGTCGGATTATTTCTGATGATTAGTGTAAAATGAATAATTTTCTTTTTCTTTTAATAGAGGAGGCGTAGAGCTCAGGATATGGAAAGCTATTTTGCTGTTGCGCAAAGATAACTAACGTGTTAGGAATAAACATTAATTCTAATTTTTCTCACTGAAATACAGAAAGTTTCGATTAAAATGAAAAAACAAATAATTTTAACGGGTAATTAACTAATGTAATTAAAATTTGTCGAAACACGGCGAATCAAAAATTAAGGTACGAAACCTCAATTAATTATTTCGATCGCTTTTTAATTGAATTTGAAAATATTAATGCCGCAATAATAGAATAATTACAAAACTTACGCAAAATGGCAATAATTTACATTAGAAAATCGTCTAACAGTGATATATAATTGAAAGCTCGTGACGTTTGCATAATAATATAAGAAACACCGAAAGTATTTTTTACAAACGCACAACTCAAGTAATACAAGATATATTTTAAAGTGATTCGATTATTTTTGTACTCCAAAAATAATTCTAGTCTTATGCAGCTTGAAAATATTTACACGTCCGTAAATTAATTCTCTGTATTACGGATAAGATCTCAATGCGAATTTCAATCGTCCAGTGCCTTAAGTATGTAAAAAGTGACGTCCGTTTTGTTCTCTACATATCTAACGCGCTATTTTTGTACTACCTGGAGTTTCCGAAAATACGAGACTTGATATTCCATTGAAGGAATAATGCTGATGTTAAGAATAGTAATAATAATGTACATAGAATGTTTCTTATTGTATAAGAGAAGTCAAATTTTTGTTTGTTTATTGAAAATGACAGTAATATCAATATTTTTGAAATTAATATTAACGAAATCTAAACTACGCTTTTTGAAACTAAGTACCTAATAATTAGAAATCAAGCTAACAGTACAACTTTATTATTAAAAGATTCTTTTGGCGTGTGTTAAATTTTTAAAGCTAATTTTTGTTCTGTCTCATTATTAAAATTTTTTAATTCTTTATCAAAATTCTTTATTTCTCTAGAGTAAAGTAAATCTTGACTATTGTGCTTAAATGAATTAACATAAACATCGAATAAAATACCTCAACTAGAAATTTTACTGTTATATGAAAATATTGTTTTTATTTTCTATTAATAATTGTTATGTACCGCCGAGGTTTATAATAAAGAGATTTAAAAAAAAGCAGCACATGTTTTGTTTTTGAACACTTGAATTGAAAAAACTCAAATTTATTGAGTGTACGACATTGATAATTGAAAGTTAATATTGACAAAAATTTCGTATAAACTTCTTTCTTCTTTGTTTCCTTCTTAAAAACAACTTATTCGACAAAATTTTACTTAAGTTTGACTCCTACACCACTTTAATAATGAAAACTTTGCCCCCTCATCAGCAATTCGAGCAGAAATAAGGATCAGGGTGCTTTCGGTCGTATTTGTATTCTTGCAAAATGTAAATGGTACCTCAGCGTCGTTATCCATTCGCATACATTAAAGATTCTTGCTTTTTGCCCTCTTTTTACGAGGGATGTTAGAAATCTGTCGGCAACAGACAGTTTACGCCGTCAGAAGGAAAAATCGACCATTCAACTTTATATCTACTGATTTCTCTGCCAGACCCCTGTCAAACTGTCTAATATGTCTCTAAATTAAACATTTCCTTTTTTTTATTACGACTATTTCGACCTTTTTTAAAGTTCGTATTTACTTTGTTATCTTAAAAATTGTAGACTGTAAAATATTTTGTAAAATAATGAAATATTAAAAAAAAGGGAAATATTTTAAATAATAAAATAAAATTTGTGGTAGAAGTTTTTACGAGGCCTAATAATGAATAAATCATGAAATAATCTTAAAAATTATTTATTATTTTTTGTTATTATTAAACTAGCAAAATAAAACGCGCGCAAGCGCGCGATTAGTTTTTCACTCATTTTAATACAAATTATAAAATACAATAAAATAATAAATATAAAAAATCGGTAAATAGTATTTATCTAATAAGAAGAAATAAATATTTTAAATATAATATTTAAAAATCAATTAATATAAATAAAATAAATATTTATTTAGGACAAAATCTATAATATTTTTATAATTAAAAAGAATTGGAAAAATAATTGAAATTAAACAAAATAATTGCAAATTTTGAAAATTAATTGAAAAAAAAGAAATCAATTAAAAATTGGGGAAACTAATTTAAATAATCATAAAAATGTTTTAAACCTGAAGAAAATAATTAAAATTTGAGAAAAATACTTGAGAATCTTAAAAGTAAATTAAAACAAAATTGAATAATGAAAAATTAGAGAAACTAATTGAAAATTGAAAAAACATGGTTAGAAATTGAGATAAATAAATTAAAATTTGAGAAAATCATTGAAAAATGTTTTTAAATTTTAAAACTTGACGAAAATAATTAAAATATGATACAAACAATGATAAGTTGTAAAAAATAAATGACATTTAAGTGCGATAATTGAAAAAACTACAGAATTTTTTTTAAATAAAGAAAATCTTAGAAATCAATTAAAAAAAAAGAAAATAACTAAAAATTGGAGAAAAGAATTGAAGAAATAAGCTAAAAGTAATTGAAATTTACGATAATTAATAAACAAAATTTGAAATTATGAAAACAAATAAAAATAATTAAAAATTGAAGAAAACAATTGAAATTTTAGAAAAATTCTTAAAAATCTTAGAAAATAATTTTAGAAAATGAGAATGACTAAAAATTGGAGAGAAGACTGGAAGAATGCTAAAAAGTAATTAAAATTTACGATAATTAACAAAAATCTTTGGAAATTATGAAAACAAATAAAAATAATTAAAAATTAAAGAAAATAATAGAAATTTGAAAAAAATACTTTAAAAAATTTTAGAAATTAATTTTATAAAATGAAAAAAACTAAAAATTGGAGAAAAGTCTGGAAGAAAGCTAAAAATAATTTAAATTTACGATAATTAATAAGAAAAAAAAATTTGGAAATTCTGATAACAAATGAAAATAATTAGAGATTAAAGAAAATATTTTAATTTTCAGAAAAATACTTAGAAATCTTAGAAAATAATTTTATAAAAAGAGAATAATAATTAACAATCGAGAAAAATAATTGAAACATGATCAAATTAATTAAAAATTGAAAAAAATAATTGAAATATGCTGAAAGTAATTTAAGATTGAGTAAGAAAATTGAATTATGATGGAAATAATTTAAATAAGAAAAATTGAATACATTCAATAAAAGAGAGAAATAACTGAAAAAATCAAAGAGTTTATGTTTAGAAAAAAATAATAATTACAAAATTACTTAAAAAATTTTAATTAAAGAGAGTAATTAAAAATTTGCAGAAAATTTGATGAAAATCAAGAAAAATTGCAGAATTTATTTTTAAGCAAAAGAAAATAATTAAAAAATCTTTATATAATGGAAAATTGATGACAATAATCTAAATTTGAGATAGTAACTGAAAAATTAGGAAATTAATTGCATGTGTATATATTTTAAACTTCTTCAAAAACCATAATAAATTTATAAAGCGTTTTTCGAAACTTTTATTTTTACACAAATGACAATTAAAAACCAGCACAACAAAATAAAATAACAGGGACTAACTCCACTCTAGATTTTAAATGTGGACAGAAAAAGATGAATAAATATTAATACTAACTAACTTCACTTCAGACTTTAAAACGTGGACAGAAAAAGATGAATAAATATAAATACTAACTAACTTCAGGAGTTTACGGAGATTATTATTATTTAATTGCGAATTGTAAAAATTATCTACTAAATAAAATAAAATAATTAAAATAAATTAAGTACCTAGTAGAAAAATTTTGAAGAATTAAATATAAAAGGGAAAATTTCGGATAAGCGTTTGATCAGATTTGGTTTCGAAAAGTGAATGATCCTATCTGCTTTTTATAATCTTCTCTAAATAATTAACTTATTAAAATCTGCTTTTTCCCGTTAGGGCGTGAGGAATAAAAAGATTGGGCGAATTTGAAGCTTCTGTGAGAAAAAGGGTTGTCTTCCCCAATCAGAGATCCAATCCTTAACTACATCGCTTTCGTTTTCAGACTAAGCTTCTAATTAACTACCTGCATCTTTGAGTATCTTAAGAGAGATTTTAGTTTGATTATCTTCTCCTTTTACCGAGGCAATAAATCCGAAGTAGATATATAATTATTAAATTAAAATGTTAATTTTTAGATAAAAATAAATTATTTGAGATAAGAAATTATTTATATTGACTGTTCCCTGTTATTTTACAAACTGTCGATTTTTAAAAAATATTCAAAATCATTATTTTCCTATTTATGTGGTTTCAGAAGATGCTTCACTTCTACTGCATACTAATATTAATGTAATATTATAATTTAATTTAATTTATTTTACTAATATTATTATTTATTAATTTTCATGTGTTTGACATTTTTTTAGTATAATTTTTTATAAAAAGTGTTTTTGATACCGACCGTGTTCATTAGTACAAAAATAAATCGCTAGTGGCGCTTCTAGTAAATGATTTTGCAGAATAACCAACCTTGGCCATTTTTCGACATTCTATAGAGACTTTTTTTTTGACTTTTTTACTCAAAGAATAATATCTTTGATTTTCATCACTAAAAATTGTATTGTTTTCTATAACTTTTACCAATTGCAATCTGCAAATTATTTTACTTTAGAAATATTCTACTGGAAAAAGAAAAAATCAACGGTATCTTGGAGATGTAAAATTTTTAGTTTTGTGATTTCTGGCTATTTGTTTATCCGTACTGATGATTTTCGACGCCATCTTGTTGGCAACCCTGTGAATTTGACGGTTTGTTTTTCCTTCCCTTTCTCTCACATTGTCTATAAAAAATGCTAATCGTCCAACCAATATTTTGTGCTAAATTTACATCCGGTCACAAAATCTTTCCGCGTTTTGTTTATTAACTTTTAAAGTGTCGTAAAATTAGCTAACTGTTGTTCTGTTGTCTAAGAAGTGTCTATTTTATTATTAAATAATTAATATGAAAGTATTGTGTTTTTACATCATATAAATATATATTTCTGAACAGAAATATACTTTTTCTACCAAATATCGTCTTCATACAACAAAAACATTCCAAATAACGGGTAAGTTCTGTGTTATTTACCTAAAATAAATTAAAATAAATACGAACCAGTATCGTACTTGTTAAAAAAAACGTTAGGGTCAGTACTAAATTTTATAATTTTGCAATAAAACCCTATTGAATAAATATTTACTTGGGATAAATAAAATATTTATTTGATACATTAGTTAAGAAGGGTGGTAACCGTAAAATAACTTAAAAATAAGAAATGCTTTCTAACTTAAACAAAAATATAATCAAAGTTAATTTCAATTTTGAAAGATCTAGTTGTACAATTTTTAGAAAAAAATAGATTAAACCAACATTTGTTGTCAAATAATATTTATTTAACGTTTTGTGTTTTTTCTTGCAGCTCAGACAAAAATCGCCTATATTTAAAATTTTTATAAACAATGTCTTATTTTACTCTTCAAAAAATTCTTTACAATCGTATAATCATTTAAACATTATTTAAAGTTTGTTGTTAAAAAA
Source organism: Ganaspis brasiliensis (assembly GCA_037103525.1). NCBI lineage: Eukaryota > Metazoa > Arthropoda > Insecta > Hymenoptera > Figitidae > Ganaspis > Ganaspis brasiliensis. The sequence continues at coordinate 8,965,863 of JAZKLR010000085.1, read as the reverse complement.
TTATTTAATAAATAAAATTTATATTGTTTACATTTTTTTAACAACAGACTTTTAACAATACAAAATGATTACGATTGTAGAGAATATTTTAAAGAGTAAAATAAGTCACTGTTTATTAAAATTTTACGTTAAAAAGCATTTCTAAATTTGAGGTTATTTCACGGTCACAACTGTCCTTAAAAATACTCGATATTTTAATAAAATGTTAAATGTTAATTTTAAATTAAAATATTTTAATGAATATAAAAACATTGTATAAATATTAAACGATTTAATGTAGAAATAATTTTTACATAAAACGATTTTACCGTAAAAAGTATAAACGCGTATACATATAAAAAATATCAAGAAAAATGTAAACGTATAAAAATGATATAAAATTTAATGAACTTTTTTATAATAACTATAAAAAAATACTATGCTTCTGATAATAGAAGATGGGAAACACTGACTGTCTAATTTAGGTTCATCCCTTTCTTATAATTTCCTGTCGGCATAAACCGTGGAACCCTTCGACGATATCAAGTCGTTCTTGCTCACCCTTTATCTCATAACATAGTATATAGCACAAAGCGCCAGATGTTCTAATAATATACATATTCATATTTTAAACAAGGAATTCATTATTGCTTAATTTATTTTTATTTCTTTGTACAATTTATCTTCTGGATTTTAAAAAATGTTAATTTTATATTAATTTTAAGTTTTGATAATAAAAAAATAATCGACATGATAAAAAGGAATTTAATTTTTTAAAAATGTAGTATAATTCAAAATCCACATTCTAAAAAACGGTACCTCTGAGAAGAGGGTTGAAATCCATTTTTAAATAATAAATATGTAATTATTTAATTCATCTAAAAATGAGAACGGACCCTACCCTTGAAAAAAAAAACTAAACATATTTTGCTGATAAATGTTTTAACTGAATGTATATTGTACCCCCACAGCACCGAAAATTTCCTGAAAATTTATTAAAGATTTATTTGCAAACTTCGGAATATTTAGGTGCAAAGCGTAGCGAAAATTGTGTAAAGATTTAAATGTCCCGATTAAATAAATGTTTAGCGTAAAAGTTGACTGAACATTTAAATTTACATTTTCGTAAAATTTTCGTCGCGAAAGTTACCTGAACATTTAAATTTACATTTTCGTAAAATTTTCGTCGCGAAAGTTTCCTGAACATTTAAATTTACATTTTCGTGAAATGTTCGTCGTTAAAGTTGACTGAAGATTTAAATTAAATTTTCGTGAAATGTTTGTCGCAAAAGTTGATTCAACATTTAAATTAAATTTTCGTGAAATGTTTGTCGCAAAAGTTGATTCAACATTTAAATTAAATTTTCGTGAAATTTTCGTAGTGAAATTTGACTGAACATTTAAACTGAATATTTGTAAAATGTTTGTCGCAAAAGTGGATTCAACATTTAAGTGAATATTTGCTAAATGTTGAGCGGAAAGTTGACCAAATAAAAAAAATTATATTAAATAGAACACACAGGAAATTGTAAGTTGAAAGATTGTATTAGATTAAGGATTTGTAAAACGTTACAGAATCTTCAAAATTTTATTCAATAAATGTGTTTATATTAATTTAATTACTGTTTAATTTACTTGTTCCCCTTCTTTTTAATATAAATGTTTTATTCTGTCAACTTTCCGCTCAACATTAAGCAAATATTCACTTAAATGTTTAATTCACTTTTGCGACAAACATTTCACAAATATTCAGTTTAAATGTTCAGTCAAATTTCACTACGAAAATTTCACGAAAATTTAATTTAAATGTTGAATCAACTTTTGCGACAAATATTTCACGAAAATTTAATTTAAATCTTCAGTCAACTTTAACGACGAACATTTCACGAAAATGTAAATTTAAATGTTCAGGAAACTTTCGCGACGAAAATTTCACGAAAATGTAAATTTAAATGTTCAGGAAACTTTCGCGACGAAAATTTTACGAAAATGTAAATTTAAATGTTCAGTCAACTTTTACGCTAAACATTTATTTAATCGGGACATTTAAATCTTTACACAATTTTCGCTAAGCTTTGCACCTAAATATTCCGAAGTTTGCAAATAAATCTTTAATAAATTTTTAGGAAATTTTCGGTGCTGTGGGGGTAATGTAAATGAAAAAAAGTTCATTATTTATAAAATTCGTTTAAAAGTGAAAATAATTTTTAAGCTTAAAGATAGTAAGGAAAGATATTTACTGTTGATAATTTTACTAAGTGGACTCGAAAGTTTTGAGAACTTGGAAAACACAATCGAGATTTAATGGAATTTGTGTTTGATGTTGTTAATACAATCATCTTCTCTTCAAGGCTGTAGACTCTAGCACTCTCAATTTCGAGAAATCGATGTTCAAACAAACTGATAGCAAACGTCGTTAATGAATTAGTAATTGCAGAAAGTATAAAGTTTGAACTTTTCTAAACTCAAAATTTTTACTTTATAAAGCTGTTAATTTAAAAGCAGAATAATAAAAAATAATAAACATTCTTTAAAACCAAATTAAATTTTCATTTTAAACATCCGTTTTTGATGAAATTAAAATATTTAAAATACTAGCAAAATATAACGCGCGCAAGCGCGCGATTAATTTTCCATCCATTTTAGAAATTAAACTATAATAATAAATAAAACAAATCGATGAATAATATTTATCCAATAAGGAGTGGACTTGAAAATTGAGAATTGGGAAAAACACACTTTTTAATTTAAAAAAGTGAGTAAATAATGAGGTTTTTTTTAAATCATAAAAGTAATTAAATTGTAAGTTTTTAAATAAAAAAAGTGAATAAGCAATATAGAGTTTGATATTTACTGATATTAAATTAGGAGGCGCGTCAGCAGGAAAAGCCATTCAAATTTGAAAAAAACAATTCGAAAATCGCAAAAATAATTGAAATATATAGAAAATAATTAAATAATGACAAAAATAATTCAATTTGAAAAAAAAGTTGTTAATGACAAAGCTAATTGAAAAATTGATTAAAAATCAAAAAATGATGACAAAAATTGAAACGAAATAATTGGAATTTCAAGTAAATAATTGAAAAGTTTAAAAATAATTAAAGAATGCCAAGAATAATTAAAAAATTTGAAACAAAAGTTTGAGACTGGTGTAAAAAATTTAAATTTTCGCACAATGATTGAGATATTAAAGAAATAAGTAAAATGTAAAGAAACTAATTGAATAATGACAAATATAATTATAAAAGCTGGTGTAAAAATTACACTTTTTAGTAAATAGTTGAAAAATTGAAATAAAATATGTATTAGAATTTTCAAGAAAATAATTGTAATTTGAAAAAAATAATTGATGACTGGTGCATAAAATTGAAAATTTAAAGACAATACTTGAAAAATTGACCAAAAAATTGAAATCTTAAGAAACTGATTGAATAATGACATAAAGAATTGAAAGCTGGTGTATAAATAAAAAATTTATAGAGAATAATTGAAGTTTGAAGACAATAATTGAAATTTGAAGAGAATTATTAAAAATGGTATGAAAATTCAAATATGAAAAGAATAATTAAAGTTTTAAGAAAATAATTGAAAGAGGTGTAAAAAAATTAATAAATTCGTAACAATAATAAAACTAATGATGAAAATAATTAAAAACAGGTGTAAGAAATTTAAAAGTTCAAGACAATAAAAAAATTGAATAAAATAATTGCAATTTGTAAAAAATAATTCTAAAATGTCAAAAATAACAAAAATATTAGAAAAATAATTGGAAAATAACAAAAATAATTGATTAATGACAAAAGTAATTGAAATTTAAAAAAAATAATTTATTGAAAAATAACGAAAGTGAATTGAACTTGTGTAGAAAATTTCCATATTTCTGAGAGTAAGTTGAAGATTGAAAAACACAATTGAAATTTAAAAAAAGTAATTGAAATTACAAGAAGATAATTGAACAATAACAAAAATAATTGTAATTTGAAAAAAATAATTAATAACTGTCGCAAAAAATAAAAAATTTAAAGACAATACTTGAAAAATTGACCAAAAAATTGAAATCTTAAGAAACTGATAGAATAATGACATAAAGAATTGAAAGCTGGTGTATAAATAACAAATTTATAGAGAATAATTGAAATTTGAAGAAAATAATTGAAATTTGTTGAAATTAATTGAAAGAAATGTACTAATTTAGTAAACTCATGACAATAATAAAAATAATAAAGAAAATGATTGAAATTTGTAGAAAATAATTGAAAACTAATATAATAAATTTAAAAATTTATGGCAATAAAAATATATTTGTTTATATATTTACGGACAAAAGCCCATTAGAATTTAAAATTTAAAAATATGTTTCAAGTAACAATAAAATTAAAATTTGATATAATAATAATAATTACTATATTAAATATTCATAGGTCGCATTCAATAGTTTAAATAAAATAATAATTGAAATTTGTAGAAAATAATTCTAAAATTGCAAAAATAATAGAAATATGAGAAAAATAATCGTAAAATGACAAAAATACTTGAATAATGACAAAAGTAATTGAAATTTGAAGAAAAATATTCAAAATTAAGAAAAGTAGAATAGAAACTGGTGTTGAAAATTTAAATATTCCTGGCAATAATTTAGTGATAGAAATAAATAATTGAAATGTTAAAAAATAATTGAAAAATGACAGAAGTAAATGAAAACTTGTGTAATTAATTTAAATATTCATGACAATAATTTAAAGACTGAAGAAAATAATTGATATTTGAAAAAATTAAATTCAGAATCGCAATCTTTCCGGAAGTTTTCAATTTTGCAGCAAACTTGATGAAAGTTTCGGAACTTTAAAAATGGCTAAAAAAAGTTACAGAATAATTTAAACTGTATTTAATTTTTTCCAATAAATTAAAATAACGTCATTTGAATTTTTAATAAATTCGATTATTTGACACTTTAAAATAATCTAAATTATTATTAAAATTCATATAATTGTGTAATATATAAATAAGTATTATTCATAATTATTATCTCGTCATTAAGGCTACCTCATATGCATATTTTTTCTGTAAACTAGAACAATTTTAAAATTTCCTGACAAAGAGAATCAAAATTAATAAAAAAAACCAGGGGCTAACTTCATTTTGGATTTTACAACGTGCAGAGAAAAAGATGGATAAATATAAAAACTTACCAACTTCACTTCAAGTTTTAAAACGTGGACAGAAAAAAATGAATAATTATAAACAGTAACTAACTTCAGGAGTTTACGGAGATTATTATTATTTAATTAATTAATTTTTTACTTCTTTTTTACTTGTTAACTTTCTAGTACTTTTTTCTTGCATTTCACTTATTTTTGTTAGTTTCTAGTTATTTTTTATTTTGTGGTAATTTTTTCCTTTCCTAGTTGTTTTTCTGGAGCTTCTAGTAACTTTTTTTCATTTCCAAATAGTCTTTACTTCTCAGTTATTTTTTATTATTGGTAATTGTTTTTCACAAACTTATAATTATTTTGTTTACTTTTTATATATTTTAACAAATTTTCTGGTTGTTTTCTTTCAATTTCTGGTTATTTATTTACATTTTAGTTTTATTTCATTTTCTAGTTAGGCTGTTGATATCTCTGGTAATTTTTTAACAATTTGATGTTAACTTCTTGTTTTTATAATTATTTTGGCACTATTAAGTAATTGCATTTTTGTGTCTAATTCACTTTCTACTATTTATTTTGTGCCTTTCTAGTAAATTTTCATTACTTTCTAGTTACTTTTCTTTAACATGAAGATTTTTTACAAAGCACTTATTTTTTCTCATTTTTTGCTTATTTACCATAAGTTTTTTGTTATTTTATAGTAATTTTTTCAATTTCTACATCTTATTCTATAACTTCTAGAAATTTTTCAATTTTTAGTTATTTTTTGTAGACTTCAAAATATTTTTCTCCTTCTACTAATTCTTCTTACAACTTTGTTTACATTATTGGTATTTATTTTTTATTTTCTAGTTGCTTTTGTTCAACTGTTAGTATTTTTTTTTTAATATTTATTAAGCTTTTATTTTTATTAATTTTTACTTTTTGTTTTTTTATTCACTTTTCAGTATTTTCTCATTTTCCAGTTACTTTTACAATTTCAAGCTATTTTATAACTTTCTAGTAATGTTTTTATATTTCCAGTTACTTTCTAGTCAGTTATTTTTTACTGTCATTTGTTCTCATTAATAATTATTTCTCTTTTTACAAAAAACTTTTTTCTGACCCATTTTAAAAAAAAATTCTTGTTTTTAATAAGTTCCTAGTTTTTTATAGTTTTCATTTTGTAGCTTTTTTTTGTAATTTTTTCTTTTTTTTTCAATGACCTCTTTTATTTTCTGGTTATTTTAACTTTCAATGTATAATATTTTTTTTTCTATATAATTACTTCTCTTATTCTAAAAAATGTTTTTTTTTTAATTTAAAAATTTTTTTTCGTACTTTTAGTAATATTTTCCCTTTTTGGTTATTTTTCTTAAGGTACAAAATTAACAAAATAATATAGCTTTTTTTCTAGTTGTCTTTATATAATTTTTAGATGTTTTACGCCTTGTAGGAGTTTTTATCACCATCTAATTTTAGTTTAAAAACTTTATTAATTTTTCATAGTCTAGTGATTTTCTTACTTCCTACTTATCACTTTTAAATATCTAGGTATTTTTTATTCTTCAGATAATTCTTTGCTTTAAATTTTTAGTTTCCTCCCATAGAATTATAGTTATTTTATTTTTATCTAATTTTTTTTACTTATCAGTTATTTTTACCATTTTAGTTCTTTTTTGACTTCCTAGTAATTTTTAAAATTTTTTAAGTTGTATTTCTTAAATTCCTCAGTATGTTTTTTCACCTACTAGTAATTTTCCTCATTTTCCAGTTCTTTTCTCCAATTTCTAATCCTACCTTTTTCTACATTTGTTATCCTTATCCTTCATAGGCATTTTTATTCAACTTCAAGTTACTATTTTAATTTCTATAGTAAAATTTTGAAAACAAATTTTTGAAAAACCCCTAAAAGTCACCTTTTAATAAAATAATTGAAAATAATTTAGAAAAAATTTATTACTTTCCACAAAAAAAGTTTATTAACGTTCTATATCGAATTGTGGAATAAAATATTGTGGAATATCAAAATGTTAAAAATTCTAAAAGTTAAAAATGAATCTCTTTAGTTTATATTTTATAGTTAAATTAAAAACTTGAGTTGAACGATCTCTACAAAATCATGAAATTCGCTTAAATAATAAATCAATTACTCTTTTTCATCTTAATTAGTAACTTAATTTTGGTAACTGAAAATAATGAGAATAAAATCATGAAATTTGAGACCAGCAAGCAAAGACCCTTTGATCTTAATAATCTTGAATTGTCTTCCGTTGAGGACAGTATAAGAGAATTAAATGTCAGTTCTCAGGTCCTTGTCGCTTCTGTATAGTTAAATTATTACCCTCACATCCGAAGGCGAAATCCCATAAAGCCGGGAATGTTTCGCTGATAATGCGATTTCGTTGAGAAGTACTTGCCATTACGGTAAATCACGCGAAAGGGAGATTTAAGATTTTAAAAAGTATATAAACTCCACCAGAAGGTTCATCAAGGCAAAATTCGACACTCAATATTCACCCAGATAAAATGTTCCGCTAAATTTAAAAAAGTTCGTTTTTAGCGTTTTTTTTACTTCTTTCAATGATGATCTGCTTAATCGAAAGAACCTTTTACATCAACAGAAAAATAAAATTTAATTGAAAATTTATCGATTTTTCCGAGTTGGTTAAATATTAATAAGAAAAAAAAAAACTTGAACAATTTTGATAAATAAAATAAAAATTATCGTGTTTATTATTAATTTTATTACTATTCTTTTTTAATTAAATTTTTTTATTAAATGAAGAAAAAAGATTTCCTACTAATTATTTTTTAAACTAATGAAACAAATGTCGAATATTAGAAGTAGCGCCACGGCGCTAGTATCGATATAGTGTTGACGTGTTAACGTTTTGACAGGTTTTCCTCATTTCGAGAAATTCAAAGAGTTAAATTCTAGAAAAGCAAAGGATAAAAAGGCAAGTAGTTAAAGAAGTAATAAAACAGAAAAAAAAGTTTATTTATCTATGGGGAGAGATTCAAACCTTAAATTTGTTGTTTAAGAGAAAAAAAAACATAACTGAAAAGAATCACATAAAGGTGGTCCAAAACAAAAGTTTTCGAGAACTTATTCGTCCAACTTTGTATTTATTATCCGAATTATTGTCCAAGTCGATATAAAAAGTTTACCTCTATTCATCAATTTATACTCTACACAACTCATTTTTTTATGTCCCTCTAAATCCTGCTGGAAATTCCATACACGCAACTATGTAATAAACGGTTGCTAGGAGACGTTTGGTAAGGCGTTGACCGTTCTCTGGTCCATTTTTTAAAATGAATGTAGCTCCTTCTCAAACACTGTATTTTTGAGAAAATAATTTTTTATCGGTTTTGAATTTAATTAATAAAATAATTCTTCTGTTTATATAGCTTTCTTATGTAATTTAAATTACAATATTCTCAGTTAATTATAAAGTTTAATTTCAAAGATAAGATAAAGAAAATTGTTTTTTTTCATTCGCAAAATCAATTTATTATTCGTATAAAATGAGGCGCATTTTAATTAAAAGGTGGAATAAATTCTCGAGAATTCTACTTAATTTGTGTGTATATAAACTACCTTACAGTCTTGAATTTAGCTGGAGAATTTGTATTTGAATGACTCTTGAAGAAAAGCAAAGTCGACTTTATTGACTCTCATATTCTTAAGAGCCAATCAAATTGCGAATGGTACTTCCTCCCTTTCGCAAAATAAGAAACTCTTCTCTTAGTTTGAAGTTCGAGAGTTTTATTTGTTTGATGTATTTGAGTCTCTGAACCACAAACTCTTTAATCTTATTACGCTCATGAATACATTGTTATTCTGACAATTATTTGTATTGAATTCTGAGAAAAGAGTTTGGTTTGAATTAAGGATGTTCAACCTATTGATATAACCTCAAACTAAAAAATGGGTTTTCACATAAAATAAAAATATTATTGAAATTGATTTCACCCAATTTTGAAAAATACAGTTGCACATTTTTTTAAAAAAATGAAATAATAATTATTTAACATTTTGAGTTTTTCCTTTAAAGTTTGTGAACAATTGTAATTTTCATCCTATTTTAACAAATAATAGCTCATTTTAGTCTTTGAAATATTTTCTACAAATCCGCTCGGTGGATTTGGTTTTAATTTTTTTTCTTTAAAAAATATATAATAGATAAGTCTGATTTGTTTAATAATTTTCTAACAAAATATTTTTAACAAAAAGAACAATATTTAATAATATTTTTATTTTATGTGAAAAACCATTTTCTAGTTTCAGGTTATGTCAATGGGTTGAACTTCTTTAAGGGCATGTCCTAGATCTTGGGACCACTTGAGACTAAAATGTAGAATTCTATCTTATCTCCCATATTTAATTTGTTAATAATTTAATTGTTTTTTAAAATTTTCAATAAGTCGAACATTCATGACACACTTTATGACTTTCGAAAACGATTCCCAAAATTTTAAATCGATATCTTCTCTAGTTTAGGCTTAAGTACGTGTAAAAAAATTAATCAATATTACCGACTCTTTTTTTAATGTCGGTAATATTGATTAATTTTTTTACACGTACTTAAGCCTAAACTAGAGAAGATATCGATTTGAAATTTTGGAAATCGTTTTCGAAAGTTATAAAGTGTGTCATAAATATTCGACTTATTAAAAATGTTGAAAAACAATTAAATTATTAACAAATTAAATTTGGGAGATAAGATAGAATTCTACATTTTAGTCACAAGTGGTCCCAAGATCTGGGACATGCCCTTAAATCGGATAAGCGGCATTTAAGTAGTAATATCTGATATATTGTCAGACATCGTTTGAATAGAAAATTGTATTTTTCTCTTAAAAAATTGCTAATAGTATTGGAAGATTTCGTTTTATAAAGTAATTTAACCTAAGGTCGTTCATAATTCTAATAATCTTCATTTTATGTAAAAAAACATATTTATGGTTTAATTAATCATTGAGTTATTAATAAAAAGTGTATTATCCATTACTTTTCTTCCTAATTGGGTTTTTAAGTAGTACAAACCTTGACGATGTCAGGCACGTAATTTATATTAATGAATCTTTGAAAGGTGATAATCATATAGTTACTGTTTTTAAAAAATAGAATATCAATTTTTATCAACGACACAGAAAAAAATAATTTTATACTTAAAAGACCAGAAAACAATACTTTTACACGTAAAAGATCAGAAAACAGTTCAAGTTTAAAAATATACTTAATTTAAATTAAGTTAAAAAATGTCTTCAATTTTAAATCACGCTTTTAAATTATTTTAATTCTGTTCTATTGTGATTTCATTTATTTTTTCAATTTTCAGTTATTTTTATTATTTCTCAATTATTTTCTTCAATTTTTATTAAATTCTTCACTATTTTTAAATTATAATTTTCTAAAGTTTATAATACATTCCATAAATTAGAATTATTACATACTTAAAACTATTTAAATTAAGTCTTCAGTTTTAATTAATTTCTTTAATCTCCAATATTAAATATTTAAATCCATTTCTTCATTCTTGAATTACTTTCATAAAATTAAAATTAATTTCTTCAAAGTGCAAATTATATTTTTTAATTTTCCAATTAATTTATTCAATTCTCAATTATTTTTTATATTTTGATTATTATTTAGCGTCACCATTTTTGAGTTATTTTTTCAATTTGTCAATTTCTTCAAATTTTACTTATTTTATGCCAATTTCAATTTTATTTTTTCATATTTTTAATTATCGTCTTCTATATTCATTTTTTTTTATTTTTCAATATTGAAAATATATTATTTTATCGATTCAACTATTTAATTTACTTTTTATTTTCTTTCTTGCAATGGCATATGTATTGTTCAATTTTTTTTAATTGCTTTTCTTCAAGTTTCAATCATTTTCTTCTATTTTAAATATACTCTCTAAATTTGAATTAGTTAAAAATAACTAATTATTAGTAAAATCGTGCCTGAGTTTTTGTTTCTGCAATTAGTTAAAATTAACTAATTATTAGTAAAAATATAGCTAAAAATTAGTTAAAATTTAACTAATTGAATTAGTAAACAAAATTTTACTAAAATATTAGTAATTTTGACATAACCTAAAAATGAATTTGACTAATAATTAGTTATTTTTTACTAAATGGTTAGTAGAAATATAACTATTTCAATTAGTGACTGAGTTTTTGCTTTCAAATTAGTTATTTTTAACTAATTTAGATTTAGAGAGTACTCTTGTTAAATAATTTTCCTTTATTTTTAATAATTTTCTTCAATTTTACATTATTTTCTTCAATTTTTTTTCTCAGTTATCAACTTTTTTCTTCAATTTTCAAAAATATTCAATCTTTCATTTATTTTAGTCAATTATTAATTGTATTTTTCAATTTAAAATTGATTTCTCAAACCCCAATTACACTCTTTAATTATTAAATATGGTTCTTCAATTTTCAATTATAATCTCTAAAATTTTCAATTGTTTTTTAAAATAATAAATATTTTTTATTTTGCAATTATTGATTTTAATTTTCCATTTTTCATGTTTCAAATACGTCTTTAATTTACAATTTTTTTTTCAAGTTTTATCAATATAGATATATTTTTCAATTATTTTCTTTTTTTTTGAAATTTTTTTTCAATCATCCAGTTTTAAAAATGTATTATTTTTTTGTTTCAATTATTTTATTAATCTCTGTATTTTCTTTCTCAAAATATCAATTGCATTTTTAAATTTTTTCGATGATTTTCTTATATTTTTGGTAATTTCCTTCTACATTTTTCAAGTGAATTCAAATTTTGCAATTATTTCCTTAAATTCTTGTTACTTCGAAATCTTAATTGTCTATTTGTTTATTTGATAATACACACTTATTTTCTTCATTTTTCGATTATTTTTTTCAACTCATGCTTTGAAAATGCAATTTTCGAGGTTAACAAATTTGTCAGAAAGTTAAAATTTTCTAGATTTATTTCTAGTGTAAAACCTTATAACGAAGTGTTAATTTACATCGTTTTTAAATTTTCAAACGTGATTAATTCCATTTTCCAAAAAAGTAGAAATAATCAAAATTTTATCATATTAGGGACCTTACAAATATATCTTTCACTGTTAAATTTAAGAAAAAATTTCATTATCAAAAAATTTTCAACTTTAATACATCTCGACTTAATGAAAATGATTTATAATTTTTATCTTTTGACTAGCGAAAATTATAAAATAGTTTAAATTCCCTAATTAATGTAGATTTTAATTAAACATAAATTATTTTTAATCCAAGAACATTCTTATATAAATTCGTATAATTTCTCTACTTTATAATTTATTTTAGGGGTTATGTATAAGATTGCATTTCTTTAATTTTCTGTAAATAATAAAATATGGATTTATCAACTTTTATTTCCCAAATATTTAAGCATTTTTTATGCGCCAGTGTAAAACAATTTATTGAAAATAAAAATGGATAAATAACAAAATAATTATCATTATAAATTAACTATAAAGCAATGAAGTGTAAAAATTATTATTAAATATAACAATTATAAACAGTGTGTTATATAAATTATAAAAATTGTAATTTCTTATATCTAACTAAATTAAACAATGCGCGCTGGGGCGCGATTAGTTTCTACACCTTTTGCTATCAACAATTGTAAATATTTTAAATATAATAATTAAAAAAATAATGGCAAATTTGGCTAATTAATTGAAAAAAAAAAATAATTAAAACGATTAAAATTGACGAAAGTAATTTAAAAAATCATAGAAATATTTTAAAATTATAGAAAATAATTTAAATTTGTGAAAAATACTTCAAAATTTTAGAAATAAATTTAAAAGATAGAATAATGAAAAATTGGAGAAAATAATAAAAAATTTGTAATTGAGATAAATAATCAAAATTTTAGAAAATTAATTCAGAAATGATGAAAATGATTAAAAATTTAAGAAAATAATAAAAAAATAATATAAATAATTCCTCTAGGAGAAAGCAATAATTTAAAATTAATGAAAATAATTAAAATTTCAAAAAATTATTAAAAAAATTACATAATATATTTCAAATAAAGGAAAATTAAAGAAAATTTCATAAAAATACTTAACACTTTTAGAATTTTGTTGCAAAAAAAAGAAGGAAGTAATTAAAAATTAGACAAAATAAATTTAAAAAAATAAACATAATTTAAAATTGAATAGAAAAATGAAAATTTCAGATAAATAATTAAAACCTTTTTGGAAATTATTAAAACGAACGTAAGTAATTGAAAATTGAAGAAAATAATAAACAAGTAATATAAATAATTGAAAATTTTATTAAATAATTGGAAATATCAGATAAATAGTCTACAATTTTGAAATTATGAAAAGAATTGAAAATTATTAAAAATTGAAGAAAATAATAGGAAATTTGAGAAAAATACTTCAAAGTCTTAGAAATAAATTGAAATAATTAGAATAATAAAAAATTGGAGAAAATAATTGAAAATTGAAAAAAACGATTGAAATTGAGATCAATAATTTTAATTTTAAAAAAATTAATTCAGAAATGATGAAAATGATTAAAAATTTAAGAAAATAATGAAAAAATGATGTAAATAATTTTAAAATTGAAGAAAATAATTAAGTTTTGTGAAAATAATTGAAAAATTACATAATATATTTTAAATAAAGGAAAATTATAGAAAATTTCAGAAAAATACTTGAAAATTTTAGAAGTTCATTGCAAAAAAAAGAAGAAAATAATTTAAAATTTTACAAAATGAATGAAAAAATAAAACATAATTTAAAATTGAAAAGAACATTTTTAATTTAAAAGAAATAGGTAATATATTTTAAATAAAGGAAAATTAAAGAAAAATTCAAAAAAATTAATTGAAAAAAAAGAGAAAATAATTAAAATTAGGGGAACTAAATGAGAAAAGATGAATATAATTTAAATTTTGAAAATTGAGAAGAGAATTGAAAATTATTGAAAATTGAAGAAAATAATAAGAAATTTGAGAAAAACATTTAAGAATTTCAGAAAATAATTGAAAAATGATTTTAAAATTTGAAACTTGGAGAAAATAATTGAAATATGATGAGGTTATTGATAAATTGACAAAAATGATTATTTTTGTATAAATACTTTGTGAGGTTCCCATAATGGTCCATTTTTTACTGCGAGATACATTATGAAATAAATAAAAATAAATAAATAAATAAAATAAAAATCGAAATTTCAGAAAAATACTTGAAAATCTAAGAATTTCATTGAAAAAAGAGAAATTTAAAAATTGAAGAAAAGAATTGAAGACGGCTGAAAATAATTGAAACTCAAGATATTTAATAAAATTGTTTGCAAATGATGAAAACAAATGAAAATAATTAAAAATTGAAGAAATTAATTGAAATTTGAGAAAAATACTTAAAAATTTTTAAAAATAATTTTACAAAGTTAGAATAATAGGTAATTAAGAATTTAGGTAAATCATTGAAAAATGATAAAAATAGTTTAAAATTGAAAGAAATAACTGAAATATGATGAAAATAATTAAAATTTTAAAAAAGTAATTGAAATTTTTGAAAATTATGCAAAAAGAATGAAAATAATTAGAAATTGGAGAAAATAATACGAAAATTACAGAATTTATTTTTAAGCAAAAGAAAATAATTGAAAAATCGTTTGAAAAGTTGAAAATTGAAGGCAATAATCTAAATTTGAGATAATAACTGAAAATTTAGGACATTAATTGAAAAATAATTACAATATTTAAAAGATGGAGAGAATAATTGCGAAATGATGAAAAAAAATGAATATTGAACAAAATAATTGAAAATTGAGATATTTGAAAGTTTAGGATATTAATTCAGAAATAATGAAAATGATTAAAAATTGAAGATATTAATTGCAAAATGAAAATAATAATAATGAATTTAAAAAATTAATTTCATCTTGCGATAAATAATATGAAATTTATCTATAAATAATGAAATTGTTTTATTGTCGAAGAAAAAATAATTGAAACTGAAAAAGTGATTGAAATTTTTTTAAAAATAATTGAAATTTGCGAAAGGTAGATTTAAGATTTAGGGGAAAAAGTGAGAAACAATGAAAATAATTAAAAATTGCAGAGAGTAATTGAAAAATGATAAAATAGTTGAAAATTGTAGTTTAAGTAATTGAAATCATAAGAGAAAACAATGATTAAAAATTTCAAACATTAACTTCAGGTGTGGACAGAAAGAAAAAATTCATGAATGAAAGAAACTTGTAAATTATTATACAATATAATTCTTACTTTTAACATTGAAATTTAAATCATTTCTAATTAGAATGACACTAGAGATTCTATTTTCGTACATTGATTGAGAAAATTTTACTTAATTTGATAAATAAATAAAAAAAACTTAAATTCTCATAAATTCTCGATTAGATTTTTGGTCGGTTGTATTCCCGGTTATATTCTTGTTCTCATTACCGTTCTCCAGGTAATTAGGGTTGGAAAGCCGAAAATAAAATCCGACTTTCGATTTTCCGATCGAGTTTTTTCGTTTCGACTTTGAGAATCGATTAATCGGCTATGAAAGTCGACTTTAATCGACTTTCCGACTTTGTTAATAATAAAAAAAAAAAATTATTAGTTTTACTTAATATTAAATTTACTAATACGTGTTAAATGAATATAAATATTTTTATAAATATGTTTTATATTAATAAAACTTATAATTTAAAAGGGCAAATTGGATCTGTGAATGGAAATACAACAAAATTTTGGATGTTTTGTTTAACTTATGCTTCTTCTAAATTTTATGATTCTATAATATTAATAAAGAATATAAATAAATTTTTATTTAAAAATAATTTTAACAAATTATAAAAAAAATTACATTTAAAAGTCGGTACATATAGTAAACCTCGACTTCCGAGTCGACTTCAAAAGTAAAGATCGATTATGAAAAGTCGACCTTCAGAAAGCAAAAGTCGACTTTCGACTAAAATCGAATTCGACTTTTCCAACCCTACAGGTAATATTACTTCTTCGCAACTCTTGTGACAAGATTTCTTGAATTTCTAATATTTAATTTAATTATTAAAGAATAAACAACTTTTGTGTTAACAGATTGATTTTATTTTGGAAGAATATTTATCAAGAAATTGAATTACGGACAGAAAGCTGTTTCATAATTTATATATATTCTTTGAATAAGAAACGATTATCTACTGTTGTCAAGAGGTCATTTTTGAGTAAATTTTTAGAAAGTGTCTACTTAACCCTACACTAGGGAGATATATATCAACCTCCCTGTATCCCCCAAAATTTATATCCAACCCTTCCTGTACCCTCTGGAAATTAAATTGTACGCTCTGTATCTCCCATTTAAAAAATTTTTCAGAGCAAATTTCTAGGTTATGTGATTTCTGTACGTGGAGCCGTACTGTAAATAGGCACACTGACAATTTTTATCGTTTTATAAAAAATACTTAAAATAAATAAGTGATTAATTTTTTGTTGTTGTTCGGTTTGCTCGACTTTTAAAATTTTTCTCTAAACTGTTCCTATACACTGAGAAAAATTTTTGTTTGAATCAAACATAATATGTTTGATTTAAACTTAATTTCACTTTGTTATACAGTCAAACATAATTAAGTTTGATTTGAACAAATTTAGTGGTTGATCATTTATGTTTGATTAAAAGATATTTTTTGTTTGATTCAAACAAAATTTTCATTTACTTTAAACAAAATATTATTTTTCATTTTAAACAAAGTAAATTTTATTTCAAATAAAAGAAATTTTTATTCTTATCATATTATCCTTTTTATTTTTAACATAAAATTTGTTTATTTTAAACACAAAATATGTTCCGCGATAGTTTAATTTTTGTTTGTTGCTTTTATATGAAGCATCCTTTATGTTTGAGATTACTTTAAGTGTTTACATATAAACTATAAAATCCTAAGAAAATTACACTTTTCATTATAACTGCACACAATTCTGGAAATGTGGAACTTTGAATCAGTCTAATTTTAAAGAAAAATGCTCAAAAGAAACAATATCTTTAGTATAAACTCACTTGTGCACAAAAGTTTTAATCACTTCAGATATACCTCAATTTTTCGATAAAATGATAACAGTTACACTTTTAAGAAATCACTTTAATAAAAACAAAACCACGATTGTAAACATTTTTTTCCAAAAAAGCGACAAACACACTAGAAACGACGCGACGCGTTCATGTCTTGCAGAAAACGTAAACTAACGTCAGAATCAGTAACGACGCCATATTGAATGCGCAAAGACCTCTGCGCATTCAATATGTTTGAATCAAACATAAAATATATTTCTTTCAAGTATGAAGACTTCAGATACAAATTTGGTTTAATTTGAATAAAATTTAGTTTTTAATCAAACAAACAGAAAATTATCTTCAAACATAAAATATATTTTAATCAAAACTTCAGATATTTCTAATATATTGAAATTAAACTTAAAAACATTATTCATTCAATCAAAATCATTCAAACAAATATTTATATTTAAATCAAGAAAATATTTTTCTCAGTGTACATATTGCATTTTCCTCAGGCGTTTCTTCGAATAAGAAAAAATTGATGGGGTCGAGTTTCTTTCGTCACTGACAGTAGGTCGATTGTTTCTGCTTGATCTCAGACAGGCTTTCCCTTTCACGTTATCGGAGGGAGACGTGACATTTTTTTGCTCAAGTTTGCCTCACACGGGGTGATATGACAAAAATCGAGCGTGCCACGTAAGAGTTTGAGACGCGAAGTGCACGAGGGTACGTCATGGGTGAAGGGGTGTTTTCTAAAAAGCAGCAGTGCTGAGACAGAAGAAGAAGAAGGGAGAGGCTGTTCAATGTATGTGTGTGAGAGAGAGAAAGAAAAAAAAAAAAAAAGGAGTATACTCTCGCAGTGTCAGCAGATCTGAGATGCTCCGCAGACGCTTGTATTGGAGTGCCCTTGGAAGAATCGAATCGAATGGAAAGGCACGATGGCAGATAATATCTGAATATTAAGGCACTAAGCAAGGACTGTCGCACTCATAAACTATGCCGATATGAATGCGGATGACTCAATTTGACACGATTCATAATACTCATCGATACTGCTATCTTCATTTTACCCTCACTGTCCACTCGTTTGCTAATTCTAGTCTGGAAATCATTAATTCCATGTGAAAAAAGATTTATTAAGATCAAGGTATTTTTTAATTCGAACTGGCCCTAGTTCCAATTAAAGAAATGCTTATTTTTTATCCAGAAAATAAAAACTTATTGGTGAATTTCAGAGTCGTAACTTAGGTTTTTCGCGCCTGGTACGAGATACATATTTTGGCGCCCCCCCCCCCCCCCCCCTATATTCCTTAGAAAAGTAGAAGTTAAAAAATATGTTTCATCAGGGGCAGAGACTTGTAAATTTTTGCCATCTGCACACTTAATATTGACCGGTGGAGGGAGAGGGGAGAAGAGAAATTAAATAATATTAAATTAAAGAGTTTCTTATGTAATTATTGTAACGCAAAAGTTGACAATTTATTTCATTTCGTGTAAATTTTCGGAATTAATAAACAAAAATTTAAAATAATATAAAATTTGTAAAAATCATTACAAAATAAAAAAATTAAAAATTGACGAACTTGATTGAAATTTGAGAAAAAAAATTGAAAAATGATTAAAACATTGAAAAGTGTATACAATAACTTAGATTTGACATAATAAATGAAAATTTAGGATATAAATTGAAAAAAAAATTAATATAGGTATCTAACTAAAAGGTGGCCAAAATAATTGCAAAAATATAAAAGAAAATAAAAATTGAAAGAAATAATTAAAAAATGAAATTAATAATTGAAAATTTAGGAATTCAATTGAAGAATAGAATTTGAGAATAACTAAAATTTGAAGAAATTGATTGAAAATGATAACAATAATAATTGAAAATTGAAAAAAATTATTAAAATTTGAGAAAAATATTTTAAATCCTAGGAAATTAATTGAATAATAATGAAAGTAATAAAAACTCCAAGAGAATATTTGCAAAGTAATAAAAATAATTAAAAATTGAAGACAATAATTTTAGTTTGTTAAAAATAATTGAAAAAATTACAACATATAGTTATAATAAAAGAAAATTTATGCAGTATAATAAAAATAAATGCGAATTGAAAAAATAACTGAGATTAGAGATAAATAATAAAAAGAAAAAAAATAGAGAATTTATTAAAAAATATTTGAAAATGGCAAAAACTAATTTAGAAATGATAAAAATAATTAAAAATTGAAGAATTTAGTAAAAAGTTGTGAAAAAATAATTGTAAAAATTACAGAATATATTTGAGATAAACAAGACTACTTGAAAAGGGATAAAAATAATTGGAAACTAAAGTTAATTATGTAAATTTAGGAACACAAAAATTGAGAAAGCTACAAAATTTATTTGGTGTGAAAGAAAGTGATTCAAAATCCAAGAACATCATTGAAATACTTGAAAAATACAAAAAACAAAACTCATAATTTGTAAAAATAATTAAAAAATGACAAAAGAAATTGAAAGTTCATTAATGAAAAATAAAACTAATTTGATATTGAAGGAAATATTTTAAACTAAAAAAGTTTTATTTGAAAAAGTTAAAGAAAATAATTGAAAATTGCAGAAATTTGGAATTTAAAAATTAGGGGAAAACTTTTAAAAATAATGAGAATCATGGAAGAAAATTTTTGAAAAATGATAAAAATAGTTGAAATTTGTAAGTATAAATTGCAATCATAAAAAAATAATTTTAAAAAATACAGAATATTTGTAAAGTAACAGTATTACAAAATGATTTCAAGAATTTTAAATTCAGAAAAATAATTACAAAATTGTAGAAATAATCGAAAATTTATTTTAAAAAAATGAAAATTTCAGATATATTATTGAAATTTTTAGAAATAATGAACAAAGATTCAAAATAATATAAAAATTGTAAAAATAATGTAAATGAAAAAAAATAATTAAAAATTGACAAAGTAGGTTGAAATTGGAGAAAAAAAATTGAAGAATGATTAAAATATTAAAAAGTGGATGCAATAACTTACATTTGAGATACTAACTGAAATTTTGGATATAAATTGAAAAAAAATAATATATCTAATTAAAAGGTGGCCAAAATAAATGCAAAAAGATAAAAGAAAATTAAAATTAAAAAAAATTATTGAAAAATAAGATAAATAATTGAAAATTTAGGAATTCAATTGAAGAATGAAATTTGAGAATAATTAAAATTTAAAGAAATTGATTGCAAAATGATAAAAATAATAATTGAAAATTGAAGAAAATTATTAAAATTTGAGAAAAATATTTTAAAATCTAAAAAATTAATTGAAAAGTAATGAAAGTAATAAAAAATCCGAGAAAATATTTGCAAAATAATAAAAATAATGAAAGATTAAAGACAATAATTTTAGCTTTTTAAAAATAATTGAAAAAGTTACAACATATAGTTATAAATAAAGGAAAATGATTGCAGAATGATGAAAATAATTGTAAATTGAAAAACTAACTAGAATTTGTGATAAATATTAAAAAAAATCGAAAATAAATGAAAAAGTAATTTAAAATGACAAAAATGAATTGAAAAATAAATTTAATAAAAAAATAGTTGATAGAAATAATTGTTAATTGAAGAAAATAATAAAAATTTGTAAAAAATAATTGAATGAATTACAGAATATATCTGGGATAATAAGACTACAATTACAATTATAGGTATATTATAATTTTTCAAACTTCAATTAATTTGAAATTTCATTGATTAAAAATTTAATTAATCCTCGCTTTGAGAATAATTTATTTATTTATTTACATATCAACGGGCCATAGACAAGAAAGACCCTTTAGTACATAAGTACTCATATAACATTATTAGGTTACACTTTACAGGCTGAGTTAAGTTTATTTATCAGATATGCGCAGATCAGAGATAAACTTTAAAATTATGAGTCTCTTAAGATTTCATTAGGAACAAACATGTCCAACGCACAAAAAACAAAGTTATAAAAATATTATATAAGAATATTAAAGTTATTTAGACCTAATTCGGAAGATTGAAATTCACAATTTAGCCAATTCTCTCAGGATGTAATAATATATTTAAAATTATTTAAAAATTTCTTCAATTTTTAACAATTCTTTTCTATTACAATTTCAATTATTCGCTACAATTTTCACCTATTTTTAATTTTTTATCATTATTTAAAATTTTTCTTTCAATTATAATTATTTTTATTATTTTTAAAAATTTCCCCTGAATTATAAATTCAATTTCCGCAAGTTTCAAATATTTTCTTTAATTTTTTCAAATAAATTAATTGATGAAATTTTAACTTTAAAACTAAATTTTACTAAATGAACGAATTAATTCCTTCCTATTAATAATTTTTATATTTATTGATTTTAAAAGTTTCATTAAAAGGATGTTTTAAATACAGTAAATACAACTTCGAACTATAACACACATTTTTGAAAATACTTTTCAGTCAACAGTGATTTTCTTAATATTTTTAAACAATTATTTTCAAATCTTTAATTAACATAAAGTAATAACCAATTTTTTAAGTATAATTATTTAGAAAATATAAAGAAAATCACTGTTTATTACAATTTTTAACTTCTGCTGTCAAAATCCAGTGGTGTGTATCATAAGACTGAACACTTAATGTAGGCTTAATAAGGCTGAACCGAAATTTATTGTCAAATAATTTTTATTCTTCTTGTTTTTTTAAAACTGTCAGTAACCAATTGTAATTTTTATCCAATTTTGACAAATAATAACTTATTGTATTCTTTGAAATATTCTCTACAATTTTAGTTGTTGAATTATGTTCATAATATTTTGTTCATAAGTTATTAAAGAAATAAAATTTGTTTCTTACACAATTTTTTAAACAAAATATTCTTAACAAAATTTAACAAGTTGAATTGTAGATAATGTATTAAAGAGCAAAATAAGCTATTATTTGTCAAAATTGGATAAAAACTACAGATTTTAATTACTAGATTTAAAGAAAAAACACAAAATGTTTAGTAATTATTATTTGACAATAAATTTTCGTCTAATCTAATTTTTTCTGATAATTGCACAACTCAACCTTCAAAAATTTGGTGATATTATTTTAATTATGGTTTCATTTGCTGTTAAAAACCACTTTTTAATTTGAGGTTATGTCAGGCGTCCTTTCTGTTATTTTTTGTAAGAAATACTACCTGATTAATTTCTTTTTTTTTATATTAGTTTTATATTTTATATTAGTTTCCTTGTCTGTAATTGGGTTCAAACAAAGAAAGTTAATAAAAAAGTCATTTTCTTGACAAAATCAATTGTCTTCTGAAGAAGTATTATGTTATTTTTAAATTTCCCGCTTGAAAATCAGAATCAATATGGCGCTGATTAATTTCGGTGAATCGATATAGAGACCCGGGAAGCACAACAGTGTTGCCAAACTGTTTGTTATTTCGAGGCAGGTTTGCCAATCGAAAATTTAACTTCTAACAAAGAAGAAACTAAAAATTTTTTAGTTTTTTAAGTTGAATAAAATATGTTGTAAATTGACATTTAAACCTCGTGAAATTAAAATTCTAATTTTATTTTTAATAACTTCACATTTGGTTACGAAATTGTGAATTTTGTTTTATAAATTCAATTATCGTTTTTCAAGTAGATAATTTTTGAAAATAGTAGGTATTGACAGGTGTATATTAGAAAACAACACATTACAACTTTTTTTTTATTGTAAGTTTCATTTTCCAAATTGAAGAAAATACATTTCTTTATTTTAATCAAAGCAGTAGATCCAGTTAGAAAATGTTAAAAATGATATAGAAACCACAAACTTAGTTCTTTTAGGAACATAATTTTCTTTAAATTGGTACATTAGATATTTCAAGATCCCTGTTCGACTCTGTAAAAATTGTAAAAAATATTTGGTATAAGAATTTTTTTCAAAATTATAAAACATAGAAAGAGTTTTGGTACAGCTGCTATTCCAGTCAAGAAATTTTTTGATTCACTTTAATTCACTTTTTATACAAATTTGTGCAAAAGATTAAATGTAAAGTTAGTTTATACCAAGGAAATTTTTCAAGAGAAGTAAAACCGTGAAGCAATTTTCTCTATTAATAAAAAAAAAACCAATTTTTTAGAAAACTACTAATTCAGTGGTTAAAATTGTCTAGTTAATAGTGTAAAAATAGACTACAATATTCAGTACACAGAAATCTACTAAATTATTTTAGCGGTTTTACAGAACCGCAAAATAAATTTGAATAATTGAATTAGTAGCTTTTACTAAACTATTAGTATCAAAATTACTATTTTTATGACATGGCAACCGAATAATTTATAATAATAATAATAGTATATTAACTGTGAAATTAGTAGTTTTTTAATAATTCAGAATTAGAAAGTATTTTTAAAAAGCAAAAAATTTATTTGAACTTTTGGCCAAACAAATATTTATTTTGCAATAATATCGTCAAGTAATCGAATATTATTTAAATTAAATTTTGTTATAGAATTTTTTCTCTATTAATATTAAAAGACAAATTTAATCGGGACTTTACATTCATTAATATTTCTGATATATTAAAAAAGTAATTACCTGTTTTTACTACTGGCATGATTTCATGGTTCTCGAGCAATAACGACAACATTCATTTGCGTTTTTCGGAGAACACGGGCCAGATCTTCTGCATCCGTTTATTGTGATTGATAATATACTTAAAATAAAGCAAATGCAAAGAAAATAGAAATTTTTTGACAGAGCCATTCTAATGACAGTTATTCGCAAGTTTAAACTGATAATGATAAAATGCTTTGTAGCGCTTATACAAAATTTTTTAAAATCGGGTTTTTATACCATTCTTATTGTTCTCTAATTATCCTTCATTTTAGTATTAACACAAAACTTCTTTTAAAAATACTCATTAACGGGGAGATTATGATTAAATAGACTAATTACGTAATTTAAATTGAAGGATTATTTGTGCCAAGGTGAGAATGCAGCTTTTATTTTTATCGTTGATAAAAGCTTTTAAGATAACTAAAATAAAGAAAAAAAATTTAATTTCGAGTTTTATATAATAATGTGTTAATTTATTATATTCTTATGTTATAATGAAAAACTATGTTTAGTGTTACTACAAGTTAATTTCGTTTCAGGTAGTATTATACTTTGCATCGATAAAAAAATCGACTTTTTTTTTTATTTTATTTTTGTGGTCTACATTACCTCAAGAATATAATTCCCAAATTGCAGATTAAAATTCGAAGAAATAAAAAAGTTATATGCATGTAAAAGTTATACATATGCACATCGGCTCATTACACACAAAACTTTAAACGCGTTTTTCTCAAAACCATGTTTTTTAAACTGGCGGACAGCATAACTCGAGTTCTTTTTAATCGATTTTAAAAAACTTTAGATCAATTTCTTCGTTATAAAATCCTTCAGGCATCCCCCCTAAATCCGATTGTCTACTTTATTTTTTTTTTGTTTTTTAACAACTCAAAAATGACAAAAAAATACTCATTTTTTGTCATTTTTTTTTAAATTGGCGCCATTTTTTTATTTTTTAATATTTTTTATCGGGGTTAGGGGGGATACCTAACCACATGTATCAGCTTTAAAACCACATTTGAATTTTTCAGATCGGATGTTTCTGTGAGGCTGTAGATTGTCCGCCGATTTATAGTTTATTTTTTTTATCTTGACTTTGGCGCCCTCTAGTGACGAAACAGGCACAGTAAAAAAATTTTATTTTTTCATTTTTGACAGACAAAAATGTCAAAAATATGATGCAAAAACTTTCAATGCTTCAAATAAAATTATCACCGAGAAAAAAATTGTTTTTTAAAGTCATCTTTGACAACTTACAAAGTATAATACTACCTTCACAAAATTTCGAGTTTTTCAAGATTTTAAAAATCGAAGTTTTTTTTTAGCTAAATATAAAAACATGTTATAAACTTAAAATATTAAATTATCGTTTATCATTTTTTTAAAACATTTTTTTTTGCTACGTATTAGTATTTTGTCAATTTACTATTAATTTCATAATATAATACGTGTATTCAATTATTTGCAAACCAAAATTTACTTAATAACACATTTTTGCTTTAACATCAAATTTGTTCTAAGTAAGTGTATTATATCTTTTAAATTTGCCACTTAAAAATCGAAATCAATATGGCGCTGATCAATTTTGGTAAATCGATACAAAACCGGGAAGTACAACAGTGTTACCAACTTTTAACCAATCGAAACATGTTTACCAATCGAAAATTTACTTTCTGCAGTTAATATATAAAAATGTAATAATTCAATATATTGGGTCAGAAATCGTGAAATCATAATAAAAAAAATTAAATTTTTCTTTTTTATCGAAATATAGAAAAAATGATTATGTCGAATAATAAAAATATTTCTGCCAAACGAAACAATTTTTAAACATTTTTTACAAAAGTTATTGCAAAATTAACATTCTTAACACTATTTCAATTGAAGCTAATATTTTTTTAAAATTAATTTGCCAATTTAAGTGTACTTTGAATAGCATCAAAGGGCATAAAACAGACTTGCCATTACAGTTCAAAAATTTAAAAAAAAATTTTTTTTTATAATTTTTTTATAAATTATTTATAAGCAATTATTTTTTTCAATGTTCTGGACATTTTAGAAATGGGAAAAAAATATTATAATACACTTAAAACTCTAAGGAATCGAAATCCATTGCAAAAATCATGTTAAAATCATGGTTTAAATCATTGGAAAATTTGCATTAAAATCATGATTTAAATAAAAAAAAACTTAAAAATTCTCCGGATGTCAAATACTGCACGTAAAACATCGGAAACCATGAACAAAACCCAAAAATTTGTGGATCTTCAAAATTTAAATTTTAATGTTTTAATCTTTATAAAATTTAAAAAATTATAGATGATCAAAATACCTACGATTTACAAATTTTTGGTATGAAAATAGCAAAAAATAGTATTAAACTATATTTTACTATCTTTAAGTCATTATAATTTAAATAAATTCCAAACTTCAATTACATCATATTCCAATTTGTTCCAACTTTTAAATTTCAATTAATTCAAATTTAAATGCATATGTATTAATTAATGCAAAATAATTCAATAATATTAATTATTTTCCATATTCACAATAATCCGTTTTTTTAATATTCTTACAAGATTTCTAAGAGATTTTAATTTGTCGAAACTGTTTAATGTATCTTATAATTTCTTATTTTTAGAAAATTAAAATTTTTTTCTACTTTTACTTTTAATATTTTTTCGTATTTTTTTTATTTGTCCTTTTACTTTAGGATTCTCTTTAATTTTCCTCTTTTTATGCTAATTATTTATTGAATATTATTTTACACAATTTCGTTATTATAACATTCACTAAACTGCTTATTTCGTTGGTTTTTATAATTATTTCCAGATTTTTAAAGATATATACTCCCATTTTTTTGTAAGTTTATCCAATTTTTTTTATATCTTGTCTATTTTTAAGAGATTTTTTGCGAACTTACTTATTCTTCTATAAAGTAATTAGATTTTCTTTATTTTTCTAAATTTATTGTTGGGTTTATTTTAAGTGTAATATTATAAAAATGTGTTTGGTTTAATTTGCTTAAACTTTTTTATTTTTAAAGTATTTTTAAGTAGGTAAGAAACACTTCTCTACTTTCTTCCTATTTCTTTAATTTTCTTGATGTTATTTATTTAGCATCTAGAATACTAAAGAAAAACAATAAACTAAAAAATAATATCTATTTTCGATCAAACGAATTTCTCATGGAATGTACCAAAAAAATAATCGCTCAATAATTTTCTCAATGGATTTCGATCCCTTAGAGAATTTCAAGTGTATTATAATATTTTTACCCGATTTTTAAAAGGTCCAGAACATTGAAAAAAATTAATTGTTTATAAACATTTTATAAACAAATTATGAAAAAAATGTTTGTTTTAAAATCTTCGAACTGTAAATGAAAGTTTATTTTATGCCTTTTTATTTTATCTAAGGTAGATACACTTAAATAAATAAACTCATTTAATTAACATATATAAGCTCTTTTATTTAAAAAGTGTTTAAAATTTTCATTTTGCCAATAACTTTTGTAAAAAAATTCGTAAAAATTTGTCGTTCGGTAGAAACATTTTTATGATGTAACATAATACTTTTTTTAATATTTTGTTAAAAAAAAAAAATCTGTGCGCGCTGATTTTACTAATTCTGACCCATTGTAAATTGTAATGTAGTTTTAAATTTTAAATAATTCGTCGTAAAAGAATAAATATATTTTATTTTCTGATTTATAGAAACTTGAGAGTAGAAAAGGGGAAAATGTCGGTTTAATTAAGAATAGAAATAAATCGAATAAAATACTTTATGGAAAATAATCTTGATTGCTTTTGACTTTTAATCAGAACTGCCTTACAATGTCGGACTCTGAGAGCAGTATGGACAGCTTTGAGATGATGAAAAGAAATTTAAGCACCGATTCGAGGTTCTCAAAGAATGAAGATAATGACAAGATAGAGGAATTTGATATGTTGTTTCGATCGATGATAGAATCCCGTGGCTCTTCTTTGGAGGATGAGGAAGGTCTCGAGGAAGGGAATGAAGACAAGAATGCAGGTAATATTCAATATTTAAATATCTGAATAATTTAATACGTAATATCATGAAAAATGTGTGTTTTTAAAAAAAATGTTTTTCTACGCAATTGATTAAATTCAATGGGTACTATTTTTTTAAATTAAAATTTATTTCTTTACATGATTTTTATTTGAATTTATTTATTGACATTGAGTTTGTTTACATTTGCTGATTTTTTATGCGTTTTAAAGTAAAAAGTAAATTGATTCCAGATTACATAGGCGTAACTACATGGGGACCAGGGTGGGTCGTCCCACCTATAGTTGGCAACAATTTTAAATTGAAGAAAATAAAAGTAAAAATTAAAGAAAATAATTGAGAAACGAAAAAATCAATTTTTAAATAACAAGAATTTAAATTAATTATTTAATTACTTATACGAAAATAATAATTAACAGATGATAAATAGACGAAATTTGGAAAAATTAATTTAAAAATAAGAAAAATGATTGAACTTGAAAACAATACATTAAATTTAAAAAAGGAACCAAAATTACGGAAGAAATTAAAGACAAGATTAAAAATAAAAAATTGTAATTGAAATTTGAAAAAAATAATTAAAATTTCATGAAAACAATTTCATTATGACTAAAATAACTGAAAATTAAAGAAAATAATTTTAAAAAGAAGATAATTAAGTAATGACAAAAAATTAAATTGAAAAATAAAATTTCAAAAGAGAAGAAAAAATAAAGTATTGAAGAAATTAATTTTAAAATAACAAATAAAATAAAAAATTATTGATTACAAGTTAAATTTAAGAAAATAACAAAAAATGAAAGAAAATCTTTAAAAACAACTTTTTTTGAATTTAAAAATGAGAAAAAGTAATTAAAATAGAAATAATAATTGAAATTTAAAGAAATATCTTACAAATTGAAGACATTAACTAAAAAGGGACAAAAATAATTTAAGTTTTTAGGCTGCCTAAGAAAATGGAAGATATTTTTGAAAAATTAAGAAAAATATTGATGAAATTGATAAAAAAATAAAAAAAATTTTCAATTGTTAGAAAATATAAAATACTACGAATATAAGATTAATAAGAACTAAAATTTCAAATAAAATACTGAAAAATTAAGAAAATATTTATAACAAATAATTGAAAATTAAATAAAAATATTCTAAAATACATTAAGAATGTAATTGAAATTTTAGAATCACCTGGAAAACAATTCAAATTGTTCAAACAATACTTTAAAATCGCTGAAAATAACAATTTTCAAGTTTGAAAAATTAAAAAATATTCGGAAACTAAAGTAAATTAAAAAGATTAAATGAAAATCGAAGAAAGAAAATAAAAACCTCACAATTAATTTAAAAATTGCAAAAAAATTTGAATTGAAGACAAAAATTTATAAAATGTGAAAAATAATTAAGAATTGAAGGCATTTAATAAAAATGCCAAAAATAATTAAAAGAAGAAGAATAATCGAAAATTGAAAAGAAACGTGAAAAATAAGAAAATAATTCCAATTGAAGACAAAAATTTAGAATTGTAAAAGAAATTTGTATTTGAAGAAATTCAGTATAAAATGATCAATATAATTAAAAAATATAAGTTACGAGTTAAATTTGTAGAAAATAATTGAAGAAGCTCATTTAAAAATAGAAAAAGTAATTGAAATTGTAGACAAAACAGATTTAAAGTAAAGAAAAATATGAGAAATAAACAAAATAATTGAAAAGCGAAGAAATTGCATTTAAATATACTTTTAAAAAATTGAAATTTGAAAAAAGTGCTTAAAATGAATTGAATTTTAAGGATTAAAATTATAAATCGATGATATTCCTGGAAAAATAATTGAAAATTAAAAACGATAAAATAAAAAATGCGAAAATGAGAAAATAATTGAAAATTAAAGACTATAAAGATAAAATATGCGAAAATGAGAAAAATAATTAAAATTGAAGACAATAGTTTCTTGAACAAGGAGACAAAATTCCTGATGAAATTAAAGGCAAGAATAAAAATCAAAAATTGTAATTGAAATTTAACCCTCCTACGGTTAGACCCGAGATATCTCGGGGTAAAAAAACTGTGCCAAAACGGTTAACCCCGAGATAACTCGGGGTAACTAAATACTTTATATCTTGTCAAAAAACCAACGGATTTACATGATCCAAAATGGAAATTAAAGGTCATACTCTAAGCTTTTCAGAAATATATGATAACTTGAAAAAAACTTTGAAAGTTAGTTAAAAAAAAGACTTTTTTAATAAGACAATAATGTTCATTTAATCAGAAAGTTTATGAAATAAGCTTGCGAAAATCGTTACTTGGGGGTTTTCGGGGTCGCCGATCACGAATCTGAAATCAATTTTTAAAAAATCAAAATGGCGGATCCAATATGGCGGATAATTTTGAAGATTTTGTTTAAATTAATCGGATTTGATTGAAAATTATTACTCGGGGGTTTTTGGGGTCGCTGATAATGAATTTGATGTCACTTTTTAAAAATTCAAAATGGCGGATCCAATATGGCGGATAATTTTGAAGATTTTTTTTAAATTCATCGGATTTGATTGAAAATTATTACTCGGGGGTTTTTGGGGTCGCTGATAATGAATTTGATGTCATTTTTTAAAAATTCAAAATGGCGGATCCAATATGGCGGATATTTTTGAAATTTTTTTTAAAAATTTAGCGGATTTGTTTGAAAATGGTTACTCGGGGGTTTTCAGGGTCGCTGATCACGAATCTGAAGTCAGTTTTCAAAAATTCAAAATGGCGGATCCAATATGGCGGATCATTTTGAAATTTTTTTAAAAAATTCATCGGATTTGATTGAAAATTGTTACTTGGGGGTTTTTGGGGTCGCTGATAATGAATTTGATGTCACTTTTTAAAAATTCAAAATGGCGGATCCAATATGGCGGATAATTTTGAAGATTTTGTTTAAATTAATCGGATTTGATTGAAAATTATTACTCGGGGGTTTTTGGGGTCGCTGATAATGAATTTGATGTCACTTTTTAAAAATTCAAAATGGCGGATCCAATATGGCGGATAATTTTGAAGATTTTTTTTAAATTCATCGGATTTGATTGAAAATTATTACTCGGGGGTTTTTGGGGTCGCTGATAATGAATTTGATGTCATTTTTTAAAAATTCAAAATGGCGGATCCAATATGGCGGATATTTTTGAAATTTTTTTTAAAAATTTAGCGGATTTGTTTGAAAATGGTTACTCGGGGGTTTTCAGGGTCGCTGATCACGAATCTGAAGTCAGTTTTCAAAAATTCAAAATGGCGGATCCAATATGGCGGATCATTTTGAAATTTTTTTAAAAAATTCATCGGATTTGATTGAAAATTGTTACTTGGGGGTTTTTGGGGTCGCTGATCATGAAACTGAGGTCACTTTTTAAAAATTCAAAATGGCGGATCCAATATGGCGGATATTTTTGAAATTTTTTTTAAAAATTCAGCGGATTTGTTTGAAAATGGTTACTCGGGGGTTTTCAGGGTCGCCGATCACGAATCTGAAGTCAGTTTTCAAAAATTCAAAATGGCGGATCCAATATGGCGGATCATTTTGAAAATTTTTAAAACTAGGTGTGAATTCTGTCCATTTCATGGACACTTCGCTTCCAAGGAAGCAAGATAATTTGCTTCCTCATAGAGGAAGCAATAAATTTATTTATTTAATATAAAAAATAATAATTTAATTTTAAATTAATTATTATTTATTTTTATTTATGCAAATAAGTATTATTACGTGGGTTTTTAGTCAATTATATACTTAATATAGGTCAATCGATTCGTTTTGAGACAAGGAATATGATTTTGTAATTCGTTTGGTTGATTTTTTTTTTAAAAATTTTTTTTTTTTTTTTAAATTTCCAAAAACGAGATTTTTTGATGAAAAAAAACTGAAAAATCATGAATTATTACGTGAGTTTTTGGTCAATTATATACTTTATATAGGTCAATCGATTCGTTTTGAAACAAGGAATATGATTTTTTCAGTCATTTGTCTGAATTTTTAGCACGAAAAATTTTTTTGCCAAAAAACGATATTTTTCAATGAAAAAAGGTGCTCAAAAAAATTTGATTGGGTATTTTCAAAAATCCCTGTGTCCAAATTTAGATATTTGTGAGCTTTATATGTCATCCAAATTTTATTAAAATCCGTTGAAGCGTTCTCGAGATATCCTGGCGACAAAAAACGCTATACACACACACGTACACACATACACACACACACACACACACACACACACACACACATACATCTGGACATTTGCTTAGGAATGAAAATTTACGCTTTTTAGATGAAAATGAGTCGATTTACACTATTTTTGGAAAATCGAAAATCTTAACGATCACAACGCTTCCTCTATGAAGAAGCAAAAATTCATCGGATTTCATTAAAAATTGTTACTTGGGGGTTTTTGGGGTCGCTGATCATGAATCTGATGTCATTTTTTAAAAATTCAAAATGGCGGATCCAATATGGCGGATATTTTTGAAATTTTTTGTTATTTTATCGGATTTAATTGAAAATTGTTACTCAGGGGTTTTTGGGGTCGCTGATCATGAATATGATGTCATTTTTAAAAAATTAAAAATGGCGGATCCAATATGGCGGATATATATATATATATATATATATATATATATATATAATTGAAGATTGTTGATTGTAATTGTTAAATTTGAGAAAATCTTTAAAAAATTTGTTTCTAATTAAAGATTAGGAAAAATAATTAACATGGCAATAATATTTCAAAATTGGAGATACCAATTGAATTAATTCGTTGAAAAATGTCAAAAATAATTGTAAATCGAAGAAGGACAATGAAAGTTGAAGAAATTCGTTAGAAAATGACAAAAAGTAGTTGAAAATTATAGTTTCTATGTTAAAATTGATGGAAATAATTCAATGAAGTATAAAAACATTGCTCTAAGTTAAATAAAATTTTATGTCTCAAATCGCAAAATCGTAAATTTTTAAAAATGAGAGAAATTTTGTGAAAAATTGAATAGCGCGACCTTTAAAAATGGTTTTAAAAATTAATCAAAAATATGCGCATCTTTTTTTCTTAACCAAAGATCTATATTTTTGGGTTGCGTTATAGAAATTTTAAAGTTGATTTTTTTCTGGGGCACCGAAATATATATACTTTTAAATTAATAGTTTTTTACAAATTGAAATTTAGAGCGTACTAAACTCGCAACCGAATTGATTAATAAAATATCTTTATCCATAAGTTTAACACATTTTTAAAAGATTATTATTTACAAAAAAAATTCTTGATATTACGTATTAAATTAGGACTATTTCACAAACTATTCTAGTCAGCGTCGAAAACACATTTTTTGTAAACTGTAAATATCACTTCACAAAAAACATATTTAAAAGCAGACGTGTAATCAAAGTTTAACCGACCACTGAATTCCCAATATTGGAAATATTTGTAAACCCGATGTTTGCCACGTGTGGTATTCAAGATCGATTTACTTTAAATCCAATATTTTGCAACGAGAAAATAATCGTCTATATTTCAATTAATTTCCTCTTTGATAGCTTTGCTCGAAATAAATATAAACTATCCGCAGTTTTTTTTAAAAACTGGAATGAATGACTAATAACTGAAAAAAGAAGATTGAATGTTTTTAAGGTCTTAAAAAAAAGAAAATACTAAATAAGCTCTCGAAGCTTTTACCAGAAAAGGCTTTATAATTTTGAATTCTTTTTTATTACTTGTTGAGAATGCAAGGAACGAACTGAGATTGCGTACATTTTTTGCTTTCAATATCCACATTCTTTGCTTGCCAAACTCGAGTACCCTGAAGCTGAAAATCTAGAGAGGCTAAGAGGGAGCTAAAGCGAGGGAAGAACTTACTAGGACCTAGGTAACCTGTTGAGAGCTTCGAAAAAAGGGGAAGTTAAAGAGACTGCGAGCTCGAGAAAATGGAGAGTTTGCAACTTAACTTGGGAAATTTTCCAGACGCTCCACTTGCTAAGGGCATTACTGAACGAAAGTAGCTAAATTGGAGGAAAGAAATTTTCTTGCCTAGAGGATTATGTATTCTTACGGAATGAATAGAACTTTTCTTTTCTGTATTAGAGAAGAAGATTTCCGACAGGGAAATATCCTCCTAAATAAGATAAATATTTCTTAATTCAAGTATCGGGAAAAGATGTTCAGAAAAAGTGTATTTAAATTTGACAATTAGTTATGGATCAAAACTTTTGAAATCATCTTAAAAAAAAAAAGATTTTTCTTTTTTATCGAAATATTGAAAATATTATTTTGTTGGATCATAAAAATATTTCTACCAAACGAAAATATTTTTAAACATTTTTTTACAGAAGTTATTGCAAAATTGACATTTTTAATACTTTTTAAATAAAAGATTATATTTCTGAAATAAGTTTACCGATTTAAGTGTAAATTGAATAGAATCAAAGGGCATAAAAGAGGCTTCCAATTACAGTTCGAAAATTTCAAACAAATATTTTTTTCATAATTTGTTTATGAATTGTTTATAAACAATTAATTTTCCAATGTTCTGGACCTTTTAAAAATCGGAAAAAAATATTATAATACACTTAAAATTCTAAAAAATCGAATTAATAAATAAATCGGTAAATTTGGGCCAAAATTTAAATAAATTCGGGTCAGAGAATTTCTTTCTAATGATATTTTAGGTAATTATTGGCAAAGAAAACTACCACCCCGAGCAGTGAGACGCCACCTGTTCTAAACAAATATGGCCGCTGACAGAGAGTTTATTCAAAGACAGTCGAATTTGGTTTTACAATAAAATTTTGTTTTATTTTCATTCACTAAAGCTCCTCCGACGTCTAGAAATATTATATAGGGTCAAAATGTTATCAATTTTGGTATGCGGAGCTAGCAATCAAACTAGAGGAAAAATTGAAAATTCCATTGTATATTCACAAAATAAATAATTCTCACCATTATAAAATTATAATTAACTTTTATAAACACTTAAAAATTTTGTTTTTAAAATAAATATCGAATTTTTATGTACTAAATACGTCAATTTTCTTTCTGTCGGCGGCCATATTGGATAGTTCCTAAAGTAACCGATAGGGTCGTTTTGTAAATTTAAACTACCAATCAAGAAGAAAATAATTTAAATTACAGGTCATAATTATTTTAACTAATCTCAAATTTAATTTATCAAAACGTGACACTATTAAAATTTTAATCTTTATAAATAATAATAAAAATTTAGTAACAAATAGTTCAAAGTTTTTTTTCGAGAAAATTCTAGTCATTTTCAACATAATTAAAAAATAAAACTAAATACGTAAGTATGTCACTTTTCGGAAAAGTGAAAAACCTCTCATTTTCTAGGAACCATTCCTTTTTAATTTCTTTCTTTCATTTACTTATTTACTTTTTAAACATCTCAGTAAATCTTTTCATTTACTTAATTAATTTTTTGACTTCTTAATAATATTTTTATAAATTAACTTTTTCTTCATTTTCTAGTTATTTTTTTTATATTTTTAGTCTCTTATTTCATTCTAGAAGCTTCTTAAAATATTTTTCTCCTTCATATTTTGGTTGTTTTTCACATTTTTCCATATTTCATAATTTCTGGTTATTTTGTAATAATTTGGAACTTTTTATCACATTTTTGTTATTATTGTTATTCCACAGTTATATATTTAAACTTAATAATTGTTTATTTCTTCAGTTGTTTTTTAAAACATACATTTTTTTATTTCCAATTTTTGTTACTTTTCACATTCTTTTCATATATTTCTTATCTTCTATATTTATTCTCTTTTAAAATCCAGACATTTATTTTATAACACAATGTTCAATTATTTTTTCCACTTTCAAGATTTTTAAAAAATCCCAGTTACTTATCTTCATTCCTAGGTAGTTACTTATTGACTTTTAATTAATTTACATTTCAAATTTTTACAGTCATTTCTAAACATTTTAAACACTTTCTTATTATTTTGTTATTATCTAGTACTTTTTTTAACATTTTCATTCTGTAGCTATATATTTTGACTTAATAATAATTTTTAAATATTGATTAGATAAATTTCTTACATAATTATTTAATTATTTTTTTACTTTACAGTGGTTTTTTTTTTCATTTTATCGTTGTTTCAGTTATCTAAACTTACTTTTAAAATGTATTTCTTTTTTAGGGTTTTCTTAAAAACATTTTTTGGTTGTTAAAACTAAAATTCATTTACTTTCACATTCAAATGGTACTTCTTACTTTCTAGTTCTTTTTTCCTAATATCTAGATATTTTAATCTCTAATGTCACATTCTGTTTTTTTTTAATTATTGGATATTTTTTTTTTAATTTTTAGTTATTTGTACTTATTTCTAGTTATTTATTTACTTTTCAATGATTTTTCTTTGTTTTTTTAAAACAAATTTCGTTAAATTATAATTTTGTTTAAATTTAAAATTTCCTTTAATCAAGTTATAATTATTTTTTTCATTTTCCAGTTACTTTGTATTTTGCTAGTGATTTTTGAACGTTTTAGTAATTATTTTTACTTTATAGTTAGTTCGTCACTTACTAGTATAATTTGCCAAAAAAATGTATGTTTATTTCTTTTTCTAATTATTTTTTCACTGTCTAATAATTCTACTACTTTTTCTTGTAGTTTATTTGCATGAATTTCTTATTCTGCTTTTACTTTTCAATAAAATCTTTTAGTTAATTTTTCACATTCTGGTAACTTTTTCTTTACTTTGAGTTGTCCTGTTGTAATATCAAGAATTTTTCACTTTAATGTTATTTTCTGAAATTTATTATTTATATTTATTATTCAAATTTCAGTAATTTCCTTATTTTCTAGTAATCTCTCACTTGTTAGTTATTGCTTATTTATTGTTAAATAATTACACTCCTTTTAGATTTTTTCTTTTTTCAAGTTTTTATCTAATTTTGCTTCCTCATAGAGGAAGCTTTGTGATCGTTAAGATTTTCGATTTTCCAAAAATAGTCTAAATCGACTCATTTTCATCTAAAAAGCGTAAATTTTCATTCCTAAGCAAATGTCCAGATGTATGTGTGTGTGTGTGTGTGTATGTGTGTGTGTGTACGTGTGTGTGTATAGCGTTTTTTGTCGCCAGGATATCTCGAGAACGCTTCAACGGATTTCAATAAAATTTGGATGACTTTTTAAGCTCGTGAATATCTAAATTTAGACACAGGGATTTTTGAAAATACCCAATCAAATTTTGTTGAGCACCTTTTTTCATCGAAAAAAATCGTTTTTTGCCAAAATTTTTTTCCAAGCTAAAAATACAACTTAATGAATAAAAAAATCATATTCCTTATCTCAAAACAAATCGATTGACCTATATAACTTTTATAATTGATCAAAAATTCGTAAATTAATTGATGTTTTTTCATTTTTTTGCACTTAAAATTTATTTTTTTAAAGAATTTCTTGAATTAAATTTTATATTATTAATATATTGCTTTTTCTATAAGAAAGCAAATTTGTTTGCTAACTTTCAAAACGAATTATCCACGAAATGGACATAATTTTCACCTAGTAAAATAATGATAATAATAATAATAATAATAATAATATTACTAATAATATTAACCCTCAACTGCTAGACTATCGGGATTTAACGTAACTGCTAAATTACTAATCAAATTGTTTTAGTGTCTTTTTAATCAAAATAATTCATGTTTTTTTAATTTTTGTTTTTATTAACTTAACATATTTAAAATATTATTAAATTATTGCTTCCTTGGAAGCGAAGTGTCCATGAAATGGACAGAATTCACACCTAGTTTATATTTATTTTTCATTCGTTTCTATATATTTTCTTTAATTTATCATTTTCTAGCAATTTTTCTTTATTTTTATTGTTCTTTCATTAATTTCATCAATTTTCAGTTGTTCTTAACTTTCTACTAATTTTTTTTTCTTTTTAGTAAAATAAAATTTTGTTGTTGTTGTTTATCCTAAGTATTTTAAAAATTTCTAATAATTCTTACTTATTTTGTAATTTTTTTTAACTACTTATTTTACAGACATTTTTTAAAGACAAAATCTTAATTGTTGTTTTTTCACTTTCCAGACATATTTCTTTACTTTTGAGTTACTCTCTTTCAATATTTTAAATTTTTAATTTAAAAAAAATCAAACTTACAATTAGTACTTATTATTCGCTCAATTATTAGTAATTTTTTTAATTTTTAAATTATTGCAGTCCCGTTTATTAGTTTTTTTTTATTCAATTTCCATTATTTATTCTATTTTTAGATTTTTTATTTATTTCTAAATTTTTTTCTAACATTTTGATTTAGTTTTCATCAGTTTATACCAATGTCATGTCACCATGACTATTAATTGATTAATTAATTAATACTTAATTAATATTTTAATCACATTTTAGTGCAATAAATAATACAAATTTGTGTTGTTTTATGTTTACACAATTAACTTTTATTTAGTGAAGCGGACAAACAATTAGTTAAGTATAAATTATTAAATCATTATATTTGGTTTGTTTAAACAAATAATTGGATTGTTTAAACAAATAATTGGATTGTTTAAACAAATTAAAATAAGAAATTAAGTAATGTTTATCATTCGACAATTGCTTTATATTTAAACCACACATATTGACGAGTTTATTTAAATAAATAAATTGTTTAAACAAATAAACAAATTGTTTAAACAAATTGAAATAAACAATTAAACGATGTTTATAATTTATATAGAAATAACCTTGAAATAAATTACAGAAATAATTATCAATTTTATCTTGATTGTTTAAACAAATAAATAAATTGTTTAAACAAATTGAAATAAACAATTAAACGATGTTTATGGTTTCTATAGAGATGACCTTGAAATTAATTACAGAAATAACGATTGATTTTGTCTGATGTGTTTAAACAAATAAATAAATTGTTTAAACAAATTAAAATAAACAATTAAACAATGTACATGGTTTCAATAGAAATAATCTTGAAATTAATTACAGAAATAACGATTGATTTTGTCTGATTTGTTTAAACAAATAAATGAATTGTTTAAACAAATTAAAATAAACAATTAAACAATGTACATGGTTTCAATAGAAATAATCTTGAAATTAATTACAGAAATAACGATTGATTTTGTCTGATTTGTTTAAACAAATAAATAAATTGTTTAAACAAATTAAAATAAACAATTAAACAATGTACATGGTTTCAATAGAAATAATCTTCAAATTGATTACAGAATAATAATTGATTTTGTCTAAATTTGTTTAAACAAATAAAATTGATTATTTAAACAAATTTAGTTAACTGAACACTAGATGTCTACTAGCAAAATAATTAGTTATTAAATATTTATCTCTTTATAAAATAACAAATGTAAACTTATTGTTTAAACAAATATAATTCTTGTAATAAGCGAATTCATAATCAGCGTTATCAACAATTATGTTATTTTCTCAACGCACACCTGTTTTAAATAATTACACGAATAAATCATGTATTTATTAATTTGGTTAATTGAAAAGATAGAGATTGTTTTCCTCTTGGTAAATCTGAAATGGGTTCAACGCAAAGAAGAAGACGTGCAAGGCTGCAACACATAGAAGAAAACCTACACAGATACAACACACAGAAAATGACGCGCAACGGGCCCGCTGTGCCTTCAGCATCTCGTACTCCAAAAACTGTGCCTTTTTTAGACAAAGGGTCTGTGCCTCCAGCATCCTCGTACTCTAAAAACTGTGCTTTTTTCAAACAAAGGAACTGTGCCCTATTATGCAGCATAACGAAAAATGTGCCGAAAACGAAATAAGGTGCCTCACTACTCAAAAACTGTGCCTTTTTCTAGACTATAAATATCGAGCGACTTTTTAGTCAGCAGTTCAGTTTGAGTTCAGTTTTCGATTCAGTTCAATCATCAAGAGAGATCGAAACAAGTATTTTCCGGAGTCATTCAACTAGTTTAATCAGAAGTCAGATTAAAACAAGTGTTTTTTTGGAGTCAATTATTAAAGTTGAAATTTGGATTCATAAACGAGAGCCGTTGGAAGAAAATTGCAGTACCAGCTACTATCGAGAACAAGCCTTACGCAGTGCCAACCGTAAACTCTTTGCTGAGGACAACAATTGCAGGAATTTACTACCTCTATTCACGGACACGTCATTTGAGTCGGAAGGTCTTCTAGCCCACTTAAACTCATAAAAAGGTAACAATAATTCAAAAATCCCAAAAAGATAGAAAAACCAAGAATCTTCGAAAATAATGCATATGAAGAAATTCTAATAGTAAACTCTTGTTACAGATTTCGAATCTTCAAAATCCATTAAAACTATTTGGAAAACAATTTCAAATTTACAATTAACCAAAAGATTTCTTCTTGTTATAATAAATATCGTTTAAATGTACCTTTGTGTATTTATTTGACTGGCCTCATCCCTGCGACGGTTATTTAGTTAACCTAGCTAAATCGAGGAACATTAGGGAAATAGTTTCGTTCTTAGCTTTAGAAAATCTATTAATTCCTTTTTTTTTGAATAATAATATTAATAATAAAATTAACAATATTAGGGACGTAACAGGACGAATCTTAATTTTGGTGCATCGGCCGTGTTGAACCAGTCATTTAAGTTAGCAAGGTTACAAGAACATATCAAATATTAGCATTTCTTCAATATTTAAAACAAATAATTATTTACTTTTTTTTGGAAGAATTTTGAAAATTTATTAATCCGTTTCTTTCAGCATTTCTTGTGTTTTATATCATATTTTTTCCTTGACATTGACAAATTTTCTTTTACTTAAGTGAAAGTGATAAAAAAAAAATAACGTAAAAGAATTTTTGTCTGCTTAGAATACTGTACATTTGTTTATAACCGTTAGTCTCCTTTTGGGTTGTACGTTCGAAATTATAGAACGGCCACCATTGCACAAAGGGTAGGAGCCGAATTTAAACAAATTAGGACGGTAGCTATACTTCGCGTGCTCGCAAGCTCTGGCTTTCCTTAATAAAATAATCGGTTCCTCCGATTAACCTTGTTGTAAGTGTGTAGCCACTTGAACAAGTGAGGAGGATTAAAATAAAGTGAAAACACAAAAATTGTAACGCGATCATTGTTTACACCCGTCAATTTTAATAGTGCGTGAACACACGAGTTAACACAACAAATTACACCTTATCTCTTATTTCAAAAAGAATTTTCAATTTAAACAAGGTAAAAAAACAAAATAAATAAATAAATAAACAAACAAAAAATTAAGACAATTAGAAAACAATAATAAACAAATGTATTCTTATTAAAATAAAAGCAGTATTTAAAATTTTTATTTTCTTTTTACATAACTTTAAAGAAATAAACATTTCAATAGACAAGTTAACAAGAATAATTATAAATAAAATAAAATAAAAATAATATGTTCATTTAAAAGCTATCAATATTTTCCTTTTCGAAATATATTTTCTATGTAAAACTTCGAATCTTACACTAGTATATTATTTGCATATTTTACATCTTTACTTAATTTTACATATTTTACACGAATTAACTTGTTATTTGAAATGATTTTTACAAATGTCTTATGAAGCAGACCCAGCAATAACTCGTAATAAAAGTAGAAACAACCCCGAATTAGCAAAGGAAGTAAATAAAAATAATAGATCTGCTTTTCAAGATAAAAAACAACGAACCGACAAAACATTTAATTCTACTCTGACCACTAAACAACTCAAAACTGACTCACCACATCCAGATAAAAGCGTAATAATTAGTGGTAGTAGTAAAATTGACGAAGAATCAATCCTTTTTGATCCTGAACTATCAAAGGACTCTTTTGTAAATTCAACATTTAATCCGAACGACTCGACAGTAATTGATAACGGAGACAAAACATTATTAGCCGATAATAAGGACGAAAATAAATCCGAAACTGAATCAGAATCAGAACCAGACTCTGAAGATTTCGATATTGATAATTTAGAAAAATCAATCTCTAATAAAAAAGATATTTTAAAACCTTTACTTAAAAATAAGAACAAAGATAAAGTAAAATCGTTATTATTTAATTATTCTGATCACGATCTAATTTATCACCCCTTAACAATAAATCATCAACAACAACAAACAATGGCTGTTTCTAATAATCAAACAATTTCGTTACGCGATGCATTAGAATTAATACCTACTTTTACCGGTGATAACATTTCCTTAGATCAATTTATCTCAGCATGCACCGAAGCAAAAGACATGCTACCAACAACTGCGGAAGCAAATTTAACAAAACTAATTAAAACAAAAATCAGGGGTGAAGCAAAACAATGCTTACTAGATGAAACGTATAATAGCATCAATGACCTTATTGATAGTTTAAAAAATGTTTATTCTCCAAACAAATCGATTTATCAACTCCAAGGCGAATTGGGAAGCATTTATCAATGGGAAAACGAAAAAGTGATTTCTTACGGGACTAGGATTCGAGAATTAGGAAATAAAATATTAGATACTCATAGGCGGATTAATCAAGGCGAAGAAGATGAAAATTTTCTTGAAGGATTAAAAAAAGACATACTGGATTGTTTCATGAGAGGACTTAAATCAGACATAGAATCAAGATTAAGCAATAAGGAACCAGCGACATTTATAAATGCTATAAACGAAGCAATTGAAATAGAAAGAAAATTAGCAGCTACATTAGCGTTACGATCATCTAATAGGAACAGAGACGAAAGACAGGAATCAAAACGGGATAAAGTTCATACTGTTCAAAATGATTTAACATGTCAAATATGTAACAAAAGAGGTCACAGCGCCCTTTTCTGTCGTCAATTAAACCAAAATACTAATTTTAATAATAGAAATCCTACACAAACTTTTAATAATTTTAACAGACAACAATATAGTAATAAATTTCCACAAAATCTAGCTAACCAACAACAACAATATCCAAATCAAAGAAACTTTAATCAACAACATCAAATTCAGTGGCAGCCTCGTCAAGACAGAGGATTTTCTGAACAAACAAATAATAGACCATACCAAAATATGTTTAATCAAAGAAATAATTCAAATAACTTCAATCCTCCGTATTCGAATCGAATTCAAGTAGAATGCTTATATTGTAAAAAACCAGGACACACTATTAGTGAATGTCGAAAAAGAATATACAACAACCAACAACAACTTCAACAATATCAACCTCAAACACAGCAATATCAAAGTCAAAATCAACTACCTCAACAAAACCAACAACAGCAACAATTTAGTCAACAACAACAACAACCACAATCATCTAGATTTCAACCGCGAAACGCAAGAAACCAGGGAAACTCCAAACCCCTCCCCACTCCGGGTGCAGCTCGGGAGGCTCAACAATAAAGGAAAATGCACCTAAAATGAAAGCAAAAGAATTAAAAGAAGTAAAAATAAATATTAGTTCCGAAAAACCAATTCCTTCAATTATTACCGAAATAAATGGTTTAAAAGAACCAGCACGTATGATGGTAGACACTGGAGCAGGTAGAAATTTAATAAAATTAAGTATTGTTGATCATACAATTGAGATTAAACAAGATGAATTATTGCGACTTACAGGAATTAATAATCTTCCAGTTTATACCCTAGGTAAAATAACATTAAATATTTTTGGTTTTCCAACTATCTTTCATTTAATCCCCAATAGCGTCCCAATAGAAGAAGATGGTGTCTTAGGATCAGAATTTTTTATCAATAATAACGTTAATATTAATTATGCATTAAAATGTTTAGAAATTGAAGGTCAAAAATACTTTTTTCAAAAAGAAGAATCAATATTAAATACTGAAAGTATTAATCAAAATTACTTAACCTCAATTGAAGAACCACACTTTGATAATTGCCAAATTAATAACATTAATGGCGAAGATAGAACCGAACAAATCAAAAAATTACTTCGACTGGACCATTTAGACTCAAGAGAATTATCACATGTAGAAGAGTTGGTTAAAAAACATGCAGATCGATTTCAATTACCTGACGAACCACTTGAAGCCACACCCCTTTTAGTACATTCAATTCCTACTACTGACGAACGCCCAATAATGACTAAACAATACAAATTTCCTCCAGTACATAAAGAAGAAATTACCAGACAAGTAAATGAACTTTTAAAGAACAAAATTATTAA
This sequence comes from Ganaspis brasiliensis, assembly GCA_037103525.1. NCBI lineage: Eukaryota > Metazoa > Arthropoda > Insecta > Hymenoptera > Figitidae > Ganaspis > Ganaspis brasiliensis. Next base: position 8,921,893 of record JAZKLR010000085.1, on the reverse strand, counting down.
ACCATCTCAATCACCATATAATACACCTATCTTTCTTGTACCCAAAAAATTAGATTCTCAAGGTCGACGAAAATGGAGAATGGTTTTAGACTTTAGGAAATTAAATGAAAAGACGGTTTCAGACAATTTTCCTATACCCAGCATTCTAGAAATACTAGATCAAATTTCTAACGCTAAATATTTTTCGGTATTCGATCTTGCAAATGGATTTCATCACATACCAATGGATCCAAAAGACTCGCATAAAACAGCATTTTCAACCCCTTATGGACACTACGAATTTGATAGAATGCCTTTTGGTTTAAAGAATGCCCCAAGCACATTTCAACGACTTATAAACATTACTTTAGATGGACTAATCGAAAATGATCTCTTTGTTTATCTAGATGACATAGTTATTTACTCAGAAACTTTGGAAGAACATGAAGCTAAAATTAACAGACTTATGGAACGTCTACGGTATGCAAATTTACGTTTACAACCAGATAAATGCGAATTTCTTAAATCTGAAATAACATATTTAGGACACATTATTGATAAAAACGGAGTTAGACCAGACCCCAAGAAAGTAGAAGCAGTTAAAGAATTCCCAATCCCTAAAAACGAAAAGAACATTAAACAATTTTTAGGTTTAGCCGGATATTACAGAAGATTTATTGAAGGATTTTCCAAAATAACAACACCTCTGACTCAGTTATTAAAGAAAGATACACCATTTCAATGGACAGAAAAACATCAAATTGCGTTTAATACTTTAAAAGAAAAATTATGCGAAGAACCATTATTACAACGACCGGATTTTACTCAACCATTTGTACTTACTACGGACGCATCAGGATATGCAATCGGAGGCATACTTTCCCAAGGAAAAATAGGACAAGACAAACCTATAGCATATACATCGCGTACACTTAATGATAGCGAAAGAAAATTTGATACATATGAAAAAGAAGCTTTAGCCATTGTTTATTGCGTACATCACTTCAGACCGTATCTTTTTGGAAGAAAATTTACTTTGGTCACAGACCATAAACCATTAGTTTGGTTTCAAAACACAAAAGATCCTTGTTCACGAGTTACCCGATGGAGATTGAAATTATCGGAATACGAATTTGACGTTGTCTACAAAGCAGGCAAATCAAATGTGAATGCAGATGCACTATCACGTAATCCAATTGATTTAAATGAATCAAACAATTTACCTAAAAACAAAATAAATTATACTAACTTCCAACAATATAATAAAAACAGTTATTACTATGAAGAAACAGATACAGAAAATACAAGTGAAGAAGAATCAGATGAAGAAGACTCATACTACGAATATTCAAGTTCTAGTAGTGAAACTAGTGAAGAATCAGACGACGATTTTCTCGATGAAGTAGAAATAAACGAAGAAAAAACTGAAGAAAAAGAAGAAACAAATAAGGACTTTAAAGAAGAAACAAACGAAGAATCAGATAAAAGAAATTTATTCACAGGATCTGACAATCAAGGAAAATATGAAATCAAAAACGATGAAAATAAAGATATAAAAAATATACATGTTGAAAATAAGAAACAAGAAAATGAAGAAAAACCAATTCCACGAAATCTGAAAACAAATGACTTGGTAACAAAAACCCAAACAGAAGAACAAACCACTAAAAACTTTGTAACAAAAAATTATGAAGAAAATAATACAACTCAAAGTAAAAAATATACAAATTCCAAAATAAATGCTATGGTAACAAGAAACCAAGCAAGAAAACAAGAGAATCAAAATAATACAAACATAGAAAAAAGCGAAAAATCAACAAATATGAAGAATAACCAACCTAAAACCCCTTCGTCTCTACAAAGAGAAAGGCAAAGAAAAGGAGAGAATTATTCTATCATAAGAAAAAAGAAACAAACGTTAAGCGAATATATAACAGAAAGCGAAGAATCAACAAATATGAAGAATAACCAACCTACAAAACCTTTACCTCTTCAAAGAAAAAGAGGAAGGCCAAGAAAAGGAGAGAATCATTCTGTCATAAAAAAGAAGAAATCAGCTATTAAAAAATCGAAGAAGTTTAGGAAAGCGCAAAAAGACTCTTTAGATTCAGATCCAGAATTTACAACGAAACCATTAATAAACAAAAAGAAAAATAAAAAACGAAGTCCTAAATCAGAAACATCAAGTGAAGAATACCTTTTCTCAGAAGACAGTGAAGAAGACACATTAAACGAAATATTAGAGGATAAAGAAAAAGAAGATTTACATCATTCATCGGATACAGAAAACCGACCACCACCAGAGCCCCCACCTGCAGAAATAAACATGCCGGATGGACAATTGATTAGAAACAACAATATTGTAGAATGCCGCGATCAACTTACTATGCGTAAGGATAATTACGTTTATTTCACCTCAATTACTGGAGAACCCAGGGACAATGGATCAAAAGCCCTTTCTAAAAGAAACGAATTACCAAAATTAAAAAATTTATGTTTAGGAGAAGTTCACGAATATCGTCGTGGTAATCAGTATCATTTTGTATTACCAATTGAATCAGAAATTAAACTTAATCTTACGGACAAACTTAAATATATTAAAGCTTCAATTAATTCTTTATTTATAAAAGCTAAAGAGTTGAAAATTCGTTCACTTAGCATTGCAAAAACTTCTGAAATTAATCATATAACATGGAATGAAATTCTAGGGATTATTAATACTATTCTTGAAAATTCATCAATTAAAGTTGTTATCTGTTTAGGAATAATAAAATACGCTACTTAAGAACAACAAGAACAATTAATAGAGGAAGCTCATTCTTCAGCACTAGGGGGTCACAAAGGAGTTTCAAAAACTTATAATCGTATTCGTCAGAATTTTTATTGGCAAAATATGAAATTAGCTATACAAAAATATATACAATCATGCTTAAAATGTCAAATTAAAAAATTAGTAAGAGTTAAAACAAAAAATCCTATGGTCATCACAGATACGCCAGGCACAGCATTTGAGAAAGTCTCAATGGATATAGTAGGACCTTTACCTGTAACAGAGAAACAAAACGAATATATATTAACCATTCAAGATAATTTTACTAAATATTCTTTAGCTATTGCACTACCAAATGCTCTTGCAAGTACAATTGCGGATGCATTTGTTAAAAAATTTATTTGTATATTTGGCTCCCCAAAAGCTGTTCTTACCGATCAAGGACGAAATTTTCTTAGTGTTCTTATTAGAAATTTAGCAAAAAGATTTCGAATTAGACAATTCAAAACAACTGCCTTCCACCCTCAATCCAACGGATCTCTTGAAAGATCACATCATGTTCTTGCAGAATATTTAAAACAATTCGTAGACAAAACTTCTGAATGGGACGACTGGCTTGAACTAGCCACATTTTCTTATAATACTAGTATACACGAAGGAACACGTTGCACTCCATATGAATTAGTTTTTGGTAAATTAGCAAGATTGCCATCCAGCGAACCACCTGAAGACATCGAAAAACTTGAAACTTACGATGAATACTTAATTAAACTAGTAACTAAACTACACGAAATTAGAGGAATAGCCAAAGAACATCTTGTTGCAGCAAAAGAAAAATCAAAAATTTATTATGACAGAAAAATCAACCCACAAGATTTTAAACTTGATGACGAAGTATTTTTATTAAGCGGACCAAAACCAAAGAAATTAGGAGACCAATATTCAGGACCACATAAAGTTTTAGATATTTTAGGCAAAGGAAACGTTAAAATAGAAATAAAAAATAAACCAAAGGTTGTACATGTAAATAGATTGAAGAAATCAAGAATAAATTCAAACACACATAAGTAAAACTAAAAATTCAAAAACAAGTAATAGAACATACCACACATCTAAGAAGTAATAAAAATTATACTTTTAACTTCAAAATATTAGTATTTTTCCCAAATAAATATCGTTTTCTTTGTTCTTTTCCTTTTTCTTTCATAAAAACTCACCTCTCTTAATTAGAAATATCATTTTACAGAAATGTCTGCCAGATCGAAGACATGGCTAGCCCTTATAATACTAATATCATGGAGAACATCAGTACAAGCCATCATCGGTTATGACTGTGGTTCAAATCAACTTAACCTCACAACAATATCCCTTTTGGAAGTAGCAGAATGCGACATACCTGAACCAGAGGTAAACGTTGAACAGAAATACGTCCAATTAGTGCAAATTAACGATTTTACCCGTACTAAAGTGACACAATGTAAATTGGAAGTTGATAGAACAATCACACACTGTGGAGCATTTTCACATGCATCAGTAGTAAGAAATGGATTAAGTGCATACATTCATGATATTTCATACGATCAATGTAACACTCTACATCAAGGCGGAACTATAACATTTGGACAAGACGCAAAAATATCAAACTTGAAACCTAATCATACAACTTATCATAGTATATTAATAGCAGGATACACTGACACAGATGGAGATTGCACAGGAGTTCAATTTACAGATCCATTAGGGACTTGGGACAACGTTGTTGTACAAGGAGTAGTAACTGTAACATTAACCGAATACTATGCAAGTGTTAATTTAAATACAGATCGAATCCACTTACAATCTGGTATCACATGTTCACTCTCAGATACCAATTGTTTTGACATGGAAGGCGGGAATACATTTTGGAACCCTTTACCTCAAGACATTTGCCATCTTAATAAATATGAAGTCTTATATGAAGGTTTCGTTAATAAGACTTATGAAAATAGTACTCAGCATGCAGAAACAATTTATTCTTTAAATACCGAAGATATAACCTTTGCATTATCACAAAGAAGTCTAAACCCAGTTTGCAACTTAATTATGTATAGAACAGAACACCCAAAATTGTTAATTGTAGAAACCCAACCAGGAGCATCAATTTTACCAAACAAAAAACCTACTGTACAAAATATGGATCTTTTTACCTACGTAAACTCTAAATTTGTGTATGTTGAAAGACACATTCGTACTCAAATGAAACAATTATACCATGACATATTAATTCAAAAATGCGAATTAGAAAGACAGGTTTTAAAAAATACTTTAACATTAGCAATTCAAACCCCAGATGAATTTGCATACAACTTAATGAAAGGCCCAGGATATATGTCAATAATAGCAGGAGAAGTTGCCCATATAATAAAATGCATTCCTGTTGAAGTAAAATACCGTGAAACTAAGGAATGTTATCTACACTTACCCATTCACAAAGGAAACGATACACTCTTCTTAACACCCCGAACACACATAATAACTTCTAAAGGAACTCAAACTAATTGCAATTCTTTTATTCCATCAATGTATTGTTTAGGCCAAAAATGGTACAAAATGCTTCCTAACCCAATAGAAACAACTAACCCCGCTACTATTAGACCCCTAACAAGCGTTACATGGCAATACACAAATCCTTTATCATTAGCAACCAGTGGTGTATATTCACAATCCGATTTAAATAAATTAAAAGATCATATAATGTTCCCAGCAGAAAAACCAATGATTTTAAATAGTTTAGTTCGCGGCATGACAGGGTTACCCACAATTAATCAGGCAATTTCTTTAATGGGTTTACTAGACGAAAAAACTATGGAAAAAATTGCTCAATCGACGTGGAATAAAATTTGGACAGTATTTTCCAGTTTTGGTACCGTTAGTGCGGGATTTATAGGGGTTGTCATTGTTATGCGAACAATTAAATTATTAATTGATACATTTATACACGGCTATGCCCTGTATACTGTTTTTGGATGGTCAATCCATCTTATTGGCTCAATTTGGGATTCAGTTACTAATTTACTATTACATTTAGGAAAACGAGAAAAGCCGCCCAAGGAAGCCAAAAGCACAAACGAACAACTCCCTGACAGTAATCAAAACAAAAAACCACTCACTACGACAGAGTCAGAACCAGTACTAAAACACGAACAAGGTAACAATCAGACAACAGAAACATACATATATCCGCAAGAACAACTAACACAGTTAAATTACAGTCAAACTAATCCATATCGCATTTAAATTAGCATGAAATCAGTAAGACCTACAGAAAAAGTGGAGGAAGCACTCATAACAATGGGTTTATCACCTTTGAGATACACGTATGAAATTAGAAGGGATACGAATAATAGATTACTTTTCGAAATATCGGTAGCGAATAAAATATTCCAGTATACCGCAATGGGGCATGATCCGGATATGGTAAAGGAGCATGTTGCACGTAGCTATCTTAAAACCTTACCAATCAACAATAACATCCTTATAACATCCCTTCCTAATGTCGACGTCATTCATGAACTAAAAAATATTTGCTTAAATTTAAAACTACAAGAACCAAAGTATATTTATCTTTATTTTTGTCCAACTAAACGTAATCACATTATCACTTGTAAAGTTGAAGAAAACAAAGAAAATGGCATCGCCAATACAATCAGAGGAGCCAAAATCCAGGCAACCTGTAGAATGATTCATAAACTATATAAAAAACAAAACAAATCGATAAACAATGTTACGGATGCAATGAATGATTTATCCTTACACACATCAAACAATCATCCTTCCACTAGTACTTCACAACGAAACGAAGAAATACCTCCACAATTACCACCAAGAAACAAAATTAGAACAAACCCTTTCCAATCCAGTAAAAGTAGAGCATGTCATCCACAAACAAAGTCGTACAAAAAATGCATGAATTGCGGTTATCGGGCTTTGAACCCTTATCATTTTGCATAAATATGATATTTTTCTTTCTAGCATGTCACACCAACCTCTCAACCTCACAACACAAAAATCTGCCGAATCATCCTCATCTCCTCGTAAAAATTGCGTATTTTCAATTCTACATAAAGATTTACCGTTATCTCATTTTAAACCAATAGAAGGACAAATAGATGTACTACAAATTCTACGTTATTTTACTTTTGAATATGGTCTTTCAACACCCAACATTTCAATGGTAATAGACAAAAAAGAAACATTTTTAACAACATACACAGTATATGTGTCAGTTGGAAGTAAAATGAAAAAGAAAAGAGCATATTCTCAAGTAGTAGCAGCTCAATACGCAGCTTTAGACTTATTAAAATTTTTTGTAAGAACACACGATCTAATTGATGATGAAGATCCCTTCTTAATCAATATTTCAAAAACACGAGAAATAGGAACACAAACTGATCCTCGTCCTAAATTAATACAATGGCACAACTATTGTAGATATTGTTTATATCACAGTCACACTATTAAAAATTGTGACGCTTTAAAACTAATCCGTAGATTTGAACCTCAAAAACCAGTATTTTTTTTAGCACCAAACCCAAATTTACACAAAACAATTGGAATCTTACGCGCAAACTACTCAAATAGCAATATAAGCAAAATTAAAGAAAGACTAATCTAAAAATTTCGTTTGTTTTAGTTACAAGTCTCATCAAGGCTCTACTTGCATGACCCAAAGACATTCCGAGGAAAAACAAGATAAAATCAATTTCATTTATTTGTAATCTATTTCTCAAAAGAATGACCAGCATGCTAAGTATGAAATTCGTTTCCATCCTTTTCACGCTCCTTACTTTTATTATTTCTTCGCACTCTTATAATCAAACAACTCTAACATCGAATTCCACCATTATTTTCGAATCTATGGGATTCATTACACCTTTAAATAGACAAAGACACCTATTAAATTACATAGAAATTTATGAAATTTTAAGATTTGGTCGATTAATAATTGAAACCTTTAAAGAAGTAACCGAACATTGTTCAAACTCATGTCCTAAAGATTTTATCAAAGAAGAAATAATGAACAAAGAAAGAGAATTAATATCAATTTTAAAGGATACCGAGAATATTTTATATAACAGTACAATAGAATTAATCTCTAATAATCAACAATTTTATCACGTTCTGGAGAAAATGCACAACACAAACCTTACTACAATAACCGAACCAGAGCAACAAATCAATGTTTTCCCAACTACCTTTTCTGAAACTTTCAATGACACTTTCCGAGTCCAAGGCACACTAGAGGCTTTCAAAAATTGGCATATTAAAAATCTAAATCAAGAAGACAAATTTTACACACTATTTTCTAGATCATGGATTAGATATTTAAGAGATCCAATTTCTGATTACATAGTTTACACAAAAAAAATATTAGACATCCTAATTTTAGCAACAAACAACAAATGACATCCTATATTACAATCTTCAATCCCTCAAGAATATCTTCTTAACACTTTTTCACACGAATTTTCTCTCACAAGATTACTAAGACACTCAGAAACAGACGCTTTTACATATAAGAACAAATTATTTATCGCCCTTTCAGTACCATATTCAACACGATATAATCTTTTTAAATTACATTCAATTCCAATGTTTAACACATTCAATAAACAACACCCTCTTATCACACAAATTAATTTAAAAAACTCACTTCTAGCCATATCTAAGGACAATAAAACTTATTTTCACCTGGATAAACAAAGTATTAAAAACTGCTATGAAACACCATTTAGTAAAATTTGTCCTTTTTTACCTGATATTAAAACAATAGCCGACAATCCCATTTGCGAAATTGAACTTTTTATGAAGAAACAATCAAACTTATGTAATTATAACTTACAAGCATTTCCTAAAGATTCATGGACCATCTTAGAAAGTTATCAGGGCTGGTTATATTCAATTAATTCTCCCACAAATATCAAAATTCGTTGTCCACAAAAAAATAAAATAGAACTGACCATCCAAAATAATGGAATATTAAAAATTGAATCAGAATGTGCAATAGAGATAAATTTTCTAATCTTGCCCAGATTAACTAAAAGAAATCAAGAAGAACGATACCTAGTTATGAGAGAGGAAGACTTAGATACACTTAAAAATAATCACAGAGCTTTGTTCGAATTAATCACAAATCCTAACTTACACATTGATTATCTTTTCAATCACTGGAATAAAACCAGAAAAATTATTCCATTGAATAATTTAGAAGAAAAATTGCTTATTTTAGCAGAAGAACAACTACATACAAAACCAAATTTAGTTTCAAAAAAAGAATTTGATGACCTTTTCATCAATATAATGATAGCAGTAATGATAATAAATATTCTTCTATCCATTTTTCTAACATTAGCAGCCATTCTATATTATTTAATTAAGAAAAACTATTTACTAATAAAAACAATTCAAGATAAAAAACAAATAACTCACCAAAGTCTTGATATAGTTCAACAAGAAAATGCACTTCAAATTTTCTCTCCAACTTCAAATCGTAAAACAGTTCGCCTCGAAACTCATGTCTAAAGGCACACATTCAGACTAGTTGATTTAATATAAAATAAATATGTACATATTTACAATTCATCCTTATAGGGATTATAAAGCAATCTACAAATAAAACACAAAACTTAATTAATTTTTATCTAAAAACACAAAAAAAAAAAATAATAATAATAATATTAATAATAATAATAAAAAAAAAAATGTAAATTTACCTGTTTTAATTCATTACCAATTATTTGATAACGATGATTTCGATAAATAAATGGTAATTGACAATTACCATCATTTTTTTCCATTATTATCTTTCTTATTTGACAAGCTCTATGCTGTAATCCTCTTCTTGTTAAAGAAAGCCAATCTTTTGGATAAAGTACATGTAGCGACTCATTAACCTTAAATCGCCTTTGTTTTAAAGAAAAATCTTCATTTTGTTCATTTCCTGCAACTTGATTTACTTTCACCTAAAAAGGAAATTAATAAGTAAACAAAATAAAAACATATACATTAACACACACATATATAAACATAAAATATCACATTAAACTTACTAATTTCATTGTTCCACATGTTTTTCGGAAAGTAAAAAACTTCCCACAAAAGTTATACACTCCTTGTGGTTTTTCTTCAATTTCTTTCCTAATACTATCCCTCAGAAAATGTTGTTGCTCAACTGGAAATTCAGTCCACCAACTAGGACCATACAATTTTTTATTCCCTGAATTCATAATATAGAATTTGTTTTTGCAATCACGTACTGTCCAAATATCGTTACACCAGTCTCCTGTAATATCCACAATTACCCTTGGTGTAACAGACTCATTTTGTCTCAGTTCATGCAAATTAGAACTATTAGTTTCAATTATACTATTCTCATTTAACTCCCGCAACACTTCTTGTACATGTCTATTATTGCTGGTATCAAGCAAAATGGCATGTAAATCCATTTCAAAATCTGAGTTAACATTTTCACCTACCCTATCGCTAACTATCCTATCAAGCTCGTCTACCGAAGCTCTTTCAACAACTTCCTCATCTAAATCCTCAATATCTATATTATCAAATAAATTACTAAAATCACTAGCCATTTTTTCCCCTAATTTTCTCTTTCCTTTAAGAAATACTCTTAGTAGAAAAGTAAAACGACGACTGAAACCCTTTAGAGACATTTCTTATTTTCCTTCTACTTTTCCCTTTTTCCCTACTTTTTTGGCAAAGTTAAAATTCTCAAGGATTTCAACAAAAATCAAAGATCCTCAAAACACAAAAGTTCTCTTCACAGTTTGAAAATAGACGAAAGTACCCCTTTTTTTTCTGTTACGTCTTTTAAGTCAAAGATGAGTGGACACAGCACGTCCAAGAGGAAAAATCGAGAGATAATAAAAAAAAACAGCTCTCGCAGACCAGTCCTTACCTTACCCCTAATAAAGTAATAAATCTACTCACCATTGACGTTTCACCTTTCGCTCCTCTAAAATGCATGTTTACATCTTTACAGTTTTCTCCTTTCTTTTTTTTTTTTTTCTCTCTCTTTCGCTTTTTCTAAAATGACTTGTTCATGAAAATACAAGAATTCACCATCCGAATTTCTCGCTACAAATATAACTTAGTACAATTTAGCGAGAACTTCTGAAACAGAAACTTTATAAAAAAAGAGCATGAAATTTACCTTCTCAATAAATATAATCATTTATATTTTTGATATCACTGTCTAAAAAAAAAAAAAAAAAAAAAAAAATATATATATATATATATATAAAGAATAGAACGATTGAATGAAGCAACATAAAGTAATCAGTTTTATATTTTATGCATGAAATTAAATGAATAAGACAAAAACGCATGTATAATTAAAATAGAAGAATAACTTACCTTTACTCATATTGTATTGCATTTTTCTAAATAGTAGTTGCGTGTATGTTCCAGAAAATGGCTGCGCAAATTCGTGTTATCAATGTTGATACCATTAATAGCCCTGCACAATTGTTAAACGAACTTTCCATAGAGTATGATTTTTCTACGCCTGAATATGAGATGGAAAAAGTCCCATTCATATTAGCACCGAGATATAGAGCAAATTGTAGATTATTCAAAAATGCAGTAGAATTCTTTACAATTAGTAGTGAAGTTTCTACTAAAAAAGAAGCAAAGCAGAACGCGGCGCGGAAAATGCTAATAGAATTGAACCGAAATTTCATATTCAGCGAACAGAATGGATTGCATGAACCTCGATTAGACATTGATATCGAAAATCGAACAATATTATTTAAATGGACAGGCGCATGCGAGCGATGTTTCGTTAGAGGGCATAGCATTTACGTATGCCGAGGGCCTATTAGGAATAAAAACTTAAGATAATAATTTGATTAATATACTTGTATAGACTTATATTTTTCCTTTTTTTTCTCTCTTTATTTTAAATTTAGATGTTACCTGTAGAAAATAACATTGAAACTGGAGAAGAGGGTAACGGATTAAAAAGCGCCTTCATTGTAAGAAGAATTTTATCACTTTTTTACTGTACTGTAAAATGTACTGATTTAACAGTATTTTATAATGATTATAGCGAAGAATTAATATGTGAAAATTGTTACGAGAACAAAGTTTCGGACCAAGGAAAAATATTCTGTAGAATTTTTTACCCTATCCATTTTCCTATAAAAAATATTACCGACTTATATTGCAAAAGATGTCAAATACAATTATTTGGAATAATAATTCGAGCGAATTCGTGCAGAGAATGCACCGTCTTCATTTTAAAACACCCAAAAATTTACCATGCAGATCTCCAAGGCATCTGTCCTGTTTATGATCCCAGGTACAGTGAAGCCTATGAACTCAATGGAGAAGAATACGATTCCGAGGCCGAAACTGTCATACTCGAATAGAATAACACAAATTTACAGACTTAAAGAATATATAATTATAAAAATATCCTCAAACTTATATCGACAATTCCGACTAACTTCGTTCTCCGATATTGTCGATTTTTCAAGGGGGGGAGGTGTCATGTCACCATGACTATTAATTAATTAATTAATTAATACTTAATTAATATTTTAATCACATTTTAGTGCAATAAATAATACAAATTTGTGTTGTTTTATGTTTACACAATTAACTTTTATTTAGTGAAGCGGACAAACAATTAGTTAAGTATAAATTATTAAATCATTATATTTGGTTTGTTTAAACAAATAATTGGATTGTTTAAACAAATAATTGGATTGTTTAAACAAATTAAAATAAGAAATTAAGTAATGTTTATCATTCGACAATTGCTTTATATTTAAACCACACATATTGACGAGTTTATTTAAATAAATAAATTGTTTAAACAAATAAACAAATTGTTTAAACAAATTGAAATAAACAATTAAACGATGTTTATAATTTATATAGAAATAACCTTGAAATAAATTACAGAAATAATTATCAATTTTATCTTGATTGTTTAAACAAATAAATAAATTGTTTAAACAAATTGAAATAAACAATTAAACGATGTTTATGGTTTCTATAGAGATGACCTTGAAATTAATTACAGAAATAACGATTGATTTTGTCTGATGTGTTTAAACAAATAAATAAATTGTTTAAACAAATTAAAATAAACAATTAAACAATGTACATGGTTTCAATAGAAATAATCTTGAAATTAATTACAGAAATAACGATTGATTTTGTCTGATTTGTTTAAACAAATAAATGAATTGTTTAAACAAATTAAAATAAACAATTAAACAATGTACATGGTTTCAATAGAAATAATCTTGAAATTAATTACAGAAATAACGATTGATTTTGTCTGATTTGTTTAAACAAATAAATAAATTGTTTAAACAAATTAAAATAAACAATTAAACAATGTACATGGTTTCAATAGAAATAATCTTCAAATTGATTACAGAATAATAATTGATTTTGTCTAAATTTGTTTAAACAAATAAAATTGATTATTTAAACAAATTTAGTTAACTGAACACTAGATGTCTACTAGCAAAATAATTAGTTATTAAATATTTATCTCTTTATAAAATAACAAATGTAAACTTATTGTTTAAACAAATATAATTCTTGTAATAAGCGAATTCATAATCAGCGTTATCAACAATTATGTTATTTTCTCAACGCACACCTGTTTTAAATAATTACACGAATAAATCATGTATTTATTAATTTGGTTAATTGAAAAGATAGAGATTGTTTTCCTCTTGGTAAATCTGAAATGGGTTCAACGCAAAGAAGAAGACGTGCAAGGCTGCAACACATAGAAGAAAACCTACACAGATACAACACACAGAAAATGACGCGCAACGGGCCCGCTGTGCCTTCAGCATCTCGTACTCCAAAAACTGTGCCTTTTTTAGACAAAGGGTCTGTGCCTCCAGCATCCTCGTACTCTAAAAACTGTGCTTTTTTCAAACAAAGGAACTGTGCCCTATTATGCAGCATAACGAAAAATGTGCCGAAAACGAAATAAGGTGCCTCACTACTCAAAAACTGTGCCTTTTTCTAGACTATAAATATCGAGCGACTTTTTAGTCAGCAGTTCAGTTTGAGTTCAGTTTTCGATTCAGTTCAATCATCAAGAGAGATCGAAACAAGTATTTTCCGGAGTCATTCAACTAGTTTAATCAGAAGTCAGATTAAAACAAGTGTTTTTTTGGAGTCAATTATTAAAGTTGAAATTTGGATTCATAAACGAGAGCCGTTGGAAGAAAATTGCAGTACCAGCTACTATCGAGAACAAGCCTTACGCAGTGCCAACCGTAAACTCTTTGCTGAGGACAACAATTGCAGGAATTTACTACCTCTATTCACGGACACGTCATTTGAGTCGGAAGGTCTTCTAGCCCACTTAAACTCATAAAAAGGTAACAATAATTCAAAAATCCCAAAAAGATAGAAAAACCAAGAATCTTCGAAAATAATGCATATGAAGAAATTCTAATAGTAAACTCTTGTTACAGATTTCGAATCTTCAAAATCCATTAAAACTATTTGGAAAACAATTTCAAATTTACAATTAACCAAAAGATTTCTTCTTGTTATAATAAATATCGTTTAAATGTACCTTTGTGTATTTATTTGACTGGCCTCATCCCTGCGACGGTTATTTAGTTAACCTAGCTAAATCGAGGAACATTAGGGAAATAGTTTCGTTCTTAGCTTTAGAAAATCTATTAATTCCTTTTTTTTTTAATAATAATATTAATAATAAAATTAACAATATTAGGGACGTAACACCAATGATCTTGAATTTCTTGCTATTTTCTCATTTTCTTAGTAATTTTTTTTTATCATTAGTTTTTTATTTCATTTGCTTGTCATTTTATTAACTTTGTAACACATTTAAAAAAATTTTTTTAATTATTATTTGCTTTTTAAATTACTTTTTCACATTGTATATAAACATTTTTCAATTTCCAGAAACCTTCCTCAAAAGTATACCAGTTTACTTATTTTAATTAAATCTACAACTAATTGACATTTTCTGAATATTGGAATGGATGTGAGATTCGGGGATAATTTAATTTAAAACGTCCAACCATTTAATCTATTATTTTAATTATGATCGTATCAAGACCTTTAGTGTATATATATATTTCACGAAATTCTGGCAAATACGTGAAGCCGTTGCCAAAATGCAAGTCGGCAAAACTAGATACTTACTTGCGTGCGGTTTCCGGGCATTTTATGAGCTTAATTTAGAACAGACGGTCCCGCACATTTGAATATTCTAGTTTTGGTTGCCCGCGAAATTTAGGAGTCGCTTAGGTACTTTGAATGATGTGAAATTCACCCACTGATCTCGCAACAGCTGCGTTTCAGTCACAATTTAACCCTCGGAATTGCCTTCATTTTGAAAACAATTAACATAACATGCGCACCTTTTATTACTCTAATTCAATAACTTTTCGAATATTATTATAAAAACTTAATTTTCTGTTGATATTTTTGAATACAGGGTGTCTACCGAAACATTATTTTCAAATTCCCGGTTTTCCCGGATCTAAAATCACATTTTTCCCAGATTTCTTTTATGTATGATTAATAATATAACATTAAAATAGTAAAAAAAATAAAGTGCGTAATATATAAGTTTTTAAGGTAAAATTGATCTTTGAAGAAAATAATTCCAAAATAGCAAAAATAATAGAAATTTGAAAAAAATAATTGGAAAATGACAAAAATAATTGAAAAATGGAAAAACAAAATAAAAATTTCATGTCAATACATAATTAAAAAATTGGAGAAAAAAATTGACCATGAAAGAAAATAAATAAATAATTGAAAAATCATAAAATTGATAGAAATTTGAAAAAAATACTTGAAAAATGATAAAAATAATTAAAATTTAAAAAAAATTAATTGAGAAATGACAAAAATAATTGAAAATTACAAAAATAATCAAAAAATGAAACAAATAGTCGAGAAATGACAAAACTAATTTAACCTTGAAAAAAAAAAATAAAAGATAATAAAACTAATTTAAAATTATGTAAAAAATTTATGATTTTAAAAAAAAAAAAACGTAAAATTGACATAAATAATTGAAAAATGGAGAAACAAAATAAAAATTAGAAATCAATAATTAAAAAATTGGAGATAAAAATTGACGTTTAAAGAAAATTATTAAATAATGACAAAATAATTGCAAAAGCACGAAAAATTTGAAATTTGAAGATAATACTTGAAAAATGATAAAAATAATTAAAATTAAAAAGCAATTGACAAATGACAAAAATAATTGAAAAATGAAAAATTTAATGTGAATTAAAGTAAGAAATTAAAGAATCCATGACAATAATTTAAAGATATAAGCAAATAAGTTAAATTTGGAGAAAGTAGGTAATAAAAAAATATTGATAATACTTGAGAAATGACTAAATTATTTGAAAATTTTAAAAGCAATTAAAAAATGAGAAAAATAATTATACTAGGAAAAAATAATCGTGAAATAACAAAAAGAACAGAAAGATAATTGAAAATAGGAAAAAATAGTCGAGAAATGACAAAAATAATTGAAATTTGAAGAAAATAAATTGAGAAATTACAAAAATTTTAAATTGGAAGATAATACATGAAAAATAACAAAAATGATAAAAATTTGAGATAAATAATTGAATAATGACATGAATGATTGATAACTGGTGTAAATAATTAAAAGAATGTAAAATTGAAAAAAATTGAAATTTGAAAAAAATAATTGTCAATTGGTGTAAAGTATTTAAAAATTATTGATACATAATAATAAAATTATTGAAGAAAATTGCTAAAATTTGAAGAAAAGAATTGAAAACTGTGTAATAAATTGAGAAATTAATGACCATAAAAAAAATGATTGAAAATAATTATTAAAATTTGATAAAAATAATTTTTAAATGTTAAAACTAATAGAAATATGCAGAAAATAATTAAAAAATGATAAAAATAATTTGAATTTGATGGAAGTATTGAAAGACGACGAAAGTAATTGACAATACTGGTTGAAAAATTAAAAATTTGTAGACATTATTTAAAAAATTGAAAAAGTAATTGCAGTGGCGTAACTAGGGGTACAAGGGCCCTGGGGCAAAAAGGAAAATGGGGCCCCAATTATATATTATAATAATAAATTACAAGTTTAATTAATTAATTCATTCATTATGTCAACACCTGATTTTTGTAACTAGATATTTTTTTCTTTTAAAATTTTAATTCGTATTTTACCTTTTTAAAATGTTCTCAAACTTATTTTTAATTGTTTTTAAATTGATCCCCTAAATTTTAAATTTACCTTCCTCAAATTTCAATTATTTTATTTAGTTTTCTCAATCACTTTTTCAATTTTAATTATTATTGCCTTGACATTAAATCAGTTTTAATTATTTATTCCTTAATGTTTTATATTATTCATTGCAAATTAAAAATTATTTTTTTAACTTACCATTATTTTTGATATTTTGCAATTATTATTTTCAATTTACAATAATTTTCAGAATTTCTGAATTAATTTACTGAACTTTCAAATATAATATCTCAATTTTTAATTTTTTTGTCCAATTTTCATTTCTTTTTATTATATTGCAATTATCTTTTCCATCTTTTAATATTTTCATTATTTTTCAATTCATTTTCTAAATTTTTAGTTATTATCTCTTTAAATTATTATATTTAATTTTCAATTATTTAAAAGATTTTTCAATTATTACCTTTTGCTTAAAAATAAATTCTGTAATTTTATATTAATTTCTCCGATTTTTAATTATTTTCATTCTTTTGGCATAATTTTCAAAAATTTTTAAAATTTTACTGAAATTTTAATTGTTATTTTCATCACTTTTCGATGATTTCTGCGATTTTTTAATTATTCCGAGAATTATTCTCTTTAATTACAATTTTTAAGTAATTTTATAATTACATATTTTATTTTTTTAAACATATTGTATGATTTTTTAAATTATTTTACTCAAATTTTAGTTACTGTTTCATTTTTTCATATTTAAATTATTTTCATCATAAATTTAAATTATTTTTCTCAATCTCAAATTATTTTCATATTTTAATAATTTTCTAATTATTTTCATCGATTGTTAATTATTATTCTCATTGTCTAAAATTATTTTCTAGATTTTTTAAGTATTTTTCTCAAATTTCAATTATTTTTTTCAATTTTTAATTATTTTCAATTGTTATAATAACTTCAAAATTTTTTTATTAACTATCTCAAAGTTAATTTATTTTCAGCTTTCCTCAATTCTTTTCTGCAATTTTTAGTCATTCTTATTTTTCTAAATTGATTTCTAAGATCTTCATGAATTTTCCTAAATTTCAATTATTTCCTTTTTATTTGAAAGAAAATTCTGTAATTTTTTCAATTATTTAACTCAAATGTGATTTATTTTTTACAAATTATCATTGTTTTTATCATATTTCAATGGCTTTCTTCAAGTTTCAAATAAAAAACTCATTTTTCAATTATTTTCTCTATCTTTTAATATTTTTAATATATTTCAATTAATTTTCTATATTTTCACTTATTATCTCAAATTTTGATTATTGTCTTCAATTTTTTATTTTTTAAACGGTTTTTCAATGATTTTTTTTTGTTTAAAAACAAATTGTGTAATGTTATATTATTTTCTCTTCTTTTAGCATAATTTTTAAAATTTTCTTTAATTAAATATTTTAAGTAATTTTGTAATTATTTTCCTTTTTTAAACATATAATCTACGATTTTTTCAATTACTTCTCTCAAATTTTATTAATTGTTTTCAATCTTTCATATTTAAATTATTTTCTTCATAAATTTCAATTATTTTCAGCATATTAGAATTATTTTTCAATTTTGAATTAATTTTATCATTTTTCAATTATTTTCCTCTATTGTTAATTATTATTCTCATTTTCTAAAATTAATTTCTAAATTTTTAAAATATTTTTCTAAAATTTCAATTATATTCTTTAATTTTTAATTATTTTAATTTGTTTTCATAATTTCCAAATTTGTTTATTAATTATCGTAAATTTCATTTATTTTTAGCTTTCTTCAATTCTTTTCCCCAATTTTTAGTTACTTTCATTTTTCTAATTGATTTCTAAGATCTTCATGTATTTTTCTCAAATTTAAATTATTTTATTTTTATTTAAAAAAAATTCTGTAGATTTTTTAATTATTTCACTCAAATGTGATTTTTTTTACAACTTATCAATGTTTGTATCATATTTCAATTATTTTCATTAAGTTTCAAATTGTAAAATCATTTTTCAATTATTTTCCAAAATTTATATCCTTCAATTTTCAATTTTTTTCATTTCTTTTATAATTTCAAAAATTTTAAACTATTTATCTGAGATTTCAATTATTTCATTCAATTTTTAATTATTTATATTATTTTTTATATTATTTTCTACAATTTTAATTCTTTTTCATCATTTTTAAAAAGTTTATAATTATTTCTGTTTAATTAAAAATTATTCTCTTCAATTTTAAATTATGTTTATCTTTTTTCATTTATTTTCTCTAATTTTTAATTAACTTCTGAAAGTTTTAATATTTTCCTGAAATTTTCTTTAACCTTTCTTCATTTAAAATATATTTTGTAATGTTGTGAATTATTTTCTCAAATTTTAATTATTTTTTAAATTTTATGTTATTTATCTCAATTTTCAAACATTTTTTTTTCAATTATTTTCCTTAAGTTTTCATTATTCAATTGTTTTCAATTAATTTTTAAGATTTTCAAGTAATTTTCTCAATTTTAAATTATTTCCTTTATTTTTAAAACATTTCTATGAGTTTTTAAATTACTTTCCCCAATTTTTAATTGATTTCACATTTTTTTTAATTAATTTGAAAAATCAACAATTATTTTGTTTAATTTCAATTATTTTTTGCAATTTTTTTTTAATTTTAAAATTAATTAATTTTACCGTCAACAAAGCGACCAGAGTTCTGGGCTTTGTCATGAGGAATGCCTCGAATTTTACCAACGAATTGGCGATAAAGGTGTTATACTTCACACTAGTGAGACCACAAATAGAATTTGCTTCTGTTCTGTGGCATCCTTACCAAGATTACCTTAAGACTATCATCGAAAGGGTCCAGAACAGATTCTTGCGTTTTTTGGCTAGACGAGTTGGTGTGCCTTACGACTACCATGATCATGATTACACTGAACTCAGAACACGTTTTAAAATTCCGCGCCTATCTCAGCGATTTCTATTTAATGATCTACTTTTTCTATTTAAAATCATTAATAGTTTAATAAACTGCTCAGATCTTTTGAATTCATTTGAATCTCTTAAGCAGCAACGCTCTTCCAGAAATGCAGCGTTGTTCAAGTTGCCATTTTCTAGAACTAACTACCTGAACAATTCAGTCGTGATCAGACTATGTCGTGAGGCAAATCAGTTCCACAACAATATTAATTTTTTGGACAACTCATTAATTGCCTTTATAAGAAAACTGCGTACTTTAATTTTAGTCAGCAGTAATCAATGACAATTGCGGTCAATTACGTATCTTACACTATTGTTATTATTAATAGTACTCTGTACAAATGGGCATAAATAATGCCCGTATATATATGTAAATAAATAAATAAATAAATAAATAAAATTTTATAAATTTTCTTCTATAAAAAAAGATTTATTAGGGCCCTCTGAACTTAAGGGCCCCGGGGTACTGACCCACTTTGCCCCTTAATAGTTACGCCACTGAGTAATTGAAATTAGAGGAAACTAATTAAACAATGTCAAAATTTATTAAAATTTGAAGAACATAATTGTATTTAATAATAAATAATAGATAATTATTATATTACTAAGAAAGTGAGAAAAGTGTTTTTTTTTTAAAGTGAGTAATAGTGAGTGATTTTAAACAAATTGAATAAAAATGAGAAAAGTAAGTCACTGGCAGCCCTGAAAATGCTCAAATTCGCTTGAAACGTGTTACACTTTTACTTTTTTAAAAAATCTAACTTCAGATTAGTAACCAGGAACATGGATTACCACCGAGTAACAAGTTTCAAGTGAATTTGAGCAATTTTGCAAAATATGTCTGCCATATTGGATCCGCCATTTTGAATTTTGAAAAATTGGTAAATCTGATATCGTTTTCACAATCAGAGACTTCGAAAACGAGTAATAAGTTTCAAGCGAATTTGAAGAATTATGAAAACGAATTAGCTAAAATTTTTAGAAATTCTCGGATATAATTTTTTTTTCCGGGTTTTTCCCGGTCGAACTAAAATCCCGGCAAATTCCCGGTGAGTAGACACCCTGTGAATATACAATAAAAACAAAAAGAAAAAAATAATTTAAATAACTCGAAATTTGCCTTAGACACACTTTTTGAATTTTATCATTATACATAACCTATATGTGACGAAAATTGATTAATTTTCCCCAGGAAAAAGATGATTTTTCCTGGCTCGAGGCGAACAAAGAATAAAAACGAATCGATAAATGAATAAAGCGTCTAAATGCGTGTGTATTTGTCGCGTTTATTTACTGTGTGTGGGTTCAAAATAATCGATTCGTTTCGGTTTTGTGGTGGCCTTGTGTCATCCCTTATAGAAAATCCCCCGTGCTGGAAGCCATGCAATTAATATTTGGTCCTCTGGACCAATCTGTGATTTTGGGAGTTTCGCGAGGACAGAATGCCAATAGGGCTTGTTGATCCTTCTTCAGAAATAATTTCAGCCCACCTAATAAACTTAATTTCCGTCCATTGGCTTCTGCGAATATAAGCTCTTTTTTCTCATTGACCTTTCTTTGATCGAGACCCTGAATATAATGAATCTCTCTATTTATTATTTCTTGAAATAAGTCATATTTGTCGTTATGATGATGGATAAAGGAAAATAACAGTATGATAATATAATAAAACCGCTGCCCAGTTAAAAAATAATATAAAAATATTATAATAAAATCGCATCAAAAGTGAACCTTCACAGTTGAAATTCAATAAAAGTGGGAAAAGGTAAAAAAAAAGTATAAAAATGAACCAAGCCAATTCAGGTTAAATTTACAAGAAAATAAAAAATATTTAAAAATAATTAATAATATCGTTAAAATGCAAGAAATAAGACAATTTCCTGATTATTAGATTAGATAGTTTGTTCTAGAGTTGCAAAATACTCGGAAATTAAAAATCCGGTTACATTCTCGAGAATATAACCTAGAATATTTATGAGAATTTTCTGTTTGAATGGGCCCCACTATTTTGAAAGACAATCAATTTATTAACTAAAAAATAAAAAATAACAAAATAATTATCATTACAAATTAACTATAAGTTAATGAAGTGTAAAAATTATTATTAAATATAACAATTATGAACAATTTTTAAATGAAAGAAAGTAATTTAAATTTGAGAAAAATACATCAAAATCTTAGAAATAAAATGAAAAAAATTAGGGTAATGAAAAATTGGAAAAAATAATGAAAAATTAAAAAAAAGGATTCAAATTGAGATAAATAATTACAAATTTAGAAAATTAATTCAGAAAATGATGAAAATAATTAAAAATGTAAGAAAATTATGTAGAACTAATATAAATAATTTAAAAATGAAGAAAAAAAATTTAAATTTAAAAAAATAATAATTGAAAAAATTGCAAAATATATTTTAAATAAAGGAAATTCAAAGAAAATTTTAGAATAATACTTGAATCTTGTAGAAGTTAATTGAAAAAAAAAATAATAATTAAAAATTACAAAAAATAAATGAAAAAATATAAACATAGTTTAAAATTGAGAAAAACAATTTTTAATTTAAAAGAAATAATTGCAAAACATACAGAATATAGGTAACAAAATGCAAGAAAATCGTAAATATATTTGAAAATATAATAGAAAAATAAAAATTTCAGAAAAATAATTAAAAACTTTTTGAAAATTATTGAAAAGAACGTAAGTAACTGAAAATAATGAACAAATAATATAAATAATAGAAAATATTTTAAAATTTTAAAGAAAAAATGGAAAATTTTAGAAAAATATTTAAAAATTTTAAAAAATAAGAATAATTAAAACTTGTGGAAAATAACCCAAGTAGATATCGCCACAGTTTTGCCATACTTACAAACAGGGGCCATACATGGCGGCTATCGATGTGCCATCCGAGTTTTGTAACATTACGCCGCACTTTTGCCCGACATTCTAATTTCATGGGGATTACTTATCCTGGTAGTTTCTGACGTTGTTCGGACGTTTATATTCCATTCTGCGTTGTTCAGGTACTGAGGAAAACATCTTTTACCTAAATATAGAAAACTCTAATCAGAGTATGTGCACCAGGTACTAAAAAACATCTTCTTCTGGTAGTTCTTGTTCGTAATCAAAGAAAGGACAACATTTATCGGGTACAAGATGTCGCCGTCATCCTAATAAATTTTTCAAGTGATCCAGGTATGGAATCAACATCTTCTCCTAGAATTTTTTTAAGAAATTAAAATTTTATATATCTTCAAATGTTTTTAAATGGATGTCGTCAACCTGATGTATTATTCTACTGCTCTAGGTGCGAAGTCAATATCTTCTTCAAGGAAAACTTAGGGAAACTAAAATTTTACATCCTTTCTTGTATTTTTAGAAGGATGTTGTTATCCTTACAAAAAATTTTATTAATCTAGGTAATAAAAAAATAATGTCTCCCGGGAATTTTTTCTGAAAAATAAAAAATATAATGCATCCATCATGAGCAAAATGTTGCCGCCGTTCTTACAAATAAATTTAGTGATCTAGGTGACAAATTAGTATTTTCTCCGAAGAATTTTTTTGGAAACCAAAAGTTTATACCTTTTTTGAAGTATATGTGCAGGCGACATCATCCTGGCACTAAAAGTTAAATATTCTAGGCAATGGATGTTATGTGAGTCTGTTTTTCCTTCTTAGTGCATACGATTCAAATATTTTTATTCCTGCATAAGATAAATAAAAGTAATTTTAACATTTTGCTCTTGTTATTCTTGAAATTTATAATTTAAGATGACATTAAAAAAGTAAAATTAATATAACCCTAAAGATAGAGATTTGTAAATATTGAGTTGTCAAATAGGTTAAAGGGTTATGTTAATTTTCATATTTTCGCTTTTCTAGTTTATACAACAAAATTTGATAAAAATACGGTTAAAATACTATTACCTAATTTCTTGTATATCATTTTCAATAAATTAATTTAGATATCTGCGTCTGTTAATATATCATTTGTACCGTTTCTTAGAAGAACATTCCTATTTTGATATTTCATCATTATCCCGATAATAATACTTTTGATATTTTCATAAATAACATATTTTTTCCAGTTTAGATTTTGAGAATATAAACTGTGAGGATTACCTTTTTTAAATAGTAGATTTTTTATAAATGTTGATGTTTTACAGAAATTCCTGGAAGTAACCATATTTCCATTTTTATTCCTTTGAGACGTATATATCTGAAATAGTTTTAATAAAATCAATGCAAAAGAAAATAAATAATAGTATTTTAACCGTTTTTTTTTATCAAATTTTCTTGTGTAAACTAGAAAAGGGAAAATGTAAATTAACATAACCCTTTAACCTATTTGACAACTCAATGTTTACAAATTACTATCTTTAGGGTTATATTAATTTTACTTTTTTGATATAATTTTAAATTATAAATTTCAAGAATAAGACGAGCAAAATGTTAAAATTACCTAATTTAATTTACCTTATGCAGGAATAAAAATATTTGAATCCTATGCACCAATAAGCAAAAACAGACTCACATAACATCAATTGCCTAGATTATTTAACATTTAGTGCGAAGATGATGTCGCCTGCACAAATACTTCAAAAAAGGTATGAACTTTCGGTTTCCAGAAAAATTCTTCGGAGAAAATACTAATTTGTCACCTAGATCACTAAATTTATTTGTAAGAACGGCGGCAACATTTTGCTCATGATGAATGCATTATATTTTTTATTTTTCAGAAAAAATTCCTAGGAGAAATTATTTTTTTATTACCTAGATTAATAAAATTTTTTGTAAGGATAACAACATCCTTCTAAAAATACAAGAAAGGATGTAAAATTTTAGTTTCCCTAAGTTTTCCTTGAAGAAGATGTTGACTTCACACCTAGAGCAGTAGAATAATACATCAGGTTGACGACATCCATTTAAAAACATTTGAAGATATATAAAATTTTAATTTCTTAAAAAAATTCTAGGAGAAGATGTTGATTCCATACCTGGATCACTTGAAACATTTATTAGGATGACGGCGACATCTTGTACCCGATAAATGTTGTCCTTTCTTTGATTACGAACAAGAACTACCAGAAGAAGATGTTTTTTAGTACCTGGTGCACATACCCTGATTAGGGTTTTCTATATTTAGGTAAAAGATGTTTTCCTCAGTACCTGGACAACGCAGGATGGAATATAAACGTCAGAACAACGTCAGAAACTACCAGGATAAGTAATCTCTATGAAATTAGAATGTCGGGCAAAAGTGCGGCGTAATGTTACAAAACTCGGATGGCCCATCGATGGCCGCCATGTATGGCCCATACATGGAACATGGCTTCCATACATGGGCCGTAGATGGATTCTAGGTTTCATTTCTACTTGGGAATTGGAAAAGAATTTAAAAATTTTAAATTTGAAGACAATAATTGGTATATGATAAAAACAATGATAAGTTGAAAAAATTTTTTTTAGTTTTCTTTCAATCAACTATTTTTTTTAAAATTTCAATTTAAATCTTTAATCTTCAATTTAATTTTTTAATCTTTCATTTATTTCTTTAATTTTCAATTATTTTTTCAATTTCCAATTGTATTCTACGTTTTTCAATTACTTTATTCAAAATTCAGTAATTCTCGCATTTTCTCAATTATTAAATATTTTCTTGAAATTTCAATACAATTCTTCAACTTCCAAACGATTTCTTTAATTTTTATTTATTTTTTACAATTGTTCTAATTATTTTCATCAGTTTTCAAATGACAATTTATTTTTCTCCTTTAGTTTCATGATTGTTCATTAATTTAATTTTTTTTTGGTAGAATGCCAATTATTCTCACTATTTTTTGATTTTTTTTTCAATTGCTAATTATTTTCTTTAATAGTTAATTATTTTCGTCATATTGACATTTTTCTTTGATTTATTAATTATTTTCTTAAAATTCTCATTTAATTCTTTAATTTCCAACCCGTGTAGAAAGAGTCCTAGTTAGCCCAAATAGAAATTGCTTTCTGGTCAGGGGCTGGCAGGGCTAATTTTTTTTAGACTAACAACATCAAAAACAGTAGGGAATTAGCTGGGCTTAGTGTATCTATAGCATAACTGGATTTTTCAGCTTAATATCTTCAGGGAAGTTAAGATAGACTACTCTAAAGTACCCATGTACCCAACAGATGTCCAGGTCATTTCCGGTCAATTTCTTCAGATCAGTTAACCTTAAAATGTGATAATCGACTTCTCTGACGTACCTATAAGTACTCAACCGATGTCCAGGTCATTTCCGATCAACTTCTTCAGGGAAGTTAATCTCAAAATGTGATAATCGACTATTCTGACGTACCCAAGTACTCAACCAATGTCCCGGACATTTTCGATCAACTTCTTCAGGAAACTTAACCTCAAAATGTGATAATCGACTTCTCTGCCGTACCTAAGTACTCAACCGATGTCCAGGTCATTTCCGATCAACTTCTTCAGTGAAGTTAAACTTAAAATGTGATAATCGACTTCTCTGAAGTAACCAAGTACGCAACCGATGTCCAGGTCTTTCCCGAACAACTTCTTCAGGGAAGTTAACCTCAAATTGTGCAAATCGACTTCTCAGAAGTACCCAAGGACACAGTCGATGTCCATGTCATTTCCGATACACTTCTTCAGAGATGTTAACCTCAAAATGTGATAATCGCCTTCTCTGACGTAACCAAGTTCTCAACCGATGTCCAGGTCTTTCCCGATCAATTTCTTCAGTGAAGTTAAACTTAAAATGTGATAGTTGACTTCTCTGAAGTAACCAAGTACGCAACCGATGTCCAGGTCTTTCCCAAACAACTTCTTCAAGGAAGTTAACCTCAAAATGTGATAATCGACTTCTCTGACGTACCAAAGTATTCAACCGATGTCCAGGTCATTTCCGATCAACTTCTTCAGGAAAGTTAACCTCAAAATGTGATAATCGACTTTTCTGACGTACCCAAGTACTCAACCAATGTCCAGGACATTTTCGATCAACTTCTTTAGGAAAGTTAACCTCAAAATGTGATAATCGACTTCTCTGACGTAACCAAGAACACAACCGATGTCCAGGTCTTTCCCGATCAATTTCTTCAGTGAAGTTAAACTTAAAATGTGATAGTCGACTTCTCTGAAGTAACCAAGTACGCAACCGATGTCCAGGTCTTTACCAAACAACTTCTTCAAGGAAGTTAACCTCAAAATGTAATAATCCACTTCTCTGACATAACAAAGTACTCAACCGATGTCCAGGTCATTTCCGATCAGTTCCTTCAGGCAAGTTAACCTCAAAATTTGCGAATCGAGTTCTCTGATGTACCAAAGTACTCAACCTATGTCCTGGTCATTTCCGATCAACTTCTTCAGAGAAGTTAACCTCAAAATGTGATAATCGTTTTCTCTAAAGTATTTAAGTACCCATCCGACTATAGAGAAGTCGAGTTTTCCATTTTGAGGTTAACTTTATGGAGGAAGTTAACCGGAAAAGACCTGGACATCGGGTGGGTACTTAGGTACTTCAGAGATGTCGATTCTTACTTTTTGACGTTAACTTCCCTGAAGAAGTAAGCCGGAAAAGATCTGGACATGGGTTAAATACTTTGTACTTTAGAGAAGTCGATTGTCATATTTTGAGGTTAAGTTCCCTAAACAAATTGACCGGAAATGACCTGGACATTGGTTGAGTACAGGGTACATTAGAGAAGTCGATTTTCACATTTTGAGGTTAACTTCCCTGAAGAAGTTGGCCGGAAATAACCTGGACATTGTTTTGGCACTGGGGTACTTTAGAGAAGTCGATTTTCACATTTTGAGGTTAACTTCCCTAAAGAAGTTGATCGGAAATGACCTGGACATCGGTTGAGAACTTGGTTACGTCAGAGAAGTCGATTATCACATTTTGAGGTTAACTTCCCTGAAGAAGTTGATCGAAAATGACCTGGACATTGGTTGGGTACTTGGGTACGTCAGAGCAGTCGATTATCACATTTTGAGGTTAACTTCCATGAAGAAGCTGATCGAAAATGACCTGGACATTGGTTGAGTACTTGGGTACGTCAGAAAAGTCGATTATCACATTTTGAGGTTAACTTCCCTGAAGAAGTTGATCGAAAATGACCTGGACATCGGTTGAGTACTTGGTTAGGTCAGAGAAGTCGATTATCACATTTTGAGGTTAACTTTCCTGGAGAAAATGATTGGAAATGACTAGGGCATCGGTTGAGTACTTCGGTACTTTAGAGAAGTCGATTGTCATATTTTGAGGTTAACTTCTCTAAGAAAGTTGACCGAAAATAACCTAGATATCATATAAATACCTAATTATTTATGAGATGTCAATTTTCACATTTTGAGGTTAACTTCGCTGAAGAAGTTTACCGAAAATGACCTGGACATCTGTTCGGTGCTTACGTACTTTGGAGAAGTCAATATATTCACAATTTGAGGTTAACTTTCATGTATTATATGTCCACCATTATCTCACATTTATGCACTGTTGTTTTTAGAAGCTTTTTTTTAATCCTAACATCTCTGGTCGGGCTATAGCCGGTATACCTCGGTATTTCGCCCAGATACTTCCTGAATGTTACGGGGGGACACTTCTGGTCAGGAGCCAGCTAGAAGCCCGAACAGTGACCAGCTTACACCTGGGCTCCCCTACCAGTGCCCGATGAGATCCCAAGTTCAATCTGGGCTCCCCGGCCATGGCATGGCTATCGCCCCGATTCAATTTCTACACGGGAATTTATTTCTTCAATTTTTAATTATTTTCTTCAATTCTCAAATATTTTCTTTAATTTTCAAATATTTTTATCGATTTTAAATAAATTCCTCAATATTAAATAATTCTCTGATTTTTTTAATAATTTTTTTTTACTCATAAAAATTGTTTTAAAATTTCAATTTAATTATTCAATTCTAGAAATATTCTCTTCGAATCTCAATTATTTGCTTCAAATTTAAATTCCACTTTTCAATTTCCAATTATTTTCTTTAATATCAACAAATTATTGACTTTTTTCTATTATTTTTTTTCGATTATCATTAGGTTCCTTTCATTTTAAAGACAATTGGCAATTATTTTCTTTAATTTTTCAATTATTCTCATAATTTTATGATTATTCATCAATTTAAAATTTTTTTTCTTTCGAATGCCGACTATTCTTATCATTTTTCGATATTTTTTTTTCGATTATCATTAAGTTTTTTTCATTTTAAACACAATTGTTCTATTATTCTCTTTAATTTTTATTTCCATTCTTTAGTTTTTAATTGTTTTCTTCTATATTCCTTAATTTTCAGCTGTTTTCAATTACTGTTTTTTAATTAAGTACATTCTTTAAATTTCAATTTCATTCTTCAATTTTTAAATGCTTCTATTTTCAATTATTTTTTTCAATTTTAATTTTTTTTTCGATTTTCTATTAATCTAGTCATTTTTCGAATTTCGTTCTCAATTGGCAAATATTTTCTTCACTTTTTCGTTTATTCTTGTAATTTTATAATTATTCATTAATTAAAACATTTTTTTTTCGAGTGCCGATTATTCTCACCATTTTTTGATTTTTTTTCACTTGTTAATTATTTTCTTTAATTATCAAAAATTTTCTTTAAATTTCAATTATTTCGATCGATTTTCAATTAATTCCTTAATATTAATTAATTTCCGCATTTTCTCAATTATCAATTATTTTATTTGAATATAATTCTTAAATTTTCAATTAATTTCTTTAATTTTCATTTATTTTCTACAATTTTTTTTCATAATTTTCATCAGTTTTCAATCGGCAATTTATTATTCTCCTTCAGTTTTATGAATATTCATTAATTACAAATTTTTTTTTGTATGAATGACGATTATTCTAACCATTTGTCGATTTTTTTTCAATTGTAAATTATTGTTTTAATATTTAATTATTTTTGTCATATTGTAACTTTTCTTTTGATTATCAATTATTTTCTTGAAATTTTCATTTTATTGTTTTATTTCCAATTTATTTCATAAATTTTGAATTATTTTCTTCAATTTTCAAATATTCCCTTCAAATTTCACTTGTTTCTATTGATTTTTAATTAATTCCTCAATTTTAAATAATTCTTGAATTTTTTCAATTATTTTGTTCACTCATAAAAATTGTTTTAAAATTTCAATTTAATTATTCAATTCTAGAAATATTCTCTTTACTTCTCAGTTATTTTCTTAAAATTTTAATTTTACTTTTACATTTTCAATTATTATCTTTAATATTAAATAATTATCGCCTTTTTTCTATTATCATTAAGTTTCTTTCATTTTAAATACAATTGTTCAATTATTATCTTTAATTTTTAATTCTATTCTTCAATTTTTATTTCAATTCTACAGTTTTCAATTGTTTTCTTTTATATTTATTAATTCTGGGCTTTTTTTAATAAATTTTTTGAATTTTCAAGTATATTCCATAAATTTTAATTCAGTTCTTCAATTTTTTATTGCTTTCTCCAATTTTCAATTATTTTTTTTTTATTTTCAACCCATTGTTAAACCTTATATTTCTTGTTTAATTTTTACAATTATTTTTTTCAGTTGTCTATTAATATAGTCATTTTTTGAATTTTGTTTTTAATTGACAATAATTTTCGTAATTTTTTACATATTTTCTTTAATTTTTCAACTATTTCCTTCAATTATTAATTATTTTCCGCAATTTTCAATTATTTCCTACAATTTTTTCAATTTTCAGTTATTATTTTAAAATTTTATAATTATTTTTTGATTTTTTAAATTATTTTGTTCGGTTGTGTATTAATCTATCCATTTTGTGAATTTTGTTTCCAATTGTCAATTATTTTTTTCATTTTGTAATTTTTTTTTCAAATTTTAATTTAATTCGTAAATTTACATTTTATTTTCTCAATTTTTTTTTATTTTCTGAAATTTCAATGATTTTTTTTCGATTTTCAATCCAGTTGTTCAATTTGAAACTGTTATTCCCATAATTTTTTAACTACATTGTTTAAATTTAATATATTTATTGTTTATTTTTTTTTAACTATTCTTTTGAATAATTATGTAATTATATATCTATATAGTTTGTTCAATTTGAAAGATAACAGCTCGTATTTGTTGTTGTTGTTCTTCTTTAATTTGTGGCTTTGGTGTGGCAAATTCAAAGTCACAATTATATCACAAAAAGCAACTTAATAATTCAGATCACAAAATTCAGTTTAAATAATTTCAATTAATACAACAATTAGATCAAATTCGCTTGGTATTCATTCATCAAAGTATATCACATATTTTTAGGTTATAAACAGTGTTTTAACGGTAGCAGGGGTACCAATCTCATAATGCAGATTATTAAATCGGCGCCACTGTCAAAGTAGCGCTAAATTTGAAAACTCACGAAATTCATTTTAATTTAAAAAGATATATAAATAAATATTTTAACTGAAAATCATTAAGTGGTAAGAAAAAGAATATTTTTGAAATATTGGAAAAAATAATTTTAAGCAAATAAACTCTCAAATAAAAAATTTTCATCCAACAAATTTTGTTGAATAAATATCTAACTAATAGTCACATTGGAAGATTTTTTTTAGAATTAAATTTTTCAAATTCCCCTAATGTGATGTTTGGACTTTGACACTTTTCTACACGTTTCGTTTCTTTTGTTTGAAATGATTGATTGTAAAGCAGTGCACTGAACCGGTGTCAAGAAAGATTTCCGAGAAGAAAATTGAAACAGTTTCATGCCAAAAGCACATTTCGCATTTGCTTTGCCAAAAGTGTGAATTCCCCTTAGGATAAGTTAGGTGGAGGGGTAAAAAAAAGTTTCAAAGGTACCGGAAGAGAGCTTACCGGTGGAGTCGATTGCGGGGTGAAAAATGACATCGAGTTCAAAAGCCTCTAAATAAGAAATCACTCTCGAGCGCTCTCTCTGGCACGCATTATTCACTTTCGAACTCTCTTCAAGTGAAATATCCGCTTGGCTTCGAGAGAGCTTGCCTATCAATTCATCTACTCGTCATTCCCTTCAAATGCCAAAAGAAATGTTTTTAAGATATTCACAACCCTCTGATTTTTCTACTTAAAAAACGTTCAGTCTTGGGATTATTTTTCTTTTTTTGGTTCAATAAGATTTTCTTTGTAACTTCAAAGGGTTTGAATTTTATATCCTTTCGATTTTAGTCAAAATCTCCATTTTATAGAACATTTAACAGTTTTCAATATACAATTATTCTCTTTCAATTTTATAATTATTCTTTAATTTTTTTACATATTTTGTTCTGTTGTCTATTATTTTAGACAGATATACAATTTTTCTTTCAACTGTCAATTATTTTTCTTATTTCTAAATTATTTTCTTTAATATTTAATTATTTTAGTCATTTTGAAAACTTTTTTTCAATTATCAAATATTTTATTGAAATTTCAATACAATTCTTCAATTTTCATTTATTGTCTACAATTTTATCCATAATTTTCATCAGGTTTTAATTGACAATTTATTATTCGCCTTTAATTTTATGATTATTCATGAAAAAAAAATTTCTTATCGGAGTTTATCTCACCATTTTTCGATTTTTTTTTCAATTGTTAATTATTTTTTTAACAGTTAATTATTTTCGTCATATTGTAATTTTATTTTTTAATTATCAATTATTTTCTTGATATCTTAATTTAATAATTTAATTTTCAATTCATTTCTTCAATTTTTAATTACTTGCTTCAATTCTCAAATATTTTATTTAATTTTCAATTATTTTTATCGATTTTTCATTAGTTCCTCAATATTAAATAATTCTCGAAATTTTTTCAATTACTTTTTTCATTCATCAAAATTGTTTTAAAATTTCAATTCAATTGTTATTATTATTATTATCGCCTTTTTTCTATTATTATTTCGATTATCATTAAGTTTCTTTAATTTTAAATTTAATTGTTGTATTATTTTCTTTAATTTTTAATTCCATTTTTCAATTTTGATTTCCAATCTTTAATTTTCAAGTATATTCCATAAATTTAAATTCAATTCTTCAATTTTGAATTGCTTTCTTCAATTTTTAATTATTTTTATCAATTTTTTTTCCAATTTTTTTTTCGATTTTTACTCCAGTTGTTAAATGTGCAATTATTCCTAACAATTATTCCTTCAATTTTCTTAATTTTTCAATTTGCAATCATTTTCTGTAAATTTAATATTTCTTGTTCAATTTTTTCAATTTTTTTTCTATTCATTTTTCTATTCATTTTTCGAATTTTGTTTTCAATTGACAGTTATTTTTGTTATATTTTTGACATATTATTTTCATCAATTTTTTATTTATTCTCGTCATTTTTCAGCTATTTCTTTCAATTATTAATTATTTTTCGCAATTTTCAATTATTTTCTACAATTTTTTCATGTTTTAATTAGTGACCGAAAATTTTACAATTATCCTTTGATTATTTAAATTATTTTGTTCGTTTGTGTATTAATCTAGACATTTTTTTAATTTTGTCTTCAATTGTCGAATATTTTTGTCATTTTGTAGATTTTGTTCCAGTTAGCAAGTATTTTTCCAAATTTTAATTTAATTCTTAAATTTTCAATTTTCTCCCTCATCTTTTTATTATTTTTTTCAATTTCCAATCCAGCTATTCAATTTGCAATTATTTCGAACAGTTATTCCAATAATTTTTCAACTATGTTGTTCAATTAAATTTAATATTCATTTTTTAATTTTTTAAACTATTCCTTTCAATTGTGTAATTATCTGGTCATTTTTCGATTTTTTTTCAACTGTCAATTATTTTCGTAGTTTTTCAAATTTATTCTTTAATTTCGTAATTTCCATTATTTGAAATTGCAAAAATTTATAGTTTTAATTGACCAACAATAATGGAAAGTTTGTTTGTTAATGTTGGTAGTTAATTTATAATTTAGATTTCGGAGAATTAGTAGGTAATTAAATAAATAAAATTGAAAACCATGTAATAAATATAAAAGTACATTTTTTTAAAAGTAACCGATTGAAAAAAATAATGGTAGATAATAATAAACAATATAATAATAAATATCTACACAAATTTTCCATTCTTAATTAAATAATAATTAATAGTTTTCAAATTTAGCGCTGTTTCTTCAGTGGCGCCCCTAGTTTTAATAAATTTCTCACTATGAGGTTGGTGGTAGTGTTTCCTCAGAAATACTTGTTTTCTTGATTATAACCTAAAAATAAATAACATTTTAATTCGCGATTACAAGCAGTTATCTTTAAAATTAAACAAACTATCCAATTTAATATGTGATTTAGATCAGGTAATTGTTATATATTTATTATTTTGACATAATTATTATTAATAAGTTTAAACTGTTTCTTAATTTTAACCGAGGTTTATTTTTGATGCGATTAAAATTATATAACGTGTGCATTCAATTTAATTCCAGGTTTTCCTGTGTTATCAATTTTTGCTTCTTTATAAAAATCTAAATTTGGACACAGGGATTTTTGACAATATTTATCAAATTTTTTTAATCACCTTCTTTCATTTAAAATTATACTCTTTCGTTTATAAATGTTTTTCATACCAAAAATTTATGAAAAAAAAACCTGTTCCATATTTATTTATTCTTTTTTTTTAATACAACTTTCCGCATTATTATTTTTTAATAATGATTTCGTTGGAAAAAATATTCTACAATAAACAATTGATCGGTTAATCCACATTTAAATATATTTTGTAACCAAAATTTATTATTTACAATAAATGTGTAAATAGAATTAAATTTAAATTAAAATTTAATAAATTATCAGGTTACCTTCGGCGTAATTAAATTAAAGATAAAAAGGAGAATCAGATAAACTTACTCGGTTGGGCGCCTTTTCAATAAATAAATAAACAATTAAGTAAATAAATATAAATTTAATTCAATTATTAATTACGACGGAATTGGCTGGCTACTCAGTTTTATTTCAAAGAAAATTTTTGGTAGAGGGGAGTGATTCCTAAATTTGCGTTCAAATAACTTAATTTAATAACACAGGCACACAAAAAAAAAAAAAGGTCAAATACCAGAGGGCAGACCAACATATTCCTAGGTTTTTGGGGTCGCTGAAACCGAATATGGCCATGAAAATATTATCTGCTTGCCCATTTTCCCCCTAGCCCCCCCCCTTACACCCCTCGGGGGGTGACATTTCAGTTTTTCCAAAAACGTCAAAAAGGCAGTCTATTCCTATGTTTTTTGGGGCGCTGAATCCGAAAAAGACCACCAAAAGCCAATCCCCCCCCTCCTGCACCCCCTAACACCCCCTGGGAGGGGGTTGGAATTTCGAATTTCACGAAAAGTCGAGTTCGGTGGCTATTTCTATGTTTTTTGGGGCGCTGAATCCGAAAAAGACCACGAAAAGAAAATTCCCCCTCTCCTTCACCCCCTATCACCCCCTGGGAGGGGGTTGGAATTTCGAATTTCACGAAAAGTCGAGTTCGGTATCTATTTCTACGTTTTTTGGGGCGCTGAATCCGAAAAAGTCCACCAAAAGCCAATTGGCCCTCCCCTTCACCCCCTATCACCCCCTGGTAGGGGGTTGGAATTTCGAATTTCACGAAAAGTCGAGTTCGGTGTCCATTTCTATGTTTTTGGGGGCGGTGAAATTGGAAAAGGACACCAAAGGTAAATTCGTTCCGTTATTCACCTCTTAGCATCTAGTTACTAACACTGGGAGGGGGGTTGATATGTTCTCTTTTATGTGTAATTAAGAAGAATAAGCAATGTTTTTTTTACGCATTTGAATAAATAATAACTAGGTAGGCACCGATGATTACACAAGTATGTACCAGCACAATTTGATGGATCTTGATTTTACTACACTTAGCGCGACCCAGGAACAACGGCGTGGACGTGGTAGTTTTTGTTCCCTTTGGGGTGCTTTTTTAACGTGAGTCCCCTTGCCTCTCACGATTGGTGGCGCTGCTTTAATGTGTTTTTCCTTAGAACGAATTTCGCTCATTTAGTTTTTTTATAGTGATGCATTTGAGCGAGATCTCTTCTCAAAAAGTCTCGAAAAAATGAGAATCTCGTGAAAATTACATTGGAAACAAATGAATGTACTGTTTTCGTCTCTTTTATCTTTTATGAAAGGACAGATTCTCGAAATGCATCACTAGTTTTTTGGCATTCATTTCTGCCTATGGTACCGTACTCGCTTGGATTCGAATGACCTTCTGAGAGGTTTTCTTTTCTGAGCCCTTTTTGTTTCTGGTGAATCCCTTTTTAGTGTCCAACAGTAATCGGCCAGCATATTCACATCCCACTTCCCTTGGTAACGACGTTCCATTTCTTTTAGATCCTGGTGAAACCTTTCACCTTGCTCTTCGCTATAGTCCCCTAAATTCGACGGAAAATAGTCTACATGGGACTCCAGGAAATGCAGTTTCAGATTCATCAAGCATCCAAGTTTTTTGTAGTTCTGCAGCAGCTTTTTTATTTCCTTTTTGTAATTTGGACTTTTCTTATTGCCAAAAAAATTTTCTGCTACATTTACAAAGCTAACCCAAGCATTTCTTTCCACAACTGTCATTGATTTTTTAAACTCAGCGTCGCGCAACAACTTCCGAATCTCTGGCCCATCAAAAATCCCTTCTTTGAGTTTCTGTTCCGACTTTTTCGGAAATTTCTCCTGGAGGTATAAAAAAGCTTTTCCCTCTTTGTTTAAGGCTTTTACAAATTGCTTCATCAACCCAAGCTTTATATGCAATGGAGGAAGAAGAACCTTTTCCGGTGATACAAGAGGATTTTTGAGGACATTTGCCAAGCCAGGAACAAAAGAGGTTCTAGCAGGCCATTGGAAGTTATTATAATGGTTCTTTCGATCTCGACTATTCCAAAGGCATAAGAAGCACGGATGACTTGTGAACCCACTTTGTTGACCCAAAAGAATTGTTATTATTTTCAGATCCCCTCAAATTTGCCAGTTATGTTCCGTGTACTTTATTTTTTCGAGTACCAGCTTCAAAGAATTATAGTCTTCTGACATATTAACGGAATGCGCTATTGGGATCGAGGCTAATTCATTGGTGTTGTGCAAGAGTACTGCTTTTAGACTGCGGGTGGAAGAGTCGATGAAAAGCCTCCATTCTTCACTCTTGTAAATGTTTGGTTTCAAAGAATTTATAAGCTCCCGAATATTTGTGCAGTAGACAAGACTTTCTTCTTTTTTGAAAAAGGGAAGAAATTCTTTTTCCCGATTTCGGAAAGAAGAAACCTTAGTACCTTTAGCCAAATGACCGTCCTCCTTGAGACTCGACGCAAGGTACTCAGCTGCATCTTTGGCTAAACCCAAATTTCTTACCACATCATTGAGCTTTTTTTGATCCCATAGTTTTATAGGTCGATCTCGTTTGAAGCGAACATCTCCTTCATCACTGTCAGAATTCGAGTCAACTTCACTTCCGGAATAAGTACTGTTGGAATCCACAGTTGGCTCATTAAGGTCCATTTGACTTTCAACTTCCACTGTATCAGCAGTGACATCCATCTTGACATCATCATCTGAAACATCATCATCGTCATTATAAATTGGAGGGGTGAAAGATGGAATACTTGGATATATAGCGTGATTAGGAGACATCATACCTTTAAATTTGATGGAGCAAATGTAACATTCCACTTGAGTTTTGGGCTCTTTCCACATAGCAGGAAACTTCAAAAAATTCTTGCCGCTTGAATTGGATGACCCGCGCTGTAATGTACCCCTGCATTTGTTACAGATACTGCTCGGTACCCATGAATTTCCCCGACCATTTTCAATCTGCAATGAAAAAAGAGAATTGTATTTATCCTCATATTTAGAAAAGTCTCTCCGATATTTTTCTATTTCAAACTTACCACATACGTAACAAAACATGGATCTGTCTTTGTTACAGGTGTGAATGGTATTATCTTGAATATCCATACCATTGTCCGTAGGACCATCAGAAGCGCCTTGAAGATTTTCACGATTTGAACGCAAAGCTCTATTTCCATTAATTTTTCTTCTTGAAGCATTTAACTCAAAAGTAGCCAAGTTGCCCACCACCCTAGAGCTGCGGTTGCATGATGACGACGCCTGCGGGCCCGCTTGCTCACCCTGACCAGCCG
This sequence comes from Ganaspis brasiliensis, assembly GCA_037103525.1. Taxonomy (NCBI): domain Eukaryota; kingdom Metazoa; phylum Arthropoda; class Insecta; order Hymenoptera; family Figitidae; genus Ganaspis; species Ganaspis brasiliensis. The sequence goes on along the minus strand of JAZKLR010000085.1, from coordinate 8,883,786 downwards.
CCGATACTGGGGTCTCCCTCCCCTGCATCGTAATCTTCTTCCCTACTTTTGCCATGAAGGCATCTTTTTTACCTAGGAACTTAGCCGGTTAACCGTTATCCGCCTTCACCGCGTGGAGGTGTCCTAGTTGCAAAAGTAGATGTGGAAGTAATTCATGAAAATTGAAATTGTAAACCCAACCCATGGGAGGGGGTAAGAGGGTGCTAGGGGGTGAATGAGGGGACGAATTTATTTTTGATCCCTTTTTTCAGTTTCATGGCCCTAAAAAATATTGGAATAGACTCTAAACTCGATTTTTCATAAAATTCGAAATTCCAACCCACTCAAGGGGATATTAGGGGCTTAAGCGGGCGGGAATTAGCTTTTGGTGGTCTTTTTCGGATTCAGCGCCCCAAAAAACGTAGAAATAGACACCGAACTCGATTTTTTGTGAAATTCGAAATTCCAACCCCCCTCCTAGGGGGTGATAGGGGGTGAAGGAGAGGGGGAATTGGCTTTTGGTGGTCTTTTTCGGATTCAGCGCCCCAAAAAACATAGAAATAGACACCGAACTCGACTTTTCGTGAAATTCGAAATTCCAACCCCCTTCCAGGGGGTGATAGGGGGTGAAGGAGAGGGGGAATTTTCTTTTCGTGGTCTTTTTCGGATTCAGCGCCCCAAAAAACATAGAAATAGCCACCGAACTCGACTTTTCGTGAAATTCGAAATTCCAACCCCCTCCCAGGGGGTGTTAGGGGGTGCAGGAGGGGGGGGATTGGCTTTTGGTGGTCTTTTTCGGATTCAGCGCCCCAAGAAACATAGGAATAGACTGCCTTTTCGACGTTTTTGGAAAAACTGAAATGTTACCCCCCGAGAGGTGTAAGGGGGGGGGGCTAGGGGGAAAATGGGCAAGCAGATAATATTTTCATGGTCATATTCGGTTTCAGCGACCCCAAAAACCTAGGAATATGTTGGTCTGCTCTCTGGTATTTGACCTTTTTTTTTTTTTGTGTGCCTGTGTAATTATTAACGAAAATGATTAATTAGTCAAAATTTTCATGATAATAAAATTTAATTCACAATTAAAATTTGAATTACAAGGATCATATTATAAATTTCAATTTATGTAATTATCAAAATTTTGATTTACAATAATATATTCAAAATAAAAAAAAAATTAATTAATGATCTTTCTCACAATATTCCAAGGTTGATAATAATTAATAAATTAATAAGGGAAGAGTCAAAACACAAGAAAAGGGATTAGAATTCAATTTACAAATAAAAGGGAAAGGGTCAAAATTAAATTATTAAATTCAGAAATTCAAATCATTGAAAATTTATAAAAAAAAAATTAAATTGAATAAAAGGAAGGAAAATTCAATAAAGGAATACTAAAGAAATCTTTGAAAACTGATAAATTCCAAGATGTCTTCCTTGACAACGCGAACAAAATCAATAAATTAAATTAATTTTTCCTTTATTGAATTTCTAACAAAAGGAATTCTCACCAAAATTAGATCTATATTCCAAAGGAACTGCAAAATTAATCCAATTGGCTCAAGAGGAATGAAAAGATTCTCACAATATCACTTTCACAAAAATTAACAAATTTATACAATAAAATTAAATTAGATGTTGACTGTTCGGAGGTCACACGAAAGATAATAAACGGTCTTCGTTTTTCAATAACTTCAGCTTGGATTTCGCGCTCTTCATTTGTTTAACAATTCAACGAACTTAGTGCAGCGCCGTTGCTAAGATACTCCAGGGACGTAGTTACTCAAGAAATCAAGTTTAAATTTAAATTAATTAATCCATTAGATGTTGAAAATAAATAAATAACTCCACCAGACTCTCCTCCATTATCTTCTAATACAGGTTAAATATTAAAATTCCATCACAAAATACTCAAAGGGACTAAATCCAAATTTGAATGAAATTCATTAATATCAGGTTCGTATGATGATTCCAATGGGCCATCGGCATAGGAGCTTCGCGTAAAGGAGACGGAAGGCTGAGTGAATTCTACCAAGGAAATTAATTATTCTTCAAAATTAAAATAGAAAGGCAGGAAGGCAGCAATCTCAAATATTAGAAATGATGATCCTTGGGCAATGGATTTTATTTTAAATTTTGAACTGGCAGTAAATTTCCTCAAAACAGGTGGCAAAATTTGAAATGTAGAATTAAATCCAAACTCAATTAACTTCTTTTAAACCGATGAATAAAATTTTCGAATCATCTTTCGTTTCCGATTTTCTTCTTCCATATAGACTCAGGAATCAGGAACAGGATTTTATAGAAAATAAAAGGGGAAATACTTAATATCTTAAAATCTAATAATTAATAATTTCTCAACCTTGGAATACCGCTGCAACCTCCGAATTATTTAAAAGAATCAAATAATTTGATTCATTAATTTAATAAACAAATAATTTAATAAAATGTTATAAAAAAAAATATTGTGAGAAGTAAAATTTTAATAAAAATTTCACATCGTCACAATTTTCACCTGGGAAATCAGTAGAATTAATGTCATTCTTTCATTATTAACGAAATAAAAAATTTATTTTCTTGCACTTTCTTATTTTTTTTCTCTACGAGGAAGAGAATTTATATTTAATATTGTTACTTAATATGGCACATTTGGGATACATTTATTCTATTTAAAAAATGACTTTTTCAATAAAGAATAAGTGTCAATTTTACTTTTCTGGAAAGAACTGATAATGCCGATGTCAAGAGGATTTTATTAATCCTAAGTCAGAGAGGAGATTTCCCTATATAGTAATAGGTTTTTCTGAATGCTTTTCAATAATCCGTATCGACAGTAGGCAACTGTCAATTGACGTAGGAAAAACAAAAGTAGTTGCGCAATCTGGCCGAATGACGCGATATGAAAGAAGAAAGACAAGTCCGACGAAATGAAACGTACAAAGCTTTTGTACACGGCAGAATGAACGGGGAGGATTAAGAATGAACGGAAGAACAGAGGGAAGGTGGCCACCATCTGGGAACATCATATCAAATATTGACCAATGGCGTATCGGCCTTATCAAAATATTATTTAATCCTCAGAGGGGATCGGTTATGAGTTCCTTTGTCTTTCCTCCCAAGACAATGGATTTTAACCCTGATGTTGTTTTAATTTTAATCTATAATGAATTGTGAAAAGGGTTACCTTCAAGATGGTATTTTTAATTTGAATACAAAATATTGACTCTGTTTTTCTGTAAAAGAAAGAAAAATTAGATGTTTTAATCAAGGTGAAAGAAATAACAGTTCATAATTGGTTTTTATAATTTTTTGTTTAACAATTCGTTTCTACACTTTAGCAATAAAACTTGAGGATTTTTGTTTTGGAGAAAAGAAAGGAAATAAAATTGTGATTATTTGAAACTTTTTTATAGAAATTGAAAAAAAAAGTTTTCTGCAAAAAAGTATTTTGTAATTTGGTCTCTGAGCACTTAGGATTCTCTTATTTTAGTAACATAAATAAAGAAATGTATCTTACACATTTTTCTATATTTCTGTTATAAACATTTGTGTAATTTGGTCTCTGAGCACTTGGCGTTTTTTTTTATTTTGGTAACATGATTGAGAAAACGCTTATTATGACATAAGATTTTTTATAATTTGATCTCTGGGCATTGAACAATCTGGAAAAATCCCCGTGGAATGTTTTAACGTATATTAATTTCTGTAGAATTTACGAAAAACATAAATTTTTAAAAACATTTCCAAAAATTCTATGAAATTTCCATTTGGTATTTTCCGTGAAATCTGTTTCCAAGAGAATTTCAACAAAGATTTTACAAGGGTACTTTCTGTTAATCTTTTGAATAAATTTTCAAAAAATAAAAATTCTATGAAAATTCTAAACCATCCGTGAAAATTATCTTCATGGAAATTTTTGTGAATATTTACGCGAGGGAATTTTTTCAATAGAATTTCCGTGAAATTTCTGGGGAATGGAAATTCTACGCAAATTCTGGAATTTCTAAAGGGTACTTCCTTCGTAAAAATTTTTGTACATTTTTTTTTCAAGTTTTGTAAAATTTCCGGAAAATAAAATGTCAAATGACATTCTTCAACAATTTAAGTTAAAATTTCCGTAGAAATTTCCTTCGTAGAATTTTGTTGAAAATTGTGGACGTTTATGAAAATTTTATGAAAAGTATATGGAAATTCAAATTTCGTGAATTTTAAGGTACCTAATTTTTACGTAAATTTTATGCGGTTTATAAGAAATTACGAATTCCGAGAATTTCAAGGTAATCTTTTCATGAAGAATTTTCATGCTATTTACAGTTTTTAGAATTTTCATTGAACCAAATGGAATTTTATATGGAGTTTGTAGGGATCATTCCCCATAGAATTTTCCTTCCTGGAAATTTACAGAAAGTTTTAGTAAATTTTCCAGGGAACGAAAATTCCACAGAAATATTATAAATTTTGAATGTCAATTCTGTGTAAATTATACAGAAATTAGAGTTGGAATTTTCGTCACTGTAATTGTAATCTTTGTCACTTTCATAAGGAATTTTTCATGTGGGATTTTCTTAAAAACTTTCATGAAAGAAGAAGAAAAAATTTGAGTTGGAATTTCCGTAGAATTTCCAGAAGATTATTTTTTTAGTCCCTATTTGCGTGGAATTTTCAAAAAATTAAAAAATTTTCAGAATTTCTAAAGATTTTTTCTATAAATATTCGAATTTTTTTCTAAAAATGTCTACTGAAATCGTACGTAGAATTTAATTTAATTTCTGTAGAATTTTACTCTAATTGAATTTAATTTTTACAGAAATTTTACTCAAATTACAGCTAGAATTTTGTCTAGAATTTGCAGGAGGTATGAAATATGTTTTTCTAGAATTTCGTGCAGATTTTTTGTGTAATTTACATAAAATAAAAATTTTAAGGGAATTTCATACAATCTATGAAATTTTCAGAGAGTGTTGGAAAATTATTCTTTGTGAAAATTTTCATACAACTTTCGTAAAATATTTTTAAAATTTCAGAAAATAGAAAGATCACGGAAATTTGACAAAAATTATTCTTCTATAATTCCATGAAAATATTTCGAATATTCTAATTGGAATTTGCGAGAAATTTTCAAGATATTCCTGCAGAATATTTTTACGTAAGATTTCCCCAAAAATTAACACAGAATTTTCAGAAAAAAGAAATTCTAAATAAATTATATACGGAAATGCTAACAATATGCTTATCTCTAAAAAATCACATAGATTTTTGAATTTTTATTCTAATTACTATATGTTTAATATTAAATATCGATTACTAAAAATATGAGTGTGCGTCCAATTATTGTTTTTCTTTATAAATATTTTCAGTCTGATAATATTAAATTAGAGAAATATCTATTATTCTTAAATAATTGCCCAAAATGTTTTATCGATAAAGTTACGTAGAATAATGATTTAGAGATGGAAGAATCCAAATAATTCTAGTAATAACGATGCTATTAATAACGATAATAATGATAATGATAATAGAAAACAATACGTTTTATTTGTATTCCATTTTGTATCCTTAACATAAGAATACAAAATTGATATTTAGGTGAATGTCGTCATTAATGAAAGAGTTTAATTTTTTGAAAAATTATTGAAAAAATACCCTATTAAATTTAAAATAGTTCTGATTTTTAGATGTAATCTTACAATTTATATCTAGAGTTTAATGGATTTTTAAAAATAATTTCTCCAAAGTTTATGTCGAACTACCCCTAATTTATTTTCGTATTTCTTTATTTGATTTCTTAGTACATTTATGAAAATTCAAGCTTTGCAGGCATGTCCTCTATTTTCCCTAAAAGTCCCCTATTTTGTGATTGGTCCCTAAGAGTCCCTTATTATGAAAGTTTTTCCCTAATATCCCTAATATTTTTTATCCCTAATATTTTTCACGAATACTGGGAATTGGTAAAAAACTTTGTAAAACTTTTGATCTTAAACTTTATTTCAAAGTTTTAAATTACAATTATTTCAAAATTTTGCAGATAAAGAAAATCAAAAATTAATTATATTGAGATTCATTTTAACTTAATTTAAATCTTTCGGATATTTTAAAAATTTTCTAACTTTATTATAAATTCTTTTCTTTCTTGACAATTTTCTTTTGTCATTGTTTGACTTTTTAATAATGGATTCTCTAATTTAATAATCATCTCACTATTTCTTTGTAAAAATTTATATTATATTTTATCGAAAAATTAATTTTTTTTTATTCTTAGTAAAACAATGTCAGTATTTTATTATTATTATTATTATTTCTATTGTATTTTTATACAATATCATCAAGCTAATTACTTTTTGAAGATTCTTCTTTATTTATTCACTTCTAATATTTTTTTGGTTTTGTAGATTTTCTTCTTTTTACGCAAATTACCTATTTCAGGTTATTTTATATAATTTTGGTTTTATAGCATTTCGAAAAATTCATAAATATTTTTATTGGTTTTTTTAATTTAATTTAATAATTTAAGGGGGAAGGGGAGTATAATTTTTTTGTATTAATCTGAATTTTTTTTAGATTAACTCGTTTTTTTTTATGTAAATTCATTCAATTTTCTTTTCATTTTATATATTTTTTCGCAAATTTATTCACCCTTTCATACAATTTTTAGATTCTAAGATTTTTTAAACAATTTTTTGTTATCAAAATTCTTAAAAAAAATTGTTTCTTTAATTTTTTAAATTTATTTACACATTCCTTTTTAAATTTTATGGGTTTTTGATTAATTTTCTAAATTTTTTTCATTTTTAAAGGAATTTGCTTGTACAATTATCTTCTTATTTTATTCTTACTATTTTTTATTTTGTAGTTCATTCTTCACTATTTTTATATTATTTCTAGTTTTTTCATAGTTTGTTAATCTTTTTTTTTTTTTTTTTTTTTGTTGTAGATTTTCTCCCATTTTTCAATATATTGTTTCTTTTTCTATTTTTTATTTTGTCTCTATAAATATTATTTGACTCAAATTCACTAATAATCCAGTCGTAAATTTATCAAAGTTTCAATCATATTCAAATTTTATTAAATTCAAATTTCAGTCTATTTAAATTCTCATTCTTTTAAGATTTGTTAGGTTTTAAGAAATAAGAAAAAAAATAGGTTTTCACTCTTCTTACGTTTAAAGATGTTTTTATTCATTGCATAATGATTAGTCCCCATATTCTGACAATGTATTCTTATTGCTCCATTAACGTATTTATAAATAAAACATATTTTATTAAAAAATTTAATAATTTAATAATATCAGAAGAAATATCGTAACTCTTTTAAAATTTGTACAAGAAAAGCTTTTTGTCTTGCAAATTAATTAGAATATATAATTTATTTATCTTTATTTATTAACTTTTTAAAGTACCCTAAAAGTTCTTTATTTTTTTATATATTGTCTCCTAGTTTGAATAAAATTTTCTTCACTGTCACCGTGAAGCCTGATCTCTAAGTCTGAATTAGAGATTTTAAAACTAAAGAATTAGAGAAAAATCGTTTACTATTAAATAGTAAAATATTTTACTAATTTTTAGTAGAAAATTACTAATTATTTGTTGAAAACTACTAATTTGACAGCTGAATAACTACTAATTAAGAAAGTGAACTTTTACAATTTTAATTAGTAGATATTTCACTTTCAAATTAGTAGTTTTCAAATAATAGTTAGTAGATTTTTACTAAAGATTAGTAAAATATTTTACTATTTAATAGTAAGCGATTTTTCTTTAAATTATTAGTAGAAATTAACTAATGTACGGTTACACATGAAGAATTAACTAATTCAGATTTAGAGAGTGTGAAAATTAACCAATTTTTTTGGAATGATAAAAAAGTAGATAAAAAAGAAAATAAAAATTGCCTTTTTTTCTTTACTTATTTTCACGATAAAATGTATTTTAAACATTTCCCATAGATTTACAAAAAAATACAAAAAATTACTCACTCATTATTCCAGAGTACCTAAAATCTCCCAAGTTCGTCTCCCGAGTTTTTGAATTTTTCTGATAAGATATCGGCAGGTAAAGGGTGCTTTTTCATGGTTTCGTGATCACTAATACCAAACAAAAGGGAACTCCTGGTACCAGTTGACACACCCCATACGCTTTCCATTCCCCTGAAATTCACTCAGTACTGTTTCTTCTTCTCTATAAAATCCGAAACGTCTTCCAAGAACTATTCTTTTTCATTTATAATTTATATCTTGTATTTATAAAAAATAAAAATTATAATTCATTATCAGAAAAGTAATAAACATCAACACAATCGATAAAGAAAATGAGATCCAAAAAATTGTCAACCGGTGAGTGAAATTTGTAATTTACTCAATTTTTCTGAGATTTGAGGAATAGCGACACGGCAGCCGTGATACTTGCTGAGGATTGATTCACGAAATATAAAATGATTTGAATTCCTGCAACGCGGTATGATCGCGTGCAACGTCAATTGTTTGCAGAATATTCTGTGGTTTTCGTGACATTAAGACTGGCAAGTATGCTTAGCCAGGGACACGATCGTCCAATCCTAGAACGACTGGTTTAGTTTACGGTCGTGCCTTCTGTACCTGGTTATTTGACCCTATTGCTTGCTGATTATTATCTAAGTGCACTCCATTTTATATTCCAGTTTAACATTCTCTCTTCAAAAATCTACATCCTATCATTTTCATATTTCCCGTTAAGTTTTATTTTTTTTTTCTACTTTCTAAGCGAACAGAAGTTATTTTCATTTCTCAATTGAATACTTTAATTAAAATTACCCGCCACTGTTGAAAATAGCATGTTGATTAGTACATTTTCGTTGAAAATAATGTTAAATAGTTAAAAATGGTAAATAAATGAAATATCGTATAAATAAATTATAAAGAATGAATAAATAAATGAACTGAAGAACAATAAATTAAATGAATAAAAATATGATCATTTATGTGCAATAATTATAAAATATTATATATGTGTGAAAGAAATGTCAGGTCCGGAAAATCCGACGGATGTTCGACTGGAATTTATTGGAGCCATCGTGCAGAAATCGCTGAAACTCAAACCAGAAAAATGGGGACGTTTATTGATGACCGAAGAACATCGGAATTGTGTTTTGGATTTTTTGGATAATTCGGTACCAGCTGCACTTTTTGTGGTTCTCACACCTAATGCACAACTGATTCCTTCCTGCGGATTTCCAATTCCGTGTCAGAGGTCTAAAGGTGAGGAAAATATTTATAAAACTAACAAAATAAAACGCGCGCTGGCGCGCGATTAGTTTTTCATACATTTTAGAAATTATAAAATACAATAATAAATATAACAAATTAGTAAATAATATTTATCTAATAAAAAGAAATAAATATTTTAAATATAATAGTTAACTAGGTAAGAATTATGTCCACTTCATGGACATTTCGCTTCTAAGTAAGCAAAATGATTTGCAAGTTAATTGGGGAAGTTATTTAAAAATGGAGAATTTTAAATGCAAAAAAATGTAAAAATATGAATTATTTTACGAATTCTTGATCAATTATAAAAGTTATATAGGACAATCGATTCGTTTTGAGATAAGGAATATGATTTTTGTATTCATTAAGTTGTATTTTTATCATAAAAAATTTTTTTTTGGCAAAAAACGATTTTTTTCGATGAAAAAAGGTGATCAAAAAAATTTGATTGGGTATTTTTAAAAATACTTGTGTCCAAATTTAGATATTCATGACCTTAATAAGTCATCCAAATTTTATTGGAATCCGTTTAAGCGTTCTCAAGATATCTTGTACACAAAAAACGCTATATACACACACACACACACACACGCTCACGCACATACATCTGGACATTTGCTTAGGAATGAAAATTTTCGCTTTTTAGATGAAAATGAGTCGATTTAGACTATTTTTGGAAAATCGAAAATTTTAACGATCACAAAGCTTCCTCTATGAGGAAGCAAAAATCAATTAATATAAATAAAATAAATATTTATTTAGGACAAAATTTATAACATTTTAGAATTAAAAAGAATTGCAAAAAATAATTAAAATTCAACAAAATAATTGCAAATTTGGCAAATTAATTGAAAAAAAATAATGAAATCAATTAAAAATTGGGGAAAGTAATTTAAACAATCATAAAAATGTTTTAAACTTAAAGAAAATAATTTAAATTTGAGAAAAATACTTTAGAATCTTGAAAGTAAATTTAAACGAAATTGAATAATGAAAAATTAGAGAAAATAATTAAAAATTGAAAAAACATGGTTAAAAATTGAGATAAATAAATTAAAATTTAAAAAAATAAGTAAAATTTGAGAAAGTAATTAAACAAATTACATAAAATATTTTAAATAAAGAAAGGTTAAACAAAATATGAGAAAAATACTTAAAACTTTCAGAAGTTCATTGAAAAAAAAGAAAATAATTAAAAATTAGAGAAAATAAATGAAAAAAGATAAACATAATTTAAAATTGAACAGAACAAGTTTTAATTAAAGAGAAATAAGTAAAAATTTTTTGGCAATTATGAAAAAGAACGAGAAAAAGAACAAAAGTAATTGAAAATTGAAGAAAATAATATAAAAAATATTATAAATAATGAAATAACTGAAAAGTCAGATAAATAGTTAAAAATTTTTGAAATTATGAAACAAATGTAAAAAATTGAAAATTGAACGAAATAAATTTTGGAAAATAATAGAAAAATGTTTTTTAATTTTAAAACTTGACGAAAATAATTAAAATATGATACGAACAATGATAAGTTGTAAAAAATGAATGGAATTTAAGTGTGATAATTAAAAAAACTACAGAATTTTGTTTAAATAAAGAAAAAATAATTGAAATTTGAAAAAATTACGTGAAGATCTTAGAAATCAATTAAAAAAAAAAAGAAAATAACTAAAAATTGGAGAAAAGAATTGAAGAAATAAGCTAAAAGTAATTGAAATATACGATAATTAGTAAACAAATTTTGAAATTATGAAAACAAATGAAAATAATTAAAAATTGAAGAAAACAATTGCAATTTTAGAAAAATTCTTAAAAATCTTAGAAAATAATTGTAGAAAATGAGAATAACTAAAAATTGAAGAAAAGACTGGAAGAATGCTAAAAATAATTAAAATTTACGATAATTAATAAATTTTTTTGGTAATTATGAAAACAAAGAAAAATAGTTAAAAATTGAAGAAAATAATAGAAATTTGAGAAAAATACTTAAAAAATTTTAGAAATTTATTTTATAAAATGAGAAAAACTAAAAATTGGAGAAAAGTCTGGAAGAAAGCTAAAAATAATTGAAATTTACGATAATTAATCAAAAAAAAAATTTGAAATTCTGATAACAAATGAAAATAATTAGAAATTGAAGAAAATATTTGAATTTTCGGAAAAATACTTGAAACTCTTAGAAAATAATTTTAGAAAATGAGAATAATAATTAACAATTAAGAAAAATAATTGAAAAATGATAAAATTAATTTAAAATTGAAAAAAATAATTGAAATATGCTGAAAATAATTTAAGATTGAGAAATAAAATAGAATTATGATGAAAATAATTTAAATATGAAAAATTGAAAACATTCAATAAAATTTGAGAGAAATAACTAAAAGAATCATAGAGTATTTTTAGAAAAAAATAATAATTACAAAATTACTTAAAAATTTTTATTTAAAGAGAATAATTGATGAAAATAATTGCAATATCGGATAAATAATTAAAATTTTTAAAAGTAACGCAAAAATAATGAATATAATTATAAATTGATGAAATCAAGAAAAACTGCAGAATTTATTTTTAAGCAAAAGAAAATAATTAAAAAATCGTTATATAGTGGAAAATTGATGACAATAATCTAAATTTGATATAATAACTGAAAATTTAGGAAATTAATTGCATGCATATATATTTTAAACTTCTTCAAAAACCTTAATAAATTTTTAAAGTATTTTTGGAAACTTTTTTTTTACACAAATGACAGTTAAAAACCAGCACAACACGACACTAACGAAGAAGGTTATATTCTTTCAATTCAAATTTCAAAATATTTCCTGATAAAGAGAGTCAAAATCAATAAAATAACAGGGACTAACTTCACTTCAGTTTTTATAACGAGGACAGAAAAAGATGAATATAAATACTAACTAACTTCAGAAGTTTACGGAGATTATTATTATTAATAATAACACAGCCCCACAAAAAAAAAAGTGTCATGTACTTTTGACCGGAATACCCTAGCCCTATGTATTTTGACGCGCTGAACACGAATCCGAAGTTCATTTTGCTCCATCACGTCAGGATTTTTTTCTAACCTCAAAAAACATGTCTGATTTTGAGAGGTAGGCGATTTTTTAAAAAAATTTATGGATTTACTTCAAACTTGGTATCTGGTGGTTTTTTGGGTCGCTGATTATGAATCTAAAGTTAGATTTTCAAAATTCAAAATGGCGGATCCAATATGGCGGACGAATTTTGAAAAAATTTGAAGATTTACTTCAAACTTGGTATCTGGGGGTTTTTTGGGTCGCTGATTGCGAATCTGACGTCATATTTTCGAAATTTTTATGAAATTTGGTATCTTCAGGTTTTTAAGTTGCTGAGTGTGATTTCGAAGCGAGTTTCTCACATTTTCAAATATGACTTCTATTACAATTTTATCATAAAATATTCCTTGGTAACAGATTGGATATGTTTGGTGCAGAAGCCAAATAAGAAAGTACATTGTTCCATTCTGCATCTTATTCCTGATAAATCTTCAAATTTTTTAAAAATTCGTCCGCCATATTAGATCCGCCATTTTGAATTTTGAAAATCTAACTTCAGATTCGTAATCAGCGACCCAAAAAACCCCCAGATACCAAGTTTGAAGTAAATCTTCAAATTTTTTCAAAATTCGTCCGCCATATTGGATCCGCCATTTTGAATTTTGAAAATCTAACTTCAGATTCATAATTAGCGATCCAAAAAACCCCCAGATACCAAGTTTGAAGTAAATCCATAAATTTTTTTAAAAAATCGCCTACCTCTCAAAATCAGACATGTTTTTTGAGGTTAGAAAAAAATCCTGACGTGATGGAGCAAAATAGACTTCGGATTCGTGTTCAGCGCGTCAAAATACATAGGGCTAGGGTATTCCGGTCAAAAGTACATGACACTTTTTTTTTTGTGGGGCTGTGTAATAATCGCAAACTTCATTCTTTCATTCTTTCATTCTGTCCACACCTGAAGTTTGTCACAACAGATGTTTTTTGTTTTAAATTAATAACTTTTGAAAAAATGTATTTTTATGTCAATTATAAGATTTCTAATTTTATTTATTAATTTTCCTCAATCTAAATTTGAAATCAATTGACAAATTTATGTATTTTATTTTCAATAATAATAATAATGTATTACAATACAAACGTGTCTTATTTAAAACTACTTTACAGATTTTAATAATGATTCAAACACTTTAAACATAATATGAAAATTAATGTATATTTTATATTATAATTTATAATAATATATGAATCATTTTCTTAATAATATTTTGTTCTTTTAATTACTTCTAAAAAATATAATATAAATAAGAATAAAGAAGGAAATATCATGATAAAATTTGAAAAAAGCGAGCACTGTTTTCAAATATTTTTGTAGACTTTTAAATGCCTTTTTTATAATTTATTCCTCTTTAAACAATTTTTTTTAATTTAAAACTTTCTTCCCTATTTTAAATAAAAATACGTACCAAATTAAATTTCTCTAAATAAATGTTGTATTTTTTATCTCAAAATGCTTATTTTTTATTGGTAAATTAATAAGCTTATTTAATTTCTAATTTTATTATAGGTTTCAAATTAGGATCAATTATAATTTTAATTAGTTCAATTGGAAGAACAAAAAATAAGATTGACTGAAATATACTTTTCCCTATATTACAGATTATGAATTTTAAAACTTTAGTTATATTTTAATTTTGATTAATTTAAGTTTGAAATAATTTCAATTTGAATAGATAGAAGTTGGAAATTTTTTAATTTGGAAAAATGAAAAATATTGATAGAAATTTTGAAGAATGGTTTATTATCAATTGAATTTTGTAAAGAAATTTTAAGACTAAGGAATTCTTATTATCAAAAGATGTTTGGAGTAAATTAAGTTTGCATAATAGTTTAATGTTTTAAATGTTTTAATTAATTATATTTTGTTCAAAAAACTATTGAAAAAGAAATATTTTTACTTTGTGTAACATACAATACATTTTTTTATTTTTAACTAAGGAAGAAGATCTGATTTATGTTTTAAAATTTCTTTCCATTCAATAATTTGCAACAAATTTTAATAGATCAAAATTAATTCACACTTATAAATGTTTTTTTTTGTTTTAAATCAATATCTTTTAAAACAATGTATTTTTATTGTAGAATTTCTAATTTTACCTATTTATTTATTGATTCTCTGTAATTTAAAACTTGAATTAAGTAATAAATTTATATTTTATTTATACAATAGTGTATTAAAATATAAACGCGTATTTTACTGTAATCTACTTTATAGTTCTTAATAAAGATTTACAACACTTTAAACATAATATGTAAATTCATGAAAAAATATGTATAAATAATTCGAAATAATTTAATGTTTTCAATATATTCGACAATTTAATTATAATTTTATGGAATATAACATAAATGCCGTCTTTATAATTTATTCGTATTTTTTGGTAGACTTATGTTTGTTAAATTAAATATATTTAATTCGGTTGATGTAAATTGAATGATATTTAGATTTTTGGAAATTAAGAATTTAAATTGTTTCAAATAATTCTTAGGAAAAGAAGTCTGCATCAATAATAAAATTTAGAATCGGTAAATTTAAGTATTAATTGATCAAAGTTTGAATTAAATATAAGTTTGAATCGATTTGAAATTTCCAATTTCTAGAAGTTGAAATTAATAGTTTTTAAATTTGCAAATGATTTCAGGTTACATTGTTTCCAACATTTTAAAATATTTTTAGATAAAAATTGAAATAAAAGAAAATGAACTCATTTTTATTTTAATTCCTAATGTAGGAAATTCAAATTATTTCAATTTTTCACTTTCACAAATTACATTAAATTAAAAATCTTAAAACTTTGGTTATATTGTAGTTTTGATTATAATTGAAGTTTGAAGTAATTTAAATTTAAATTAATAGAAGTTTGGAATTTTTTAATTTGGAAAAATTAAATTTTGTATTAATAGAAATTTTTGAGAATGGTTTGTTATAAATCGAATTTCGTATTGTTTAAAGAAAAATTAAAAATAAAGATTTCATATCAATAGAGGTTTGGAATAAATAAAATTTGTATAGAAAATTGTATTAATTTTATTATTAAAAAATATTTTGTTCAAAAAACTATTTAAAAAAATCTTTTTGTAACGCACTGTAAGAACCTTTTTATTTTCAACTTAGAAGGAGAATCAGAGTTATTCTCTAAAATTTCTTTGTATTTAATTATTTATAACACATTTTAATAAATAAAAATTAATTTACAAAATTTAATTTGATAGTATAATTAATTTAATATAAATAAGTTCAGTTTGTTTTTTGTATTGAAATTATACCAGTCAATGAAAAACGCAATTCTCGCGTGCTTCAGCGCGCGTTTTTTGGCTAGTTTAATTAATAATTAATAGGAATAATTTTAGGTTAAAACAATTTTTTCAAGGTAGTATTATAGTTTGCAAGCAGTCAAAATTGATTTACGACAACAATTTCTTTCTCGGTAATAATTTGGTCTAAAAAACCAAAGGTGGTTTTGAAGCTGAGATATGTAGTTAGGCATTTCTCTTAAGGGCATGTGATGGATTATGACGTTACTGGTATAGGCAAAATTTGTCCGCAACTTTCCTCTTAAAATATTGAATATTTTTTTATGAAACTTGGTAGAATTACTTAAAATGTCATTAGAAAGGTCTCTCAGACCCGAATTTGTTTAAATTTTGTCCCGAAATTAATTTTGGGAAATTTTCCAAAAAATGCAAACTTTTATAAAAATCAATTTTGAGACAACATTCAAACAAACTCGGGTCTGAGAGACCTTCCTAAAGACATTTTAAGTAATTCTACCAAGGTTCATAAAAAAGTATTCAATATTTTAAGAGAAAAGTTACGGACAAATTTTGCCTATACCAGTGACGTCATAATCCATCACATGCCCTTAAGCTGGATAAAAAGTATTTAAAAATCAAAAAATGACCACAATTTGCAAAAAAATTCACAAAAAATGAAATTCTTTTTTTTCTTTTTTTAATTTCAAGTCAAAATTAAAAAAAAAACGAACAAAAGTGCGACCGAGGGTTCGGTACACGAACCTAAAAATACATTAAAAACGAAACTTTTATTTTGGCAAATTTTCAATTTTTTAAAAAAAGTACTACTATGATAATAAATTTTAATTTTAATGTTTTTACTTTTATTAGCATTTATAAGTATAAAATTATACATTTTTATAAGATCAAAGATTTTCAAGCAAATAGACTGAGTTTTTTTTATATAATTTTTAATTTAAATGAAAAAAAAAACAATTTTTTTTATTTTTAAACTTTTAAAGTAATTTAAATATAAAAATAAACATTTTGTACAAAAGAAGAAATAGTTTAGATTTTTAGGAAGAAAAAAGTGTTTTTCGGTAGAATTTCAATTTTTCGAAAAAAATGCTATGGTGGTAGATTTAAACCATAATTTTTATGGTTTTATAAAAATCTCTGCATAAAATTACACATTGCTGTTAATTCCCAAACATTCAGGACAAATAGACTGAGCTCTTGCATAGGGGTATTTTTTCATTTTTCAATTTTTCATTAATATATACCGTTTTTGAGGCCGCTGAATACAAATTTGGTGTCGGATTTATAAAATTCAAAATTGTGAGTCCTATATGGCGGAGACAAAAATTAAAAATCAACAAATCTTTCTTAACACTTGTTCTACATTAGATTTTTAAAATTCATAATGGCGGATCCAATATGGCAGAAAGAAATTTAGAAATTAACAAACCCTCATTTGAGTTCTACTTCTTTAATATTTCTTACGCAATATCAAATTTGACATTTAAAATTTTAAAAGTCTGTCACTGGTTTCGTATACAGCGACTCCAAAAACCTCTGAAAAATGATTTTCGTAAGCATTTGTTAATTTTTAATTTTTTTTCTCTGCGATATTGAATCCGGCATTTTAAATTTCTAAAAACTAACTTTAGATTTGTTATCAGCGACCCAAATAACTCCCGAGTAATGATTTTCGTGAGGATTTGTTGATTTCTAATTTTTCTCCGCCGTATTGGTTCCACCATTATGAATTTTAAAAATCTGACACTGAATTCGTATTCAGCGACCACAAAAACCATCAAGAAACGATTTTCGTGAGGATTTGTTAATTTTTAAATTTTCGATCCGCCATTTTGGATTTTTGAAATCTGATACCAGATTTGTGTTCAGCGACCCCAACAACTCGAGTAATAATTTTCTTGAGGATTAGTTGATTTTTAATTTTTTCCGCCATATTGGATCCACCATTTTGAAGTTTCGAAGTCAAGCCCAAAATATAAATGGCACATTCTGACATATTTTCTTTATTATATGTGTATAAAGATTTTGGGAAAATATAGTGTCCGGTCCTATTAAATAACCCATTAAAATAATTTTCCTTTGACAGGAATTGCAAAAACCCATGTATTTTATAATCTTTTAACCTAATTATTTTTCTGAAAAATGTACAACTGGGTCTTTCAAAATTTGATGAAATTGATTTGAATAATATTTTTATTTGGGGTGAAAACCGACTTTCTAGTTTGAGGTTATGTAAGAGAACCTCCTTAATGCAAATTTTTTCAATTCGCAATTATAAATAATCAATGAATTAGATTAAAAAATCTTGTATTTTTACCTATTCACAGAAAATTTTACCTCTTTTCTTTTCAGGGGTTTACACGATAAAGGTGAAGATATCTCCAGTACCAAACGACCAGAATGGATGTTCGTCAATGCTCATCACCGGTGACTTGTCTCACCGAGTGGTCGACGAGCTCGCCACACTTGTCGACAATATTTTTTCTCCTCTTCTGAGTAAAAAGGAAAATCACAAAGCACTGCCGGAAGTGGCACTTGAAGACATCAATAGACACGTTTATTCGCTGAGAGGAACCCTTTATCAAGTACAATCTACCTTTACATTTTTTTTTTCATTCTCACGAGATTTCATACAAATTCTAAAAATGAAACTAGATTTGAGATATAGAGATTACGAACTCATTCTGTAGTGGTCACGAAACTGAAGGGGTTAAGTGTTGAGAAAAAATGGTAAAAAGCATGTCTGATTTTATTGCCAGGTGAAGGGTCAGGTGAATGGAAGAACGGTGCTCCCGATGCCAGCAGGTCTCGAGAAAGTGTCAGAAGTTGAGAGATTGGTTACCAGCGAAGGACCACAGGCGGTCGACTTGTATCTCAAAAGTTCAATAGAGGGTGTAGTCATTAAATGGGCTTATTTGGTAAACGATGTTGTTACACAAGAATCCAGCACGGCTTTTGAAAATGGACAAAATCCTACTCCTGACATTGAGCTTGAATTTTGGAACAAGAGACTCGCGAATTTAAGGTTATGTTGACAATTTGAAAATTTGTTATTTTTGTTAGAGATCAGCCTAGAGTTGCGATGAAGTAATCCCGGTAAGAAGCGAGAAATTAGAAAGATTTGAAAATTTCTAATGATTATGAATTCCATTTCTGTCCAATTCTTTTGTATCAATCGAAAACCATTGAAAGTAAGCTAAATCCAATCTTTTTCAATAGCATTTTAAATATTTATACAGAAAAAAAATCGTCGGTTTGAAAGATTCGAACTCTGGTTTCCTGCGCAGAAGTCAGACGCCTTGTCCCAACTGCTACCAGAGATATATTTGAAAATTCCATTTTGAAGATATGTAACTTGAGACTTACTTATGTATTAATTGGACTCCAGACAATTATTCAATAACCTTTTTTCGATTAGAGTTTGTCTCTTTTATATTTATTATATGTTTTCGTATTAGGAAATATATGAATTTCATGATTTTAATTCATGCTAGAATTTTCAGAACAACCCCTGTTTAATATCTATTTTTAACTTTCCCCGTAAGTCAGGTTGCTTACTTAACTTTACTAACTTTTCAATTATTTTCAATCGCCTATAGCCATTTGAAAAGGATTGAAAAGTTATCGAAACTTAGTCTCAACACAAGATACAAAAGCATTGGACAGAAATGGAATTCATAAGGATTGAATAATTTACTGTTTTCTATGAAGAGGTATAAATTTACCAATTCTTTTTAATTTCTCGCTTCTTACCGGGATATTACCTGGAGAACGGTAATGAGAACGAGAATATAACCGGGAATATAACCCACCAAAATTCTAATCGAGAATTTATGAGAATTTAAGTTTTTTTATTTATTTATCAAATTAAGTCAAATTTTCTCAATCAGTGTTAAATTAAAAGTTGAAAAAATAAAAGATAATTAAAAAAAAAAAAATTACAAAATGACAAAAATAATTGACAATTCAAAACAAAATTAAAAAAATAACTAGATTAATACACAACCGAACAGAATAGTTTAAAAAATCAAAGAATAATTATACAATTTTAAGATAATAATTAAAAATTGAAAAAATTGTAGTAAATAATTGAAAATTGCGGAAAATAATTAATAATTGAAGGAAATAGTTGAAAAATTGAAGAAAATATGTGAAAAATTCCGAAAATTATTGTCAATTGAAAACAAAATTCAAAAAATGACTAGATTAATAGACAACTGAAAAAAATAATTGTAAAAATTAAACAAGAAATATTAAGTTTAAAGAAAATAATTGCAAATTGAAAAATTAAGAAAATTATAGGAATAATTGTTGGAAATAATTGCACATTTTACAACTGCATTGAAAATCGAAAAAAATAATTAAAATTGGAAAAAAAATGATTGAAAATTGAAGAATTGAATTGAAAATTATGGAATATACTTGAAAATAGAAAGAAAAAAAAATTTAAAAAGCCGATAATTAATAATGATAGAAGAAACATTTGAAAACTGAAGAATGGAAATAAAAATTGAAGAATAGAATCAAAAATTAAGGAAAACAATTCAACAATTGTATTTGAAATTAAAAAAACTTAATAATAATAAAAAAAAATAGAATAAAGGCAATAATTTTTTAATATTAAAGAAAATAATTGCAAATTTAAAAGTGAAATTTTAATTTGAAGAAAAAAACTGAGAATTGAAGAGAATTAAATAATTGAATTAAAATTTTAAAACAATTTTTATCAGTAAAAAAATTAATTGAAAAAATAAGAGAATTGTTGAATATTGAGGAATTAATTGAAAAACGATAAAAAGAATTGATGATTAAAGAAAATATTTGAAAATTGAAGAAGATAATTAATTGATTAACAATTGAAAAAAAAATCGACAAATGGTGAGAATAGTCGTCATTCGTACAAAAAAAATTTGTAATTAACGAATATTCATAAAATTGAAGGAGAATAATAAATTGCCAATTAAAAACTGATGAAAATTATGGAAAAAAATTGTTGAAAATAAATGAAAATTGAAGAAATCAATTGGAAATTCAAGAATTGTATTGAAAGAAAATAATTGATAATTAAGAAAATGCTGGAATTAATTAATATTAAGGAATTAATTGAAAATCGATCAAAATAAATTGAAACTTAAAGTAGATTTTTGAAAACTGATGAAAATAATAAAAACGATTTTAAAAAATAAATAAAATTAAAGAAATCATTTGGAAGTTGAAGAATTATATTGAAATTTCAAGAAAAAATTTGATAATTCAGAAAATGCGAGAATTATTGAATTTTGAATAAATTTATTGAAAAACGTAGAATGCAATTAAAAATTGAAGAAAATAATTGAAAATTAAAAGAAATAAATGGAAGATTAAAGAATTAAATTCAAGATTAAAGATTTCAATTAAAATTTTAAAAAAATAGTTGACAATTGAACGAAAAATAACAAAATTTTTTTCAACTTATCATTGTTTTCATCCAATTATTTTCCACAAGTTTTAATAATTCTAATTTTTTTTAATTATTTTCTAAAATTTTTCTCAAATTTCCCATTGTTTTCTTTAATTTTTAATCATTTTCAATTATTTCTATTACTTGTTTATTATTTTCAATTACTTACGTTCTTTTTCATAATTTCAAAAAAGTTTTTATGAAATTTTCATTTTTCTATTCAATTTTCAATTATATCTACGATTTTCTTGTATTTTCTGTACCTATATTCTGTTTGTTTTGCAATTATTTTTCTTAAATTAAAAATTGTTTTTCTCAATTTTACATTATGTTTATCTGTTTTTATTTATTCTCTCTACTTTTAATTTTTTTTGCAATTAACTTTTAAAAGTTTTGAGTATTTTTCTGAAATTTTCTTTCAATTTCTTTTATTTAAAATATATAATGCAATTTTTTCACTTATTTTTTTAAATTTTAATTATTTTCTTCATTTTTAAATTATTGATATTATTTCTTCATAATTTTCTTAAATTTTTAATCATTTTCTGAATTAATTTTCTAAATTTTTAATTATTTATCTCAATTTTCAATTATTTTCTCTAATTTTCCATTACCCTTATTTTTTTCAATTTATTTCCTAGATTTTTAATTTTTTTCTCAAATTTAAATTACTTTCTTTCATTTTAAAATTGTTCATAATTGTTATATTTAATAATTATTTTTACACTTCATTGACTTATAGTTAATTTGTAATGATAATTATTTTGTTATATTTCCATTTTTTTTTTATAATAAATTGTTTGTGCTTCAAAATAGTGGGGCTCATTTAAACATAGAAAATTCTCATAAATTCTCCGAAAGGAGAATATTCTCGGTTATATTCTCGAGTATGTTACCGGAGTTTAAATTACCGAGAATTTTGCAACTCTAGATCTTAGAGATATTGAATTTGATGATTACGATTTTCAGAAATTCTGGGATCACAGGTTGTCCCCTATTCACCTTTTTTTCCCCTATTTTAAAATTTTGCACCTATTTCCCTTATTTTAAAGAATTGTCTCCTATTTCCCCTTTTTCTAATTTTCAGTATTAAAGTTTATAGTTATAGCCAACATCGATAGAAAATCCCCATTAAAAATTCATGAGAAAAAATAACCTTTTAAAAAAAAAAAATCCCAACTTTTTTAATTTATAAGCTAAAAATATTTTATGTCACTGGCATAGGCAAAATTTGTCCGTAACTTTTCTCTTAAAGTATTGAATATTTTCTCATAAAACTTGGTAGAATTACTTAAAATATCATTAGGAAGGTCTCTCTGACCCAAATTTGTTTGAATTTTTGCTCAAATTTAATTTTTGAGAAATTTTCGAAAAATAGAAAATTTTCTAAAAATTACTTTTGACCCAAAAAACAAACAAATTTGGGTCGGAGAGACCTTCCTAATGATATTTTAAGTAATTCTACCAAGTTTCGTGACAAAATAATTAATATTTAAAGAGAAAAGTTACAGACAATTTTTGCCTATATCAGTGACGTCATACTCCATCACATGCCCTTAAAGAAATTAAATTTTCAAAATGTCGGATGTTACAAAAAGTATGTAGAAATAATACATTGCAATATGTGCAATCTTTTATCACATAAATATTCAAGGAAATTCAACAAGTCTTATTTGGAGATTTTTGAGGTCGCAAATAAAGATTCCGATGTTAAAAATTAAATTTTCAAAATTTTGTATATACATTCAAAATTGTGACTATCCATATTTTCGAATTAATCATCTTGAATCACGATTGCCGAGGATTTTCAAGGTCTCCCAAATGACAAATCTCGTGTAAAAAATTCAGTTTTCAAAAAAATTACATTACATCATCAATTTTTTAAATACAGTCTACAAATATTTAATTTCTACAGCTCTTTTCAATTATCTTTTTCATTTTTTCGAATATCAATTATTTTCTTCAGTCTTTAAATTCTTGTCAGGAATATTTAAATTTATTACACAAGTTTTCATTTATTTTTGTCATTTTTAAATTATTTTTTTAAAATTTCAATTATATTCTAAAATCCATAAATTATTGCCAAGAACATTCAAATTTTCTACACAAGTTTCAATTTACTTTTGTCATATTTTAATTAAATTAAAAATTTCAATTACTTTTGTCATATTTCTTAGTATTTTCGTTATTTTCAAATTATTTTCTTCATATTTCTATTATTTTTGTCATTTTAGAATTATTGATAAAAATTTCAATTGTTATATTCAATTTTTTTTGTCATGAATTTTTAAATTTTGCACCAGTTTTAATTTATTTTCTTTAAATTTTAAAAATTGTCTTCATTCTTTTTATTATTGTCACGAATTTATTAATTTTTTACAACTTTTTCAATTATTTTCTACACGTTTCAATCATTTTCTAGAAACTTTAATTACTTTCTTCGTATTTAAATTTTTTGACATTTTTAAATTAGTCTATTAAATTACAATTATTTGCTTTAAACTTCAATTACTTTCTTCAAATTTAAATTATTTTCTTTAAACTTTAAATTATTGCCATAAATTTTTTAATTTATTACACCGATTTTCACTTATTTTTGTAATATTTCAAATATTTTCTTAAAATTTAAATTACGTTTTTAATCTTTATTTTATTGGCAGAAATATTTAAATTTTCTACACAAATTTCAATTTATTTTTTTTATTCTTTAATTATTTTCTTCAAATTTCAATTATTTTTGTCATTTTCCAAATATTTTCTTCATATTTTTATTATTTTTGACGTTTTAAAATTATTTTAACAAATTTAAATTATTTTATTCAATTTTGTTTATTGACAAGAAATTAAAAGAAATTTACACCAGTTTTAAATAAATTGCTTTAAATTTTAATCATTTTCTTTATTCTTTTTATTATTCTCATGAATTTATTACTTTTTTACAGCTCTTCCAATTATTTTTTCAATTATTTCTACAAATTACAATTACTTTTCTTATATTTAAATTTTATGACATTTTTGAATTATTGTCTTCAAATTTCAATTTTTTTCTTTAGACTTCAATTAATTTCTTAAACTTTCAATTATTTTCCTTAAACTTCCAATAGTTTTTTCAATTGTTCAATTATTGTCCATAAATTTTTAATTTTAATACTAGCTTTTAATTATTTATGACATTATTCAATTAGTTTATTCACGTTTCAACAATGTCCTTAATTTTTCAATTAATGTAATACATTTTTTACTTTTTACTTCATTTTTTGAATTATATTTCTCATTAATTTTTTTTCCATAATTCAGCTTTTTTTGGGTAATTTTTCATCTGTTTTCTACATATTTTCTACATATGTAAATTTTTTTATCAATTTTTAAATCAATTTCTTTTACGTTTAAATCATTATTTTTCGTCAAATTTTACTTATTTTTGTCATTCTTCAATTATTTTCTTGTAATTACCAGTATTTTTAAAAAATTTTAATTATTTTTTTTAAATTTCAATTATTTTGTTTAAAATTGTAAATTTTTGTCTTCATTTATTGATTTTTAATTAATTTTCTAATTAGTTTTCTCATTTAACAAATGTTTTTTTTAAATTTGATATTGGGGAGCCTTGATTAATTATTTGCCTGCTGGCAGGCTCGAAATTAATATCAGTAATATTTTGTTTATTATTGCAAATTATTGTTTATTCACTTTTTTCACTTAAAAATTCCCTATTTATTCACCTTTTTAAATTAAAAAGTCACTTTTTTGTACTATTTTTAATCTACAAGTCCGCTGGCAGCCCTGTATATTCTTTCCATATTTAAAATTTGTAAATAAAAATGTCCTAAAAAATCTTCAAGTATATAAGTTGAAGCAAATTTTCTGTCCCCTTTTTGTCCCCTATTTTTGAAAAAATTCGCACCTATTCACCTTTTTTAATAGCAATAGGTCCTGTGATCCCTGAATATTATTAGTAGATTCGGAAATAGTGACCCAAAAAATAATAGAAAATAATTATAATTAATTGTCAAACCACTGACTTTCGACCAAAGGTGGTCGCTGACATATTTTAAAAAATAGTAAAACCTGTAAATATTATATGTATTATTGAGTACTTTTAATGAACTTTCATATGCCATACTAACTTTTTAATTTTATAATGGAGAAATATGAAAACTTTTGCCTTAATTATTGAAATTTTGAAAATAAGCAGTGTTTTTGAACTCTAGTTTTTTCTCCGATTTTTCACCAGAGGCGTGAAAAAATCCAATTTTGGTTTTAAAATTCAAGTTTGACCTTTCTTTCCACAGTATCAAAATTTGGTGTTGAAGAATCAGCTACTGTTTAAGTTTTTACAATTTGAAAAATTTGCTTTCAAATACAAATTTGATGGTTAAAATACAAGTTGTTTTGTAACAAAATTTTAATTTCACAATCTGACAGCAGCTAACTTCAGTTTTACAAAACTACTTGCATTTTAACCTTCAAGTCCGTATTTGGAAACATATTTTTCAAACTGAAAAAACTAGAAAAGTAGCAGATTTTCCAACAACAAATTTTGAAATTGTGAAAAGAAGGGTCAAATTTAAATTTCAAAACCAAAACTGGATTTTTTCACGCTTCTGGTGAGGAGTTATTAGAGTTTAAAAACACTACTTTTTCTCAAAATTTTAATAATTAAAGCAAAAATTTTCACATTTTTCCATTATAAAATTAGAAAGTTAGTATGTCATATAAAAGTACATTAAAAGTATTCAAGATGAAATAATATTTAATATTAAATTATTTACTTTTAAAATTTAATGAAAAAAAGGTTATTTTTTATCTTTTAAAATACACTCTAAAGTTGGACAACCGATTATTCATTTTAAATACAATATTATTATTTATATTATTTATTTATACTTCGAGGAATTATCGAAAAGTAATAAAGTTCTTTTGAAAATCATTGAAAATGGAGTGTGTTTTCCTTTGTTAATTATATTTTAGTTTCTAATAATTAATAAAATAAATCTCAACAACTAATAATAAGAAACATTTTCAATTTTAAATGCTAATTTGTTAAAATAATTAACGGAAAAAATTGTATTTATTTTTATTTTTAATTCTTTATTTCTCTCAGTTAATTAATCATTTAATAAACATTAACAATTATTAATATAAATAATATTGAATTTAAAATCAATAAATTTCAGAGTATATTTAAAAAAAAATAACCTTTTTTCCATTAAATTTTTAACGTAAATAATTCATAAAGTGAACAACTTACCTTCGCGAAAATATAGTACATTGCAGATTAGATATATATTGAAAGAGTTCATTTTTGAAATCCAGCCAGAAAAAAATTATGTAAGTTAAAATATGTGTGTTTTTTTATGTGGTTAAATTTGAAATTTCATAATGAAATTATTCAATAAAAAAATAAATATATTGAAAACATGATTAAAGTGCACAATTAAATAATTATGGTAATTTTCGTTAATATTTATTGACAGATTTTTTATCAACTTTAAGTTAATTTTGTTACTATTGCTTTTCATTTTACACAAAATTATATTAATGAAAATAAATATTTGGATACAAATTAAACGTATCTTCTTTATAGCACAGGACTTGAATGTTTCTTTTTCATTAAAAGCGTTTAAAACATGCATTAAAAACGCCATTTTTTCTTGACACTTGCTTCTTTAATTACAATTTACAGCTGAAAAATAAAAAATTTAGCTAAAACAACTTCAGAAGTTGAATTTAGATACTTCAATATAATATAGGTTTTTCGTATTTTTAAAAATATGTCAGCGACCACCTTTAGTCGAAAGTCAGTAGTTTGACCCTTTAACATTTTTAATTTTTGTCTTCCATCTTGAATCCGCCATCTTGAATTTTTGAAATTTGTTTTTAAATTTGTAATCATCGACCTTAAAAACCCCTAGACTCTTAACTACTTAAATTCAATTGACAATGTCTCATATTTTTTATTTCTCTGCCATATTGGGTACGCCATTTCAAAATTTAAAAAATTATTTCGGATTCGTTTTTAGCCACTCAACAAAACAGCCTCTAAACAAAAAGTTTAATTAAATTTTTTTAACATGTTTTATTTTCGTCCGCCATATTGGATTCGCCATTTTGAATTTTGGAAAATTATTATCGGATTCGTAATCAGCGACTTAAAAAACTTCTAAACCTCGAGTTTAATTAATTTTGTTAAAAAATTTGTACTTTTGACCGACATATTTAGATCCACCATTTTCAATTTTTGAAAATTATTATCGGATTCGTAATCAGCGTCCCAAAAAATTTCTAATCTCTGATTTTCATTAGTATCGTCAACAATTTTTTATTTTGACCTCTATATTAGATCCGGCATCTTCAATTTTGGAATATTATTTTCAAATTCGTAATTACTGACACAAAAAGCTTTTCTCAACCCTGAGTTTCATTAATTATTTTCAAAACTTTGGAATTTAAGTCCGTCATATTGGATCCGCTGTTTTTAACTTTGGAAAAATCATTAATAAGTTTGCTATCTGCGACAGGCAAAATCCCTAGACATATTGTTTTATTTATTTTCTCAAAGTTTTGTCCGACATTTTGGATCCACCATTTTGAATTTTGAAAAAATTGATGGTTTCGTATTTTGATTCTCAAAAACCTCTAAATACTAAGTCGAATTGATTTTGTTTCACATTTTTTATTTCTGTCCGCCATATTGGATCCGCCATTTTGAATTTTGAAAGACTATTGACGGATTCGTTTCAAAAAACCTCTAAACACTATTTTTGATTGATTTTGTTTAATATTTTGTATTCATATCCGCCATATTGGATCCTCAATTTTCAATTTTGGAAAATGATTATCGGATTTATCATCAGCTACCTAAAAAACTCCTAAAATCTGAGTTTCATAAATTTTGACAATGTTTTCAGATTTCTGTCTGGCATATTGGATGCAATATTTTAATATTTGAAAAAACATTAATTGGTTTGTAATTTTTAACCCAAAAAGCCCTATAGACATATATTTTAATTAATTTTATCAAAGAGTTTGTATTTTTATACGCCATGTTGGATGCGCCATTTTGAATTTTGAATAATCATTAATGTGTTTGTAATATTTGGTCCAATAACTCTCTAGATACTAACTTTTATTAATTTTGTCGAGGATGTTAGATTTTTACCCGCCATATTGGATCCGCCATTTTGAATTTTGAATTTTTTTTAATGAATTCGTAATCATAGCTTCAAAAAACCTTTAAATACTAAATTTAATTGATTTTGTTCAACATTTTTTTTATTTTTTGTCGGCCATATTGGATTTGCCATTTTGAGTTTTGAAATTTTTTTAACGGATTCGTAATCAGAGCTTCAAAAAACATTTAAATACTATTTTTGTTTAACTTTTCCAATTTTTATCCGTCATTTTGAATTTTGAATTTTTTTTAACAGATTCGTAATTAGAGCTTTAAAAGATCTTTAAATACCAAGTTTAATTGACTTTGTTTAACGTTTTTATTTTTCTAGTCATTATTGGATTCGCCATTTTAAATTTTGAAAAATCATTACGAATGGGTAATTAACGAATCAAAAAATCCCAAATCTCTGAGTTTCATTAATTTTTTATGTTTGTCCACCATATTGAATCCTTCATTTTAATTTTTATAAATCACTAACGAATTTGTAAAACTCCAATTAATCCAAATTTCTATACAAAAAAATTAGCTATACTCTTCATATTTACTATTTTTTTAAAAATTTTGTTCCAAATTGTTTTTTCTGTTCCCTATAATCTTCTATTTGTTCAAATCATCTAGTTTGAGAATTTTCCTATATTTTTTCATAACTTCTGAATTTTTCTGAATCTGAAAAAAATTTCGGACAATAGTTATACTTTACAAATTGTATTTTACATTTATTTTAAAATATTTATAACAAACATTTTTTTATTTAAATATGTGTTACAAATATTATATATCCAGATGAATGAATGTGTGTGTGAGAACGTCACGCTTTTTTCTATTCACAATAACTCGAAAACGTTTTAACGGATTTCAATAAAATTTATCACACTTATTTTTGACATAAAAATCTAAAACAAGACACAAGGATTTTATGAAATATACACACACAAATTGTTTGTCAGCTTTTATTTATTTTTCTTTTAATTTCTCGTTACAACTTTACAGGTACATTTACAACCAATTGCGAGAGGAAAGAGTAAAAAAAATGGCAATAATTTTAGAAATGACCGAAAGTGCCTACTTTCCCTGTTTTCGGACTCTTTTCGAAAACGTCGTCTCTTCACTGGCCGAGGCTAAAGAATTGGCCCTCTATTTGGCTCCGTTATCAAAATTTTTTAAATCAATAGAAGAAACTGATTTTGCCGAGGCTAAACCTCTAATGGCTATTGTAATTCATGTCGTGGGTTTGGCATGGGCTAAAACGAAATATTATCAAAATTCCTCGAAACTGATAATAATGCTGAGGCAAATTTCAAATTTGTTGATTCAAGAAGCGAGAAGGTTCCTCGACCCGACGTTAATTTTTCAGAGTGACGTTGATGAAGCTTTGCAAAGGGTCCAAGTTTGCCGAGGTGATTCGAAATATTAATTAAAGTAGCTTGGGCCAAATTAATTTTCCACCCTGAGCAAATATTTATAATTCATTTATTAAAATATTGCAGACGTTTTGGAAGAGTTCAAAAGGCAGTTTGAATTGCAGAAGCAAGAGCCTGGAATGAAATCGGACTCTCCATCGTGGAAAGTTGATCCAAATATGATTTTCGCACGACTTGACGCTTTTCTCAAGAGACTGGCAAATATTGAGTGGCTCTTTCATACAGTTTTGGAATTCTCGAAATTGGAGAAAATTGAGATTGGCGGTATTTTGGGAAGATCTCTCAGTGCCAGAATTGTTGGTGTTTTTAAAGAATTTCAGCAACTTTTCTCGTCTTTTACAACAAGATCGACTGATGTTTTAGAGCCGGATGACGAGTCTTTTGCCATAGATTGTGAGAAATTTAGCAATTCTATTGTCGATTTGGACAGTAAATTGGCGTCCATTTTGTGTCAAGCTTTCGACGATTGTCATAATTTGGAAAGTGTTTTTAAGGTTGGAAAAAATTTGGTTTATTATATTTCATTTATAGATAATAATTTGTACAATAAACAGAAATTTTTGGGTAAAATAACCGAAATTCCGTTTATTTTAAATAGAAAAAATGTTAAATATGGCCTTACTAAAAATTTCGGTTTATTGGAAAATTCCGATTTAAATTTTTCAGTTATTATTCCGGTTTATTAAACTGGAATTTTCGGTAATTTTAACTGAAAAATTATTTAACTAGAATATTTTAATCTGAAATTATTATAATCGGATTTTCTAGTGAATTTAACCGGTATTTATTTAACTAAACAGGTTTATTATTTTTAGCCGGAACATTTTTTCATTATAAATAATAATCTGTATTGTTTTTTATTTCACTAAAAGTTGAAATCTAGTTTATAAAAGAAATAACATAAAGTTTATAAGAATACATTTTTTTTAAAAAAGTGTAATAATATAATTTATTTATTCATTATTAATCTTGATCTAAATTTTAATTCTCTAAATATTAGGGTGGTCCAAAAATGTACAGTATACAAAATTTTTTGAAATGTTTTGCTGCTACCCCCCAAAAAGTTTCCAAATCGAAAAAAAAATTACCCCTATTTTTTTATTTTGAAATCGGACAATATTTAGGGGTGGCGCAAACCCCTTGAAATTTCCCATTGATTTTACATGGGAAAAACGCACTTTTTCGTAAATTAGCTAACAAATCCTCAAAAATCACTCAAAATAGCAATACAGCGAATCACATCTTGAAAAGTCATCAAATAACAAGATTCCATAATTTATTTAATAATTTATTAATATTAACTATTTTTTATATGGTTATAAACAACCCCCATAAATGCAAAAAAATGACAATTTTTTTTTAAATTACAAATAATAGTTTTTTTAAGGATTTTTCAACAAAATTGTTATATATTGTCAATTTACGAATGTTTATAAATATTTTTATGTATTTTTGATTTGTTTAAACAATTTATTATTGTTTATTTACAGCTTTTATTCAAATAAACCTAGCGAGTTTTAGTTTTTTTTGACTTTACTATTTTTAACATTTACAATTAAAAAACGTATTAAGTAAAATTAACCACAACAACAATTTGGAATTGTTTAAACAAATTATTGTTAATAATAATTAACTTTTGACAAATGCACTTAGAAAGACACAACTTTTTCCTAATTTTACAAATTAATGGGCTCTAGTTAGAATAAGAAAAAATATTGACTATAAATTATTATTTTTAATTTGTTTAAACAATTTATTATTGTTAATTTACAGCTATTATTCAAATAAACCTAGCAAGATGTAGTTTTTTTGGACTTAAATATTTTTTATATTAAAAATTAAAAAAATTATTCAGCAAAATTAACGACAACAAGAATTTGCAATTTTTTAAACAAATTATTGTTAATAATAATTAATTCTTTACAAATAAACCTAGAAAAACACCACTTTTTTCTAATATTATAAATTAATGGTCTCTGGTTACAGTAAGAATAATTATTGACTATAAGTTATTATTTTAAATTTGTTTAAACAATTTATTATTGTTAATTTTTAACTATCTTTGAAATAAACCTAGCGAATTCTAGTTTTTCTGACTTACTTAATTTTTATATTAAAAATAAAAAAATGGATTTAGTAAAAATAACCACAACAACCAATTGCAATTGTTTAAACAAATTATTTGTTAATAATTATTTATTCCTTACAAATGCACTTAGAAAGACAGAAGTTTTTCCTAATTTTACAAATGAATGGGTTCTGGTTAAAGTAAGAAAAATTATTGACTATAATTTATTATTTTTACATTGTGTAAACAATTTATTATTGTTAATTTTTAAATATCATTAAAATAAACTTAGCTAATTTTAGTTTTTTTTGTCTTAATTATTTTTGTTATTAAAAATGAAAAATAGGGTTTAGTAAAATTAACCACAACAATTTGCATTTGTTTAAACAAATTATTGTTAATAATAATTAATTCTTTACAAATGCATCCAGGAAGACACAACTTTTTTCTAATTTTACAAATGAATGGTCTCTGGTTAGAATAACACAAATTATTTGTCATAATTTATCATTTTTACTGTGTTTAAACAATTTATAATTGTTAAGTTTTAACTTTTATCTTAAAACCCCCAGCGAAATTTAATTTTTACTATCCTATTAATTGTTTATACTTAATACCACAAGATATTTAGCAAAATTAACTGCAACTTCTCTTTTTCATTATTTAAATAAATTATTGTTAATAATCATTAATTAATTACAAATAAATCAAGACATATTGACATATTTACATCTATTGTAAAGAATCAATAATTATTATCAATAATTGGTTCAAACAATTTTAAAAGTTGTGGCTACGGATAATTTTGCAGAACAGCTTCTTGCTTTCAATTAAAAAAGGTATTAAGGTAGAAAGACCCGAGTTCGAATCCCGGTGGAGCTAAATGTCCGATATTTTTTCACAGAATTTCTTAGTTTCAATAATTAATTCTTGAAAATAGTGAAAAATTCTTTGAATTTTCGCTCTCAATGTGATTTAAATATCGAAAAAATCTTCCTGAATAAATTATAGTCAATAATTTTTCTTACTTTAACCAGAACCCATTCATTTGTAAAATTAGGAAAAACTTTTGTCTTTCTAGGTGCATTTGTAAGGAATAAATAATTATTAACAAATAATTTGTTTAAACAATTGCAAATGGTTGTTGTGGTTATTTTTACTAAATCCATTTTTTCATTTTTAATATAAAAAATAAGTAAGTCAGAAAAACTAGAATTCGCTAGGTTTATTTCAATGATAGTTAAAAATTAACAATAATAAATTGTTTAAACAAATTTAAAATAATAACTTATAGTCAATAATTATTCTTACTGTAACTAGAGACCATTAATTTATAATATTAGAAAAAAGTGGTGTTTTTCTAGGTTTATTTGTAAAGAATTAATTATTATTAACAATAATTTGTTTAAAAAATTGCAAATTGTTGTTGTCGTTAATTTTGCTGAATAATTTTTTTAATTTTAAATATAAAAATATTTAAGTCCAAAAAAACTACATCTTGCTAGGTTTATTTGAATAATAGCTGTAAATTAACAATAATAAATTGTTTAAACAAATTAAAAATAATAATTTATAGTCAATAATTTTTCTTATTCTAACTAGAGCCCATTAATTTGTAAAATTAGGAAAAAGTTGTGTCTTTCTAAGTGCATTTGTCAAAAGTTAATTATTATTAACAATAATTTGTTTAAACAATTCCAAACTGTTGTTGTGGTTAATTTTACTTAATACGTTTTTTAATTGTAAATGTTAAAAATAGTAAAGTCAAAAAAAACTAAAACTCGCTAGGTTTATTTTAATAAAAGCTGTAAATAAACAATAATAAATTGTTTAAACAAATCAAAAATACATAAAAATATTTATAAACATTCGTAAATTGACAATATATAACAATTTTGTTGAAAAATCCTTAAAAAAACTATTATTTGTAATTTAAAAAAAATTATCATTTTTTTGCATTTATGGGGGTTGTTTATAACCCTATAAAAAATAGTTAATATTAATAAATTATTAAATAAATTATGGAACCTTGTTGTTTGAGGACTTTTCAAGATGTGATTCGCTGTATTGCTATTTTGAGTGATTTTTGAGGATTTGGTAGCGAATTTACGAAAAAGTGCGTTTTTCCCATGTAAAATCAATGGGAAATTTCAAGGGGTTTGCGCCACCCTTAAATATTGTCCGATTTTAAAATAAAAAAATAGGGGTAATTTTTTTTTCGATTTGGAAATTTTTTGGGGGGTAGCAGCAAAACATTTTAGACTTTTGTCTTTATGGACCACCCTTCTAAATATTTAGAAATAATCTTTTAAATTAAAAAACATGATTTTTGAATTAAAACTTTATTAAATTTTACAATTTAAAATTGAAACGCTTTGCAACATTATAAAATACTCTTTTCTGGAATTTAATTTGACAGTATAGGAGAATTATAATTTTTCAGATATGGTTTTCTGGAGAAAATCGATTAAAATTCGATAGTATTTTAAAAATGATTTTTAAAGAGTAAATACAATGTAATTAATGCTAGTAGCTTTATTTATTAGATAAATCATATTTTAGCAAATATATATTTTATAAAGTTGTTAGAAAATTCTATTAAAACGCAAAATCAGAGCAATAAATAAATCGGATTTTAGTTAATTTTATAGTCAGTTCAAGAAAATAATTTTTAAAATACTATTTTCTGTCTTAAAAAAGTTAAGAATACACGAAACAATTTATAATAGACCTCGGATTAAAGTCACAAATGCAGAACTATTGTACACTTTCAGATGAATACGAGAATTTGACTTATTTTTCAAAATATTCATTGTCGTTTCAATTTTCTGGACAATTACTAATTTCCGAAAACTTGAAACAATTTTTCTTTTTTCACAAATTTTGTTACTGATACAAACACTAACTTCTTACCAGTTTCTTTTATTCTATTTTCTAAAAAATTTGTTTCATGAAAGTTTGCTTTTTGAGGTTAAGAACACCAGCCGGAGCAGAAGACACTCTGTGCTTCGGTGGCGGGAAAATGAATATTTTCAAATACTAATTTTGGGTTTATCAGATATAAATCTTTTAGCAAACATTATAAAAATAAAAAAATTGTGTCTCAAAAGTTGTTAGTTGCGTTCTTTTATCACTCATAAAAATAACTTTTTTTGATAAAAGTTAAAATTATATCCCCGCGCATGCTAACAAATACGATTAAAAATGTATAAAATTTAAATTCTAAAGAAATCCAATGAAAAATTTTAGTTAAATTGAAGCATTAATAGTTCAAATGTATTTATGATTATTAATATATTCCATCCTTAAATTATTATCATTATCAAACTTAAAAAAATAATATAATTAATATACATTATTTGTTAATAAAAATTTATAATTATTTATTTATAGCTCATGATTTATTTGCTTTGAATAAAAACCAACTTTAAAATAAATCCCAGAAGTTTGTAAATGTCTGGTCTGAAATAAATTGACAATCTTTTATTGCAGTTGATAAATATTGCGGGAACAGTTTTAGAACGTCCAGTGATTTGTAAGCAGTTCACGAATCGCTATTCTCGTATCCTGGACCTGTTAAAGCATGAGCTGACTATGGTAGAAGTCCTGTTTAATCTGGGTTCACGAGGAGCCATGAGTAACCTTCCCCCATTGGCTGCTGGTTTACAATTTACGAGCATGCTGAGGCAGCGAATCGATCAACCAATTCAAGCCTTCAAATCTCTCCAGCATCCGTGAGTTATAAAAATTTTAGAAAAAGAATTTTTTCTTTTTTATCACTTTTTTTCTCTCTCTGAATCTAAATTAGTAAAAAGTTGACCACAAATTTCAATTGGTGAAAATTTACACAAATTTTAAGTAGAATTTCACTATTTCATAGATTTTGAAATTTTTACAATTTTTTTTTCTAAAAAATTATTAAGTAATGAGTAAAAAATTGCATTATTTTGGGAACGATTTTTTTTTATTAATTTACACAAATCTTTAGTAAAAATTTACTAATTTATAGATTTTGTAATTTTTACAAATTTTTTTTTCCCCTAAAAAATGACTAAGAATCAGCAGAAATTTCCAGTAATTTGTGAAAGACTTTTCATTAAATTATACAGATTTTATAAAAATTATTATATTATAATTTTTTGAAAAATTTACACAGATTTTTAGTAAAATTTCACTATTTTATAAATTTGGTAATTTTTACAAATTTTCAGTAATTTGTGAAAGACTATCATTAATTTACACAAATTTTTAATGAAATTTCAATATTTTATTGATTTTGAAATTTTTACAAATTTGTTTTCTAAAAAATGA
This sequence comes from Ganaspis brasiliensis, assembly GCA_037103525.1. Lineage (NCBI taxonomy): Eukaryota > Metazoa > Arthropoda > Insecta > Hymenoptera > Figitidae > Ganaspis > Ganaspis brasiliensis. Next base: position 8,847,784 of record JAZKLR010000085.1, on the reverse strand, counting down.
CTAAGAATTAACAGAAATTTCCAGTAATTTGTGAACGACTTTTTATTAATTCAGATTTAGAGAGTTCTAAATCTCAGTTAGTAGAAAAATACTAATTGGTAGTAGTTTAAATTATTAGAAAACTACTAATATTTGGTAATAATTTTCTACTAATTCAATTAGTATTAAGGAAACAGTGAGGTCTGGTTGAAAAGGGTTTTTTCTACTGCTAAACAGAAAATAATCCTTTTCATGTTTATCTAATTTTCCTAATTAAAATCTCGTAATAAATCTGAAAAAATTTAATAGGCCTTTATGAAATACTAGAAATTAAAATTTTCGATTTAATACAGTATTTTCTATTTGATACAAACTAGAGCACTTTCTAATAATTTTTTTCAGCAAAATACAGATTGTTTCTATGTATCAGTAGAAAATACCTTTTTTTAGTCAGACGATAAATTTTGTTCTGTTCAAATTAAATTAAAAAAGTGTAAAAACTGTTTAGTAAACTATAAAAATTCTGATAACTGCCTTGTCTGATTTAGTAGAGCATTATTTAATGACTTATAAAAAGTTATCTTTCTTATGATTATTATTATTCTTATGTTTCATAATCAAATCAAAGTGATTTCAGAATGATTTATCAAAAAATCAAAATCCAAAAATGTTGTCTGACACAATATGGCATTTTCTACTGAATTATAAAGAAATACTATTCATATTATTATTTGATTGTTAGAATTAAAATTTTATAATTAAATCTAAGAGATTTAAAATTTTTCTTTTAAACTAAAACAATTAAACATGGCTGAGTCAGTACGGTATTTTCTACTTGTTTCAAACTGAAGCTCTTTTTATTAAATTGATTTCGTACTATAACAATTTTAAAAATACACTCTATATGTTATAGCGAAATAATTTCAAAAATGTTAAACATTCTTAAAACTGTGTAGTCTGAACAAACACGGCGTTTTCTACTGAATGTGAAAAAAATTAATATTCCTTTGAAGTATCTGATTATTAGATTAAAAATTTTATAATGAAATCTAACAGGTTTTAAAATTCTTTCTTAAATAAAAGAACACAAAAAGTGTCTGAATCAAAACGGTTTTTTCTACTCGAATCAAACAGAAACTTTTTTTATTAAACAATCACGTATTATAAAAATTTCGGAAATACATTCGACGGTATAAAAACATAATTTCATAACTTCAACATTCGGTTTAACTATTCAGTTAAAAAAAAAGACTTTGTTTTGGATCGAGTGGAAAGTACCATATTGGTCCAGACAATTATTTCAGATTTTCGTTGTTTAATAAAAATATTTTAAGTCTTTTAGATTTTAGAATAAAATTTTAATTTTAATAATACTTTAAACTTAAGTGAGAATCTTTTTATATTTAAGTAGAAACTACAGTGTTTCGGATAGAAGATACGATGTTGACCTTTAAAATTAAATGTTAAAATTGTATAAAAAATCGAAAAATTGTGTTGTCTGGATACATACGGGTTTTTCTACTCAATTCTAAAAAGTGAAAATTTCTTTCGTTTATAATCTTCTAATTAAAATTTAATAATGATTAATAGAAATCATTATAAAAACTGTGTTATTAAGAAATCAAAGCATAAAAATATTGCCTGACTCAACACAGCATTTTCTACTGATTCTACAATAAATATTTCTTTTTTTAATTGAATTCATATTAACAAATTTTTGCAAATATTTTTGAAAACATTAAAAAGTAATTTTACGAATTTCACTAACTTGAAAACTAGTTTGTCTGGCTAAACATTGTATTTTCTACTGAATGATCAAGAATGATACTTCTGATGTTTATCTAATTATCAGGATTCAAATTTTGTATAATCAAATCGAAGGAGTTTTAGACCCATTTTGTTAAATAATCAAAATATAATAGGGTCTGACTACATACAGCATTTTCTACTTAAATGAAGCTAAAGCTCTTTTATAAATTTGTATTTTGAAATTTTCGTAAATATAATAAATAATAAAAGCATTAAAAATTCATTAGAAAATCTATCATAAATCGGAAAATGTCTGACTTAACGCAGTGCTTTCTACTTAATAAAAACTAAATTTCTCTTTATTTTCATGAAACTTATAGCCATGGTATTTTCCATGAATTAAATTATTTGTTACTTTTATAAAACTTGTAAATTTTTATCAAAAAATTCAAAAAGAAAAAGAAAATTTTTTTAATAATGTTATTTGTATTTTTAATTTTTCTTTAATTTATTTTTAAATCTTTTAAATCGCTACTTCTCGTAAATATGAAGTATTTTAAAACTCTTACGTAATTTAAAAAAAAATGTTTTTTATCCACAATATAGTTTCAAATTTTCAATACTTTGTTGTACAGGATTGTTGAAAGTCACGAAGGTAAAGACATAATCGCTCGTTATGAGAGACTTACGAAATTGCTGAACGAGAAGGAAGATTCTTTGTTTTATGAATGGGCAAAAGTGGTCCCTGAAGTTGTTGATAAAGGATTAAGTCGTCCATTGCTAACAAGAGATTCAGTTTCCGTTTTGAGTTTGAATTTTGATCCGGATTTACTTGCAGTTTTGAAGGAAGTCACTTACTTGAAACAGATGTGTGATAGAGAAATCCCAAAAATAGCACTAGAGGTATTATTAAACAATTAAAATAATAATTAGACACTATTAAAAATAGTTATTAATATGTTATTATTATAATTTATAACTCAGTAGTTGTTAAACAATACCATTTGGTGATTATACTTTATAATGGGATTTTCAAGAAAAAGCGATTTTTGTGATAATCCAATAAAAATCTATTAGAATTATTTAAGGGAAAATAAAATATGTTCTTTACGCTTTTCTAGTATAATTTATTTTTTAACGCTAAAAAAATAGTAAAAAAATGAGAATTTTAGAAAGTTCTGTCAGTAGTTGGGGGTTTTTTTTTTGACTTTATATATCTACAATTTAAATAATTGACAAAAAATAGATATATAGTATACCAATACAAAAAAAAACATATTCTATCTTCTAGTAGTAATAATTTATGCAATTTTAAAATAACAAAGCCCACAAAGCATTTTAATAAACTCATAATTTTTATTAATCTCTAATAAATTATTTTACATTTCCAACTACTTTTATTGCAATTCTAGCTTGAATTTGGTGAAGCCAGCAAAAAATTCCCAATTATTTTATTGTAATATAATTACACTGTTAACCCTCAGGTACACACTCTAAAAAGTTACGTTGCGTACACACATGGGTCTTTTAGACCCGGTCATACTTTAAACGCTTATATCTTTTGACGAAATTGATGAAATTAAGTTTTTTTTTAAATCATTTTCAAATTTTGTGTAAAACAAGAAAAACATGGTTTTATTAATGTACAATAAGTTAATAAAAAAATATTTAGAAATTAACAATGGGCAAAAAAGAAAAAAACAAAAAGAAGTTTTGTTTTTAATATTTAGGTATATATTAATGAAAAATTAACATTTTGAGACTTTTTATGTGATCAATAGAAAGCTGAAGAGTTGAATTTTAAAATTTTATTAGTTGTTTTTCGATCCATTCCAAAAACTATTTTTTTTTCAAATCGGAAATACCTGTTTTTTATTGGCTCGAAAATGAAGGTAAATGAAAAAGTTGACTATTTGTCGTACAAGAATTATTATTTAATAAATATTTGTAATAAATTAATAGAAATTGTATGAAACTGATTAACTAGTTATAATTATTTTTGAAGTAAGTATACGTTCTTCCGTCTGAAATAATATACATAACATAAAGGTGATGCGCTCCGAAGAAAGATCAATTAGCATCAAAAATCCTATTTTTTTTATTATTTGAAGTCAGAAAATGTTTTTATTGAATATTTTGCAAGTTTTGACAATTCCAAACATCAATGGTTTTGTACAGACTACCATGCGCGCTTGTTTTTTCTTTTCGCTCTCCTGTAAAATTACCCTTTTGCTTCTAAGGTACCTTTCTTCGGAGCGCGTCACAAATATATCATCAGTAAGTGTATTATAATTAAATGATATAACATATATAATGTAATATAATATAAATATAAAAAATTAGTAATCGCTTACTAAATTTAATTATAGCACTTTGCTGACGTTGTGTACACACTGGGTCATTCAGACCCAAGACCGAGTTTTAGCTGTTTACATCTCTACTTCTAACAGAGCACAAAAGCCAGCAAAAAGTACCTTTTTTCTTAACGCTAACAATACCGCAGAAACAATGAAAAAAATTAAATATGAAGAAGTCAAATTATTATGAAAAAATGTAGATAGAACTTGAGTTTTTTAATTAGACCGTACATTGCATAATAGTTTATATAGTTATGGGCAATTCTATTGTGTGTTTTCAATTATCAATTATTTTCATCATATTTCAATTATTTTCTTCGATATTCAATAATTTTCGGCTTTTTTCAATATTTTTTTTCAATTCTCGTTTACACTCTTGAAGCTTCAATTCAATTCTTCAATTATTCAACTATTTTCAGAAATTCACAATTATTTTCTTCAACTGACAATTATTCTTTTTAATTTTCAATTATTTTCTTCAATTTCCAATTATTTTCTACAATTCTCAATTATTTTCTTCCACTTTGAATTATTTTCATTAATTTCAAATTATTTCTTTATTTCTCAATTATTTTCTTCGATTTTCTACTATTTTCTTCAATTGCCAATTATTTTCTTCATTTTTTAATTACTTTTATCAATTTCTAATTAATTTTTTTAATTCTAAAATATTTTCTACGATTTTAAATTATTTTAATAAATTTTTAATTATTTTCTTCAACTATAAATTTTTTTTCGAATTGCCATCTATTTGATTTAATTTTTAATTATTTTCTTCAATTTCAAAGCTCAACTATTTGCTTCAATTTTTAATTATTTAATTTAATATTCAATAATTCTCGACTTTTTTTAACTATTTTTTTCAATTATCATTAATTTATTTCACATCTTAATAACTCTTCCATTTTTCAATTATTTTCTTTGATATTCAATAATTTTCTGCTTTTTTCAATATTTTTTTTTTCAATTCTCGATTACGTTCTTGAAGCTTCAATTCAATTCTTCAATTATTCAACAATTTTCAGAAATTCACAATTATTTTCTTCAACTGACAATTATTCTTCTTCATTTTCAATTATTTTCTTCAATTTCCAATTATTTTCTACAATTCTCAATTGTTTTCTTCTATTTTGAATTATTTTCATTAATTTCAAATTATTTTTTCATTTCTCAATTATTTTTTTCGATTTTCTACTATTTTCTTTAATTGACAATTATTTTCTTCATTTTTCAATTACTTTTATCAATTTCTTATTAATTTCTTTAATTCTGAAATATTTTCTACGATTTTAAATTAATTTAATGAATTTTTAATTATTTTCTTTAACTATATTTTTTTTTTTAATTGCCATTTATTTGATTCAATTTTCAATTATTTTCATCAATTTTCAATCATTTTCATCAATTTTTAATTATTTTCTTCAGATCTCAACTATTTCCTTCAATTTTTAATTATTTAATTTAATATTCAATAATTCTCGACTTTTATCAACTATTTTTTTCAATTATCATTAATTTATTTCACATCTCAATAACTCTTCCATTTTTCAATTATTTTCTTCTATAATCAATAATTCTCGGCATTTTTCAATATTTTTTTTAATTATCAATTATGTTTTTGAAATTTGAATTCGATTCATAAATTATTATTCAACAATTTTCATAAAATCACATTTTCTTCAATTTCAAATTATTTTTTACGATTTTTAATTCATTTCTTCAAATTACAATTAGATTCTTCATTTTTTTTTGTTTTCTTCAAATTCTATAATTCCTGGGTTGTTCAATTTCTTTTTTCTTCAATTATCACTTATTTTCTTTTACTTTTAATGCCATTGTTCAATTCTTGAATTATTTTCTTCAATTTTCAATTATAATTTTCGACATTCAACTCCATTCTTTAATTTTCAATTGTTTTTTTTTTAATATTCAATAACTCTAGGATTTTTACAATGATTTTTTTTAAATTCTCAATTATTTTCTTTAATTTTCGAATTTTTTTCTTAAATTTCATTTATTTTCTTAAATTTCCAATTATTTTTACATATTTCTGTCAGTTTCTCAATTTCTTTCAATTTTCAATTTCTTCTCAATTTTCTTTAATATTTAACAATTCTCAGCTTTTTTAAATTATATTTTTCTTTCAATTTTTAAATTATCTTCATCAATTTGCAATTATTTCCGTCGATTTCTAAATTTTTCTGCTGTTTTCAAATATTGTCAGCAATTTTCAAGTACTTTCTTCAATTTTTAATTATTTTCTTTAATTTTTAATTATTTTGTTCAATTTTCAATTATTTGTTTCAATATTCAGTAATCTTGACTTTTTTCAATTATTGTTTTTCAATTATCAGTTATTTATTTCATGTTTCAAAACCTCCTTCAATTTTCAATAATTTTCTCCTATTTTCAATTTAATTGTTCAATTATTTTTTTCAATTCTCAAATAATTTCTTTAAATAACAATTCTATTCTTCAATTTTTAATGTTTTCTTCAACATTTATTTATTTAACAATTCACGGGCAGTGCCCTTTCATACATAAGTATTAATATAAGCTAATTCTAGTACAAATCTAGGTAAGTAAACAATAATAACAAATCATTTAAATGGCTACTATGTAAATGCTCTAGTATAAACAATTTTTTAATGCCCTTAAGAATTTATCCACATTCGGTTCAAAAAAATTTACATTGTCACAAAAGACATTCGCCTCAAGACTGAGACGCCTGTAAACTGAGTTGGCGCAGTAATTGGTGCGAGAAGTTTCAACATAAAAACGAGGTAATCTCAGTGGCGTGTCTCTAAGAATTCTGCATGGCGCATATAACTTAAATTCGCTTAAAATCAATGAGCAGTGAACAATTCCATTCATGACTTTATATAAAAAGAACATATCAGCAGATATGAGTCTTTTTCTGAGTAAGGGAATATTAAAGGTAGAACGTAAATTTTCGTAGTCATGAGAAAAAAAGTCGTAAGGCGTGCCAGTTTGCCAAGCTGCAAAACGCAGAAATTGATTTTCAATACGCTCAAGCATGACAATATGAGTTTCCTGATATGGAGACCAAATAACAGATGCAAAATCCAACACCGATCTCACAAAGGCAAGATCTCTGAAATGCGTAGAGTTTCTAACCACAAAACCAAGGGATCTCGCAGCCTCACTACAAACATTGGATATGTGCTCATCAAAAGTAAAATCGCTACATAGTAATACCCCAAGGTCGCGAATCCTCTCCACCCTCATCAATCTCTCATTGTCAATGAAATAATCATAGATTCGAGGTACTGTACTGCGTGAAAAAGAGATAATAGAACACTTATTTAAGTTTAATGACATACTGTTAAGCCTGCACCATTGAAAAAAGTTATTTAAATCTTCCTGTAATTGTTGATATTCGTAAACAGATTTATTTTTTTTAAAAACCTTTAAATCGTCTGCAAAAAGAGAAAAATGAGTATGTTTGAAAACCATTTTTATGTCATTAATAAATAAAATAAATAAGAGAGGACCGAGATGCGAACCCTGGGGAACACCAGAGGAAGCTAAGTAGTCATTAGAATAAACATTGTGAACACGCACAGTTTGCACTCTACCAGTTAAATAATTGAATATCCAGTCGACTAAAGCATGAGAGATACCCATTGAACGCAATTTTAATGCAAGTAACATATGATTGACCCTGTCAAATGCCTTTGCAAAATCGGTATAGACAGCATCAATCTGCCATCCAGATTCAAGCGTTGTTAAAATATTACTAGAAAAAATGCTCAAATTTGTGACAACTGACCTTCCGCGTACAAACCCATGCTGCTCATCTATAATAGAACCTTGAGTGGCCTGGTATAAATAGTCAGTGAAAATTGATTCAAATATTTTTGCTATTGAGCTTAACAACGTTATTGGTCTATAATTTTTTATGTCATTTTTATTACCACTTTTAAATATAGGAACAACAATACCTTTTTTCCAATAAGTTGGGAAAACTTTTTCTGCAATGGATTTATTAAATAGAATAAAAAGAGGTTCAACTAGAGAAGAGCAACATGATTTAACATAAAGTGGAGGAATCAAGTCATAACCCGATCCTTTGTTTACATCGAGTCTATCTATTTTGATCTTAATATCTCGTCTCGTAATGTGAACAGCTTGAAGGTCTACATTTTCAGTAATATCCGCGCCAACATTTAAATTATCATGAAAATTGTTACTATTGCTCGTATGAACCGAATGAAAAAATTCAGCAAAGACGTCAGCAATACTTTTTGGAACATTAAGTGTGACATCATCAAAGGTCATGCTATTTGGTACGCGGTTTTCATTCCGAATAGAATTTATGTATTTCCAAAAAAATTTTGGTTTGGATTTGATTTGACGTTCAGTTTTACATATATAATCATTATAACAATTTACAGATAAAATTTTACATTTTGCTCTTAGGTCAGAAAAAATGTTATAATCAGCATGACTCCTTGATGATTTATATTTAAGATGAGCAGATTTTTTAGCAAAAATTAATGACCTGAGTTCAGCATTAAACCATGGCGGAAAAGTTGATTCCCGAAAAATCTTTAACGGAACCAAAAACTCAATAGCATCATAAATGTGCGTGTAAAAAACGTCAATAGCGGCCTCAACACTAAGAAAATTTAAGGAATTAAACCAATCAATATTATCAAGAAACAATTTAATAGTTGAATAATTTGCAGCTTTAAAATCATAATTATAAGAAACAGAAGGGTCGTTGACAAAATCATTATTTCTGACAGGCTTAAATAGTTCAAGTAACAATGGAGGGTGGAAGCTGTCGACAGGGAGCATTGGATCATCAGAAATAGACAAATGATAATTATAGTAGTTAACAAAAATAAGATCAAGTAAAGAATCATGCAAGTTCAAAAAAGTATTAATCTGAGTCAATTTAAGATAAATCAGAATATTAATAAAAATATTTAGAATTTGATAGTGTTTACCCAGTAATCCAGAATTAACAAAACAAGACAGCCCCGCCTCACAATTCCCCCTCCATGTCAAAAATTTCACATTAAAGTCTCCAAACAGAAGGAGGCTATCAGAGGAAAAAGATGCCAAAATATTTTCAATTATACGACACATTTTAGTGTATATATCTACCGATGCACTTGGTGATATATAAAAAACTCCAATTATAAATACTTGCACTCCCCATAATAATTTAACAAATAAATGCTCTATAGTATCACAGAAAGTGTCAATGCGGGTGCAACGTAAATTTATCCTTACAGCTACAAGCACCCCACCACCTCGTAGATTACTACTAGTGCCCGCAGACCTGTCGAATCGAAAAGTAACGAAATCACTTAAGCCTAGTTCCTGAGAGTTAATACCTAAAGTAAGCCATGTCTCGGTGAAAATAATTACATGATATAAAACAGAGATAACCGATTGCCGCAATAGATGTAATTTAGTTCGTAAACCTCTTACATTCTGGTAGTATAAGGTGAATGAAGAGCACAAGTAGTTACACTCAGAGGTTTGAAGGGCGGGGACAACGTTTATCTCACCGTCTGACTGAGACGCACAATTCCCAGAAACTACAACTCTACAGGCTGAGTCATCACTCGATTCACAATAACTGGCTTGCCTCGACGGTACACCAGTTTCACAGAATCTCCCTGCAGTAGGCGTTCCTCTAGTTGAACCTTTGTGGCACTGATTTCCTCCAATTGTGACTTGGTCCTGTCAAAGGTCATCCACAGATCCTTCAGGTTCTCTGCGCATTTTTGATCCTTTTTGATTTTCAGGAAGGCACGATGAAGCATGTGTGCACTCTCCACTGATTTGCAAACGATCTTCAGAGGTCGTGGCTTTTGAAGCTGTCCTTGTGGTGCCTGCAACAGATTTCCGAGTCTGAATATACGTACACCATCAAGAAGGTCAGGAGAAACCAAGCCATCCAATCGAGCAAGCAATAGTTTTTTTAAGTTTTCTTCAGAAACTTTTTTAGGTACATTTCTGACAGATGCAACATCGGATGAAGAAACAACATGCTCAAGAAGCCCAAACAACACAACATTCTTTTCTCGGGACAGTCTATCCTTTATTTCGCCAAACCAATCATCCACCAAATTTTTGTTAACAATCTGATTCGTATTAGGCAAATTAGAAGCAGCTATAATACCTTCAGCAGCTGATAATCTTTGGGTCAGATCATTAATAGTTGCTTCCTGGTTAATTATTTTAGTCTGGTGGTCTGCTATCCTTGTTTCGTGGTCCTCTATCTTTGCCTCGTGTATGTCGATTCTAGTAATGGCAGTGTCAACTTTTAATTCCAACCCATCTATTTTGCTTGAAACCAAATTAATTGCATCAGCTGATGCAAGAGTCGATTGCATTTCTACCATGACACCTCTGATAATGCGTTCCACTTCGTTAGGTGTAAGAGCATTTCCAGACCCTAATACTGGCTGTGTAGACGAGTTGCCAAGACTAGGAGAAGGCGAGCGAGAACGGGGTTTACAGCACTTAGTATAAGATCCGTCAGGTAATTTCGCCGTTCTATCCGCACAACTACGATGATACGGCGACTGACACTTTGTACAAACTACACCACCAACAACATTTCCGTTGCACACCATGCAATTTCTCGCCACAGAAAGGCTATTATTCGCCATAATAACCTCAAATCGAGCACGTGTCAAGAGTCACTTATAGGTTAGGAAACTCGGCTCAAGGAAAATACTCAAAAATAGTAGTCAGGAAAACAGTTCAAATAATAAAAAAGTGCAATCCACGTCAATAAAGATAAAACATTTCGAGGACAGAGAAATACACCACGAAAAATGACTTTTAAGATAGACAATCCGATGAAAATTTAGTGATGCACGACGATACGAGAAAAAAAATTTTTCGCTCGATATCGTTCGGATTTACTGATTATGTTCAGGGCGATCATCTCGGACTCTCAATTGTCTTTTCCCGGATCGTTTCGTCTCAATTTTCGAACGATTTCGAGCGATCAGACGATAATTTCAAAGTCATCAGCTGTCAAATGAAAATATAAAAACACGATGAGTGATTCCACTGACTTTTGTCTAAGGGGTCTTGCTGGTATATTTTTATTTTTTAAGAGCACATTTTTTGTAAATCTTTTTAATAAATGACTCGTATACTTACTTCAGTTGAACTTCAGTGCATTTTATTTGCTTTTCCAAAAATAATAACTTAAAAATATTAATGTAATTATTATAAAATACAATCTCAAAATTTAAAATTCATTAAAACTGCCATATTTCAACACTACTACTTATTTTTCAGAAGTCTTTTAAGAAGCTTAAACTTGGCACATATTAAGGTTTGTACAAAATAGACCGGACATTGAAATTTCAGGAGGCTAATTTGTTTAATTTCTGAAATATTGAAGTTTGAAATTTATCACAAAAGAGGTTATTTTTTTACAATTTAGATTTATTTTGAAGTTGGTTAGTTTAGCAATAATAATCGATTAAAAACGATTTCATGTAAATTAAAAATCTTAATTATGATGAATTTCTAAGTAATTATAAAAGTAATACATTATTTATTTAAGTAATATTTTTATTTTTTTATAATTTCTTAGAAAGTAATATTAATTAAGATTTTAAATTTAAATGAAATTGCTTTTAGTCGATAATTGCTTAACTAACGAACTTCTGAATATATATCTAAATTTAAAAAAATAACCCCTTTTGTAATAAATTTCAAACTTCAATATTTTAGAAATTAAACAAATTACCCTCCTGAAATTTCAATATAATGTCTATTTTGAACAAACTTAAATATGTGCCAAGTTTGAGCTTCTTAAAAGCTTTAAAAAAAAATATGTATGTTGAAATATGGCAGTTTTAATGAATTTCAAGTTTTGGAATTGTATTTTATAATAATTAAATTAATATTTTTAAGTGATTCCTTTTGGGTCAACAAAGTAAATGTACTCATGTTCAATCTAAGTGAGTATCCAAGTTATTAAAAAAAAAAAATTACAAAAACAGTGATCCTAAAAATGATGAAAATTGACAGTTTTTGGATCAATTTCAAATTCAATTTTCTTCTTCTTTTTCTTTTTCTTCTTCTTCTTCTTCTTCTTCTTATTATTATTATTATTATTATTATTATTATTTTTAATCAGAGAGAATTAATCTAAATGAATCAATAACACAAGCCTGCAAAAAAAAATTTTTTTCTGTTGTTTGAGATCGGTAAGTCATTTCCCGTAGTTTTTGATGCGCTGAATTCAAATCTGGTAACGAAAACCTCCCATCACGTCAGGATTTTGAGAAAAGTGGGGGGTAAAACTCCCAAGAATCACCTTTTTGTCACTTTTTGGAAATTTGTACCGAGCAATTCCGACGTACTAGAGACTTGTCATAGAGGTTATATTAAAGCTTGAACCCTATACTTTACGATGATATAATGATATTGGCAACAACATGCTAAATTAACTGTCAAACATGGTTTTTTTGACAGTTGTCAAGCATAAAATATGTCTTTCACTGTCCGTAAATACAACTATTTTAAAAATTGATTGGATTCGCTTGATACTTGTTACTCGGGGGTTTTTGGGGTCGCTGAATACGAATATGTAATCAGATTTCAAAAATTTAAAATGGCGGATCCAATGTGGCGGTTCTAAACGAAACCAATCAATTTTTAACAAAATCGTCTGCCATATTGGATCCGACATTTTGAATTTTTAAAATCTGATTACATATTCGTATTCAGCGACCCCAAAAACCACCGAGTAACAAGTATCAAGCGAATCCAATCAATTTTTAAAATAGTTGTATTTACCGACAGTGAAAGACATTTTTTATGCTTGACAACGGTCAAAAAAACCATGTTTGACAGTTAATTTAGCATGTTGTTGCTAATATCATTATATCAACGTAAAGTATAGGGTTCAAGCTTTAATATAACCTCTATGACAAGTCTCTAGCACGTCGGAATTGCTCGGTACAAATTTCCAAAAAGTGACAAAAAGGTGATTCTTGGGAGTTTTACCCCCACTTTTCTCAAAATCCTGACGTGATGGGAGGTTTTCGTTACCAGATTTGAATTCAGCGCATCAAAAACTACGGAAAATGACTTACCGATCTCAAACAACAGAAAAAAATTTTTTTTTGCAGGCTTGTGTAATACACATATTAATACTTTGTTTAGAAAAATTTTATTCAAGCCTATATTTATTAATTTAAATTAAAAGTTTGAAATATGGTCCGAAGAAGCCATTATAACCTAATTATCACACCCTTATTTACGTTTGTAAAATAAACAATTTACTTTTTTAGTATAACTAATAATTTACATAAAATTTTAATTTCTTGAACTTAAATTATTTGCGTGTTACTTTAAAGTAAAAAATCAAAAATATATGTTTTTTTCATTAAATAGAAGAATAATTTTTAAAATTAAAGAAATGATGTGCACAATTTTTAAAAGTCATTTACACACACTTAAATTTTTACTGAATTTAAATAGACATTACAGAGAAAGAAATTAAATCATTATATAATAATAAATAAATCATTTTGTTTAGGGGAAAGTGGGGCAAAACCGCTAAGCGGGGCAAAGACGTTTTTCAAAATATCTCCCTTATTTCTAGACCGTTTCAACTTATGTTTAAAGTTTATCATAATTGTAACTAGAGCCATTGTTTTATAAAAAAAAATCTTGAAAATATAAAATGCTTTAGCAAATATACCAAAAAAATCGTTTTTACAAGTAAGAGATGAAAATTTTATTGATCAAAACTAGTAAATTTTAAATCTAAATGTGAATTCTAAAAATTTTTAAATGTCACGTTCTAATAGAGTAATCATTTATCTACACAATCTCTGTAGAATCCAGGTTTAATTTTCAATCTAAATATATAAAATTTTAAATTAAAAAAAAGTTTTTCGTTTGGGGCAAAGACGTTTGGAAAATATTTCATAAAAAACAATTGAATATTAAAAACTGCATTAGCATGTAATTTTAAATGATGCAAATTTCATGCTAATCAACTGTTAACCTGCATTTTTTCATCAAAACAAATAAGTATTTTTGTCTGTTTAATTTATTGTTATTATTATTATTATTTAATCATTAAATTATTTATTAGCGTTTACTACTAATTTAAAAAAAAATTATGAATTTTGAATATTAAATAAGCATTATTATTTAATCATATTTTCGCATGGTTATTTAAAAAACATTCTATTTTTGAAAAGTCGATAAAGTAGATTTTGAAACAAAATAAAAAACAATTAAATTGAAAATATGAGGTTAAAAATACAAGTCGTCATTATTTTTCAATAAAATCGATTAAATCTCTTAAAAAATCTGTAAAATATTTATGTTTTATAATTATTGCACCAATAAATGTTATTTAAAGTATATTTTAGATCATTTATTATATTTGCAATAATAATATTAGCAAAAACGTCTTTGCCCCAACAGTTGGGGCAAAGCCGCTAATTTGAATCTTTTCAAATACAATTAAATAATGTAATTATGATTATGAAAAATGTAATAACGACTATTAAAATCTGTTACTGGTTAGTTTTAGTCGTGTCACAAACAAAAATGACTCCAATTGAATGTATAGTTAAAAATTTGTGCATCGGTAAACTTAAACCTAGCGGTTTTGCCCCACCTTCCCCTAATAAAAAAAAGGATGTCATGGTTGTTTCCATTTCAATTCAGACAGGCTATGTATGTTTAAGTCAGAGAATCATTTCCCATTGAAATATCTTATTTTTCAGAAACATTTATGTTATGTATAACAAATTATAAAATAAGTGTTACCCAAAACTTATTTTATAATTTGTTTTGTAGAAAAATAAAACAACGATTAATAAATATGCAAATTAATTGCAATTAAAATTAAAAAATCTAAAGAAACACTGTCTAATTTCAAATTTTAAAGAAATCATTATTTATTAAATTAATTTTATATAGAATTTGTCAGTTTTTACACATTTAACATTTCTTGCATTTCAGTGATATATTGAAACTTTATTCTACTTGCAAAAATGCAAAATTTATGTATTTATTTCGTGTCACAATTAATAATTCGAAAGATTCGCAAGTTAGAGATAAAATCTATCAAACTTTTTTGCTCCACTTCTTAAGAGGAACATTTTTTCTATTTGGATTTTTGTTGTATCTAATACAGGGTTTAAAAAAACTTTGAGTTTTCTTTTCTTAAAAAGAAAAATTTTTTTTATTCTTCTCCAAGAAGCGGGACTTTAATAAATTCTTATAGAAAATAATCGTTATACCTCCAGAAAGTAAAAAAAAATCGAGAGAAAAAAAACATTGGGGATTATCAGAAAATTTGATTTTGATTTTTTTTTAAATGCCGCTGTTTTGTTAACTTTGAAAATATTTTAAATTTCCTTATGGAATTTAAAAGAACATAAAAGCCCTAATTAGACACAGAAAGGATCATTTTAATATATACAATAGCAAAAAAGATATAAAAACTTTAAAAAATTTTAACGTTATTTTCTTGTAATCTCACTTTTTAACTTAAAAAGTTCAAATCCGCATAAGTTCGTTAAAAATTTGTTTTCACCAAAACAGAAAAATAAGTGGCGTCTAAAATTATCTGATAAATAACATATATTTCAATGGGCAATAATTCTTTGACTTCAACATACATAGCCTGTCTGAATTAAACCTCTTTCATTTTCGCATTTCGGAAAGTTTTAAAAGTTTCATATAAATCTTGAATTTTTTATTTAAATGTCATTATTTTTTAATTGACTACAACTTCACGCCTAATTTTTTGGTAAAAACGAGATGCTCGGAATGATCGTTCGACTATCCGAGATGTTCGCTTTACCGAGACTAAACAAATTGATCGCTCGTCTGTCAATTTTATGAAAAACAAAAAATGTCGCTCGTTTCTCGGATCGTGTCGCTCAAATGCATCACTAGATGAAATTGACGAGAGCGAAAAGATCGACCGTATCAACGCGCAGCCATTTCATTTTGAAATATTAAATATTAAATAATTCTTGTCATTTTACATTTTTTTTTAAATATAAATTATTTTCTTTTTTTTTCAATCCAATTGTTCAGTAATTTTCTTTAATTCTCAATTACTGTATTCGAATTTCAATTTTATTTCTCAATTTTCAATTGTTTTTTTTTAATATTCAATAATTCTGTGTTTTTCTGATTTCAATTTGATTATTTAATTTTCAATTTATTTCTTCAATTTTGTATTATTAACTTAAAATTTAAATTATTTTTTTTTAATTTTCTATCTAGTTGACCAATTTTTAATTATATTCTTTGAATTTAATAACCATTGTTCAATTTTTTCAATTATTGATCAATTGTCGATTGATATTTCCTTTTGTTTCTAATTTTGTTTCTAATTGTCAAATATCTTTGTCATTGGTCAATTATTTCTTTCCATTATTAATTATTTCTTTTCATTATTAACTGTTTCTTTTAATTCTTAATTATTATTTTTTGTAAAGTTTAATATTTAATTCTTCAATTCTCAATTATTTTCTTTAAATTTCAATTATTTTCTTCAATTATCAACTGTTATCTTCACTTTTTGTAGCCATTTGTAGGTCTATTTATACTTAAAATAAATTTTAAGTTAACAAGAGAAAAACCCGGGAAAAATAGGAACAAAAACCGGGAAATGATCGGGAATTTTGTGGGACGAAATTAGTAGACACCCTGTTAAAGGTTGCCCAGTAGGAGGCCAATTAGCGCGATTTTTAAAAAAAAACTTCCGGGTCATTTGGACCCAGTGTGTACACTGATGGTTAATTTTTTCAATGTATACATAGTTCGCAAAGTTTTACTTATCTCGTTTCTTTATGAAATTTTTTAATCAGGTGTCAGAAACGTCAGAAATATTCAGAAACTACCGGACTTTATTAGGAAGCACAGTGAGCTCCTACAACAACATTCGCAAGACGTCCCGCAGAGTCGAGTTTAACCTGATAGAGCTCGAGGTCGCGAAAGTAGATTCTCTCGTCTCCCGAGGTGAGAACGAGTTATGCTGGAAATCCGCAGGCCTCAGCGATTACATTAGTGAATTGGGTACTCTGGTAGAAAATCTTTGGGGTCGCGTGAAAGCCAGTCAAATCAATGTAGATAAAGTCCAAACAATCTTTGAGCCTTGGATAAAAACTCCCCTGTTTGAAAGAAAGGATCGTCGCAAGGATCTGCTTCTTTCTCTAGATGAAAGGTCGGAAAAGGTTTCGAGACGATACAAAGAAATAGAGAATGCTGCTCAAGAGATTCATGCACTTTTGGCCGAAAATCAACGGTGTTTTGAGATTTCCGATAAAGAAAATGAAGCTTGGAAGGAGTATGTTGTGTTTATTGATGGACTGGTGATGGAGTCTCTTCGAAAAACTGTTGGTTGTAGTCTCAGTTACATGGTGGAAAACATGGATCCAGTCGGTCTGAAGGAGCCCTTATTAGAAGCATCTTTAGAACTTCGAGAACCTGATCTTTACTATGTCCCATCATTGGAACAAGATGATCCGGATGGATTGGAGCGATTAGTTTCTGGATTATTGGCAGATATTATTGGAATGGCTACCTTGGTGCCAAGGCTTCAAAATGGCAAAAGTTATGCTGATGAGTTGGAAGAGGATGAGGATATTAAGTCAATGAAGGAGGACATTCTTGTTGGGATGAATAGGGCGATTGAGGAGGCTACCGACTTCTGTGGGGTGTTTGAAGGTTAATTAAAAATAATAATTAATAATTCTCCATTCTTCCATTCTCAATTTAACAATTAATAATGATAGTAAAATGATGATAATTTATTCTATGTATGCAGTATGTTTGATTGAAAATTGGTTTTATTACAAGTTGATGTTATGTTTTTTAAATTGTGAATATTTATTTTATGTTAAAAATAGGGGACGAATTAATTTTATAGTTTATGGGTGAATACTAAATTCAACCCTTATATTTATTTATTTAACCCCTCAAGAAATCCCCTATATTCTTATACCATTTATAGTAATAATTGAATCAATTAGAAATATTATTCGACCTTTAACATTAGCTATCGATTTTTAGCTAATATTTTAGCAGGACAGTATATTGCAGGACAGTTATTAATTACTTTAATAAGACAAACATCTTCTTCCTTAAATTTAATGACAATTATTTTATTAATTTTTATACAATCAAGTTCAATAACTTTAGAACAAGCAATTTCTTTTATTCAAGCAAAATTAATAATTTTATAATAATAATTTTATATTAACAATTTTATATTAATAATAATATTTTATTTTAATGTAACCCTCTCCGAAATAGAAGCGATTAATATATTAATACATATATGTTGAGAAGAAAGAGATCTTTGAGGTAAAAAAGTTTAGGTTATGTTTGTCATTTTTGGAATGAAATATCACAAAAAGGATGAATTCTCAATACAAACTGTTAATGTTTTAGTCTTCATTCCGACCAAAATATTCAATATTTTTCCCCATAAAAAAAAATTAGTTCCTAAGCGCCTGAAAATTGTTACTAGGCATTAAATTAATCTTACTAGAAAATGAAGAAAATTGCTAGAAAGAAAAAGAAGAATACGAAATTGAAAAAAAAAAACTATAAAATAAAACGAATACCCTAAAGAGTGAAAATAATTACAGTTGAAAATAACTATAAAGTATAAAACCGAATAAAATTACACGAATTTATTGAAAAAAAACAAGTTATCGTAAACGAAACATTTTCTAGAGACAGACAGACAGACAGACACTTGCGTAAAGCTCATTTTTCGGAATCAAGAGATCCCAAAATGTCGAGAAATGTGGAAATTTGCAAAATTTCAAAGTCGCACAAATTTAATACCTTCTCATTTGAAATGAGAATGTAAAAACTAGAAAATAAGAAAAATGAGGAATTAGAAAATGAGATAAATCTGAAAGTTAGTTAAAGAAAAACAATTAGATATAAAAAAAAGTAAAAAGAAACGAAAAAATATTTAGACATTAGAAAAGATAATTAGAAAACACACGAAAATTACTAGAATGTAATATAATGACCTCTCTAAATCTGAATTAGTAGTTTTCTACTATGAATTAGTAAAATTCATGGCTCATATTATTCTAATTCATATAGTAGAAAACTACTAATTGAAATAGTGAAACTTTACTTTTAAAAAAAGTAGATTTTTTTACTAATTTAATTAGTAGTTTTCTACTACAAAATTAGTAGTTTTCTACTAAGAATTAGTAAAATTCTTACTATTTTAATAGTAGCTCACTTTTCGCTAATTCATTAGTAGAAAACCACTAATTCAGATTTAGAGAGACTAGATTAAAAATAACCAGATAAGAAATAAAAGTTATTATAAAATAAAAGAAGAATAAGAAATTGAAGAAAAACAACAACAAAATTACTAAGAAGAAAAAATCGCTAGAAACGGGAATAACAAAAAAAATACTATAACTTGATGAATAAATACAGGTAACTAGAATTTATTAATAAGTATTTAGGAAATAAAGGAAAAATCAGTTCAAAATGTAAAATAATTAAATAAAGAAAAATAACTATAGGTAATAATAAAAAGAAAATAATCAGGGCACTGTAAAGTTAAAAAAAATTTTGTTGAGGTTGAAAAAGTATAACTACTAGAACATTTACTAGACGGTGAAAAAATAAGAAATAAAAATTGATCAAAATAATTAGAAAGTAAGGAAAAATTCTTAAAAAAAGATAAAATTTCGAAACTAAAAAATAACTATAAATAAATTAAAATTATCAGAATTTATTGAAAATAACTAAAACTAGGTAAAAATGATGCCAATTTTATGGACATTTCGCTTCCAATTAAGTAAAATAATTTGCTTCCTTATAGAGGAAGCAATTAATTAATAATATAACAGGTAATTGGAGAAGTTATTTAGAAAAAAGATTTGTAAAAGGAAAAAAAATGAAAAAAGACTCATTATTTTATGAATTTTTGATCAGTTATGAATGTTATATAAGTCAATCGATTCGTTTTGAGATATGGAATATAATTTTTGTATTTATTAAGTTGTATTTTCAGCGTGAAAAATCTTTTTTGATGAAACGATTTTTTTTGATGAAAAAAGGTGCTTAAAAAATTTGATTAAGTATTCTCTAAAATCCCTGTGTCTAACTTTTTAAATATTTATAATCTTAATAAGCCATTTAAATTTCATTGAAATCCGTTGAAGCGTTCTCGAGATATCCTGTTGACAAGAAAGTTACACATACATACATACACATACACACATACATCCATACACATACACACATACATCCTGAGATTTGTTTAAAAATAAAAATTTACCTTTTTTAAATGAAAATGAGTCGATTTAGGCTATTTTGCTTCCTCATAGGTATTCATAGGTATTCATCATTTAATTTCTCAAAAACGAAAAAAAATGCATTTTTGAAATTTTGGGTTCTTATAGGAAAAAACCTCAGCTTGCGTTTAAAAATATTTTTAAAAAAATTAAAAAGGCCCATCTTTGAGAAAAACTCAAATTATTTTTTAATTTTGAAAAATCAAGGTCAAATTATTTAAAAAATATAAAATAAAGTTTTTTAATCGAAAGGTTATGCAAAAATCTACAAAAACCATGTCACATAAATTACCAAAAAACGCCAAACTTTTTCCCCCTCCCACTGCCCCAATTTTTTAAAAAATTATAAAATATTTATAGGATAAATTACTATCCAATAGGACAACTCATAAAAAAAATTTGCAATAGATTGGACATATTTTATTTTTGGGGCAGGACAATTTCTGTGAAATCGACCATATGGGCATTTCCAAGTGAGATTTACCTATCAAAAATTAAATGAAGTTTAATGTATATTTTTCAATTCTAGGGTGAAAAATATTGTATACGTAATTTTTTATTTGAATTTTGAAGGACAAGTTTCTAAGTTACGAATTTTCAAAATTTTGATTTTGCAAATTTAGACCTTTTTTCAATTGTTTATAGTTTGCAAAATATTGAAGATACAAAATTTATGTAAAAAGATAAAATACTTATTTTCTTGACAACTTTACAATTATTTTATCAAGAAAATTGATTCGTGTTTTTTTAATAACAAAATAACAATTTTTTATAAACAAATTAATTTTTTTCAAAATTTCAAATTCAAAGCAAAAAAAAAAAAATTTTTTTTATCTTTAAATAAACATAACAATGTTACAAATAAAATGCAATAAGTCCCATAATGATCCGACTCTTAGTTTGATTTAAATAAGTTTTATAAGTTCGTCGTTTCAGCTCTAAGTGTGAAGCAATTCGCGCGTACGTTTATGTACAATAATTCGAAATGTTTAAACCAATTCAGTGATCAAATTAAACATTGATTTATTAATACACATATTAATATACACATATTTTTTACACTTAGTATTAAAAATTTGTCTACTCAGTTGCACGACGAACTTATAAAATATATTTAATTCAAACTAAGAGTCGGATTATTATGGGGTTTGTTGCATTTTATTTGTAACATTTTTAAATTTATTTTAAGAAAAAAAATTTATTTTTTTCACGCCCAAATTTGAAAAAAATTTTATTTTGTTATTAAAAAAACACGAATTAATTTTCTTGCTAAAATAATTGTAAAGTTGACAAGAAAATAGGTATTTTATCTCTTTACATAAATTTTGTATCTTCAATACTTTGCAAACTATAAACAATTGAAAAAAGGTCTAAATTTGCAAAATCAAAATTTTGAAAATTCGTAACTCAAAAACTTGTCTTTCAAAATTCAAATAAAAAATTACGTATACAATATTTTTCACCCTAGAATTAAAAAATATACATTAAACTTAATTTAATTTTTTGATAGGTAAATCTCACTTGGAATATTTATGTAATTTTTACACAAAATCAGTTTTTTTTATTAAAAATCCGCATGATTGTAACTAATATTGAGTGTGATGCAGTGGTAATTTCTGAAAATTATTACTAATTTCAATAACTTATACATTATTAATTCGTCTAAAACGTAAAATATATAAAATTATTTATAATTTGAAAAAACATAACCTCAACTTGTTACAATAAAACTATCTTTTAATCAAGTATACATCGACTTTGTATACAAGTCAAAAACACCAGTTATTAACATCCTTGGATAGAAAAATATAAAAATAATGACTAATAACGAGATTTCAGATAAAAAATGATTTAATTGATTTTTATAGGATATGCATATCTCTGGTTGGAAGATCGAGAAACCGTAATGCAACAATTTCTAGAGTACAGTCGTCAATTGACTCTCGATGAAATGGAAATGATAGCCGCCTTGGATCCAAAATCTCCTGAGAAATGTCCACCTAAGATGGAGAACTTCAGAGAACAGATTGATCTCTATGAGGGACTTTATCTTGAAATCGAGGAGATGGAGCCCTCGAAAGTGTTTTGCGGATGGTTCAGGGTGGATTTGAGGCCTTTTAAACAATCTTTGCTTAATACGGTTTGTAAATGGTCCAGTATGTTCAAGAAGCATTTGGTTGAGAGAGTTACTAGCAGTCTGGCCGATTTGGGAAATTTTATAAGGTAAATAAAAAAATATATAAATGAATAAACTTTTCTTTTACATTATATTTCTTATTTTTAAAAATGTCTAACGTCCTGAAAAATTATATTGAAACGTGGTAAGTGACCAAAAATTTTAGAGACAACAAGTATTAAATTTATCAAAAAAATATTTTCTTCTGAAATTAAGAATATATTCTTGGCACCTATTTTAGAATATTGTATAATTAAATTTAGTATGTATTATTTTTAAAAACAGAATATATTCTAAATGATTAGAATGTACCCTTAATCTCAGAATAGTATATGTGACGCGAAATGAAAACGGGTATCTAAGAAGGAAGAAATTGTAGGTTATATTCAGTGATAGTTTTACCTTGATTAAGAGTTCCTTTATAATTATGTAGAAACCAAAACTAGTTTTTATTGAACATTTTGGATAGAATAAAGACTTAAACATCAATAGTTTGCATTGAAAATTGATTCTCTTTGTGTATTTTCATTCCAAAAATCACAAACATAACGTAAAATTGTTTTCTTCTTAGATCCCTTTCTTCATATTGCGTCACATATACTAAATTTAAATCTACAATATTCTAAATTAAGCGCCAAGGATATATTCATCATTTCAGATTTTTTTTCTATGTACCACGTAAGCATTTGATATAAATAAACAATTTAAATTTATGATTTATCATTTTTCATAAACACTATGCGCCATTTTCCAAAAATAAATTGACTTCAGTTCATTTTAAATAGAAATTAATTAAGTAAAAATGAAGTCAATGAACTTCCTTCTTCAAAATATTATAATTTTATTAATTTATTATTTGCAAGATTAAAATAATGTTATTAATGTCAATTATTCCGCAATTGAGTTTATAACTTCGTTAAAAAACTGTTGAGGTCATGGAGAATTTCTATCTTATTGTTAAAGATACTGTGCAATACAAGAAACAAAATATTGCATGAGCGAATTGAATTAAATATTGTCAACGTTGTAAAAAACATACTTTACTAAACATACATAAACAATTAAAAACTAAAATTATTTTTCATAACGCAGTCTTAAAAATGGCGTGATTCGGTTCTCTGTAGATAACCAGAAAGTTACAGATTTAAGAACGATTCACTATGTGACGTCAGAGTGCAAACAAGTACAGTCCAAATTGCATGTCTCCCGATTTTCTACTTTTCTTGCACGCACTGTTTGACCAACAGAACAGAGTCGATGTCTTTAGCGTGAGTAGTACAGCTTCAAAATCTAACCTGACCGTATCACTAGCGCGGCGTGTTGACAAATGGTTGACAAGTAAAAAAGTGTGAGACATTCAATTTGGATTGTATTTGTGTACACTCTGACGTGACATAGTGAATCGTTCTTAATTCTGCAACTTTCTGGTTATCTATACAGAGAACCAGAAAGTTGCAGATTTAAGAACGATTCACTATGTGACGTCAGAGTGTACACAAATACAATCCAAATTGAATGTCTCACACTTTTTTACTTGTCAACACGCCGCGCTAGTGATACGGTCAGGTTAGATTTTGAAGCGGTACTACTCACTCTAAAGATATCGACTCTGTTATGTTGGTCAAACAGTGTGTGCAAGAAAAGTAGAAAAGTGGAAGACATGCAATTTGGACTGTACTTGTTTGCACTCTGACGTCACATAGTGAATCGTTCTTAATTCTGCAACTTTCTGGTTATCTATACAGAGAACCGAATCACGCCTTTTATGACTTTGTTATGAAAAGTATCGTTCGTAACTGCGTGAACAAAGCAGTCGTTTCTGAAACGACTGCTTGTCACGCATGTTACGAAATATACTTTTCATAACGCAGTCTTAAAAATGGCGTGATTCGGTTCTCTGTAGATAACCAGAAAATTGCAGATTTAAGAACGATTCACTATGTGACGTCAGAGTGCAAACAAGTACAGTCCAAATTGCATGTCTCCCACTTTTCTACTTTTCTTGCACACACTGTTTGACCAACATAACAGAGTCGATATCTTTAGCGTGAGTAGTACCGCTTCAAAATCTAACCTGACCGTATCACTAGCGCGGCGTGTTGACAAGTAAAAAAGTGTGAGACATTCAATTTGGATTGTATTTGTGTACACTCTGACGTGACATAGTAAATCGTTCTTAATTCTGCATCTTTCTGGTTATCTATACAGAGAACCGAATCACGCCTTTTATGACTTTGTTATGAAAAGTATCGTTCGTAACTGCGTGAACAAAGCAGTCGTTTTGAAACTCGCGCAATTTTTGCAACTCGTTTCACTCGTTGCAAAAACATTGCTCTTGTTTCAGAAACGACTGCTTGTCACGCATGTTACGAAATATACTAATTATTGAACCTGAAAAAGAGAAGTGAAAGTTAAATAATATGAATATTGGATTGAAATCTATTTCTTTTATTATACGTAAAATTTATCAAGCAAAACAAAATAAATAAACATAAGAACTTATACTTTCAGAATTGAGGCAATATTATACAATTTAGAATGCAAAGTAAGGTGCTCTCAATTATTGACCGAGAATCACACCAGAATTACAAAATAAAATGAACTAATTTCATCAATAATGATGAAAGTTTGGTCGGCAAAGTTTCGATTACTCAAAACATGAGTCAATAAAACTAATGTGGAGGGTTGAATCGAGATCTTTTTGCAGGTAGCCGTCACGTTAGTAAGACGTGCCAATTGGTCCTTTGAGTAAATCAGGTCAAAGCCCAAATGGCTCATTATACAATTATAAACTGAATCAATTTTGAAAGAAAAAAGTTCATATAAGAATTATTAAAATAATTGTGGGATAATAATAAAGTTTTAAAGAAGTTAAAAGGAAAACAACTCGCAATAAATAAGAGAAATAGAAACAATCTCATAATTGAAGATTAAAACGAAATAAGGTAAAAATAAAATCATTTTGGTGAGTACCAAAGGTAAACTACATACAAATATATATACAACACACATATTCACAATTATAATTGGAAAATAGCTAAATTTCATTTAGCTACCTTGTAAGAAGTTATTGTTTTAAAAGAACACTTGTCAATTGATAATAAACATTTTGTATACATCTGTGTGAAGTTAATATAAAAAATTGATTTTTCTAATAACATAAATATTATTCATTTATGTTTAACAATTCTTCATCATCCAAATTAAATTGAAATACGGCCCTCTGTCGATACACTGAAAAAAAGTGTAGCTCGAATACGATCCCTTACCTTTTCTTTTGATTGTTTAATTTATTTAATATTTTCTACAATCAATTTTTGTATTACAGGGTATTTAAAATCTTGATAACAGATTATATTCAGTTAATGTTAGATTTTATTACAAGTTTTTGAATTATAATTAATCTTTGTCAAAAACCACCCTCTACCCTTACAGAGGCTTATTATACAAATATGATTATAGCTAGTTATTTTTATAAAATGCGTATTTTAGATTGGCCGATGAGGGACTTTTGCAACAAATTCAACCAGGTGATTATGCAGGTCTGGTTAGTGTAATGGGTTACCTAATGCAGGTAAAAGAACGACAACCAACGACTGATGAAATGTTCCAACCTTTACAAGAGACAGTAGAACTTTTAAAATTTTATGATCAAGACATTCCTGAAGAAGTCAATGTTCTTCTACAAGAATTACCTGATCAATGGACCAATACCAAAAAATTGGCTCAGATGGTGAAACAGCAAGTTGCCCCTCTACAAGCTGGTGATTATTATTTTTTTAATAATTTTTATCAGGGCCAAATGTAATATTCAATTTTTCAGTGGTTTTATTCCTTCTATCTCGAGGACGCCTCAACGGATTTTAATAAAATTTGGATGATCTATTAAGGGGTAACACCACTCTAGAGCCCTAAAAAAAGGGCTAACTTTGACAATTTATTTTAGGAGTATGGAAAAAATAATCGAATTTCTCTCTTTTAGGTTTTGTTTAGCATGTATTTAAGTACATAAAAAAATTTTATATTTATATGTTTATTACAAAATGGCGGCTACTAAGCCAATAATTGGAATCGCTTTTTAAAAGAGGGCCTCTACGGGCGACCGTCATTCTAGGAACTCGTGATATCTGAAACAAAATAAATAACGGGTTCTTAATCTATATAAGATTTGCTAGTGAAGTACGTACGATTTTAGCTTTACATCAATTTTTCACAAAATGGCGGACTTTTGAAAAAATGTTCAATTTTTTACCCAAAAAAATTAGCATTAAATTGTTTATAAAAAAAAAGTTGCAATGATAAAAAAAAAATCGTACGTACTTTACTAGATAATGTTACTGTGAAGCTACAGTTAAAATTGCAGGTGGATATCTGCTATAGTGTCCGAGTACTATCGTCGCCCGGTTTGAAAAATGCAGTTTTGAGAAAAACGCGTTTAAAGTTTTATGTGTTGAAAATTTTGTTATAACCCTCTGACACTACAGCGGATTAGAAAGGGAAAACATTATTTTCTAACCATTCTACCAATCAAATTGTGTTTTTAGTACCCTAAAGTGTACTTTAAGCAAAAAAAAAAAAATTTTGGATTTTTTGAAAATCCTAGAGTGGTGTTACCCCTTAAGCTCATAAATATCTAAATTTTGACGCAAGGATTTTTGAAAATACCAAATCAACAATTTTTTA
Source organism: Ganaspis brasiliensis (assembly GCA_037103525.1). Taxonomy (NCBI): domain Eukaryota; kingdom Metazoa; phylum Arthropoda; class Insecta; order Hymenoptera; family Figitidae; genus Ganaspis; species Ganaspis brasiliensis. The sequence goes on along the minus strand of JAZKLR010000085.1, from coordinate 8,820,503 downwards.
GCACCTTTTTTCATCGAAAAAAATCGTTTTTTGACAAAATTTTTTTCAATGCTAAAAAGATTTTATGATCTTTTTATTCATTTTTAATTAAGGGGCTATTTTTTACATCATTTTTCAATTAATTTCTTTAGTTCTCTATTATTTTGATTATTTTTGCTTCGTCATAGAGGAAGCTTTGTGATCGTTAAGATTTTCGATTTTCCAAAAATAGTCTAAATCGACTCATTTTCATCTAAAAAACGTAAATTTTCATTCCTAAGCAAATGTCCAGATGTATGTGTGTGTGTGTGTGTGTGTGTGTGTGTGTACGTGTGTGTGTATAGCTTTTTTTGTCGCCAGGATATCTCGAGAACGCTTTAACGGATTTCAATAAAATTTGGATGACTTTTTAAGCTCGTGAATATCTAAATTTGGACACAGGGATTTTTGAAAATACCCAATCAAATTTTGTTGAGCACCTTTTTTCATCGAAAGAAATCGTTTTTTGCCAAAAATTTTTTCCAAGCTAAAAATACAACTTAATGAATAAAAAAATCATATTCCTTATCTCAAAACGAATCGATTGACCTATATAACTTTTATAATTGATCAAAAATTCGTAAATTAATTGATATTTTTTCAACAAAAAAAAAATTTTTTAATTTTTTATTCAAAAAATTTTTTTTTTTAATCTTGATAATATGTCATTCTTTTACATCCAAAATAATCCCAGAAAAAAAATTTGCACCGATAAGTAACATATTTCGATGGGTTGAAATTTCTCAGGTGACTTCCCTTAAATAAAGAGAAACCACATTATTAAAAATTCATGTTTTTTTAATTTTTGTTTTTATTAACTTAAAATATTTAAAATATTATTAAATTATTGCTTCCTCTATAAGGAAGCAAATTGTTTTGCTTCCTTGGAAGCGAAGTGTCCATGAAATGGACAGAATTCACACCTAGTTTAAACATTTTTCAGTTAGTCCATCCTTCTTTTAATGTTATTTTTTAATATGTTAAATTTATTGTTTTTTTTATTTGCCAATTACCTATTTATTATTTAATTACTTTTTATTTAATTAAAATTATTTATTTTCTAAAATATTCCTTTTTTTTAATGTTATTCTTAATTGCTTTAATTATTTAAACAAATGTTTTCTTTTTCCTAAAATGTCAATTGTAGTTTTCTTTGATTTGTAATTATTTTTCCGCGCTTCTTTTTTTTATTTTTTAATCATTGGCCTTAAATTCCAATTTTTATATCATTTTACAATTAATTTCCTTAGTTCTCTGCTATTTTTATTGTTATTCAATTATTTTCGGCATTTTTCAATTACTCTTCTTTTTTAATGCTATTTTCAAAATATTCAACTATTTTATAAAATATTCTATTTTTTTTTATTTTTTAATTATTGTTTTCAAATATTAATTTAGGTATACATCACTTTTCATTAATTTCTTAATGTCTACATTATTTTCTCCAATATTTCCAATTAATTTCTTCAGTACTGTATTATTATTATTATTATTTAATTATTTACATCATTTTTAAATTAATTTTTCTTCTTTACATTAATTTATTTAACTTTGAATTACTTTTTGCAAATTTAATTTAGATTTATCAATACTTTCAATTACTTTCAAGGTTTTAATTTAAACAATAGATAGTTTAAATATTAACTAATTTAATAATTTTTAACATTTTTTCTATTTTCTTGAACTTTTTTTTTAATTGTTTTCAATTTTTTTTTAAGTTTTCAATGATGTTTTTCGATTATTAATGATTTTGCTTCCTCATAGAGGAAGCTTTGTGATCGTTAAGATTTTTGATTTTCCAAAAATAATCTAAATCGACTCTTTTTTATTTAAAAAGCGTAAATTTTCATTTTGAAGCAAATATCCAGATGTATATGTGGGTGTGAGTATAGCTTTTTTCTCTTGTTTCAATTTTATTTATTTTCTTCAATTTTAAGTTATTTTTTTTTTAAATTTAAATTACATTTTTTCAATTTCTTACACTTTTTTTTTAATTTTTAACTAAATCCTATCATTTTTACAATTTTTTCTTTAATTTTCAATTATATTTTCTATGTGAAAAATATATTCTACTATTAATTCAGTTGTTAAGAAGTGGACCTTGGAAAAAAAAGATGAAATTTTCTAAGTCGGTATATTCTCAAGTTTGCTAAATTATTTACTTACATTTGCCATCAATCTTCATTTTTCCCAGGGGAGGTATCCAGAATTCGAGGACGCATATCAGCTTTCGATACAACAATAGTTCATTATCGGGAAGCCTTTCGTCGCTACGGATTCTTCAAATTCAGCTGCGAAAATCCCTACGAGCAATTGGATGAAGCTGATAAAGAAATTTGCATGTTGGAGCGTCAGATGAATGATATTCAAGAATCAGCTTCACTTTTCGAAGTCACCGTACCAGAATTTAAACAATTGAAGCAGTGCAGGCGCGAGTTAAAAATGCTCAAACAACTTTGGGATTATGTCAATATTGTAAGAAGCAGCATTGAGGGATGGAAGACGACACCTTGGAGGAAAATAGACGTCGAGAACATGGACATTGAGTGTAAAAAGTTCGCTAAAGAAATTAGAGGTAATTTTTTATCATCAAACTAAAAGAATACAGCACACGGAAAAAATGAATTGTCTGCCAGTGGTAACAAAAGTTTGCTGGGAAAAATTTGTTGTCAGATCTAAAAAGTTTGCAGAGGAAACTTAAAATTTTAATAATCATATAGGATTAATAAGTTTGCTCTGGCAGTTTAAAAATATTTAGAGCTACTGTTAAACAGTTTGCTCTTCAATAGAATTTTTAAATTCGCAGTTACAGTAAACACGTTTTTGTCCACATGCTAAAAAAGTTCGATGTTGTGAGAAACAATTATTAACCTCAATTTATCACGTTTTAAGGTTAGGAATATTTTTTTCACACAATTTAGTATGCTTTTAATAATAATTGTTATTAAAATGTGCTAAAAATAAAGAACAATACAAATTTCATAAGTTTTAAGGCCAGGTTACTCTGAACAATTTTGAAAAAATCGAAATTTTTTTTTTCATAAATTGCTACTGTATACTCGTGAAATAGTATAGAATTAGTCCCGAAGGTCAGCAAGACCGAGAAGCAGATATAAAAGAGTGGGGAGCAAGGCACTTTGCTGATAGGGCAAACAACAGACGTGTTGATCGAGCTGAACTAGAAGCTACTGAAGCGTCTAAGGATCACAGAACTGCTTTAAGAGATGCAAGAATTCTTCAGAATGATGCCTACGAAGATGAGGAAGAAATTGTGTATGCAACTGGAATGGATATGTAAGTAAAATTCACTTTTTTACGATTTTTCACGAATAAAAACTTTGAACTGATTTTTCTCCGAATCACGTTTTTTCGCATTGATGACACTCTCATTTCAAAACTATTGCACTTATCGATATGAACCAAACGGCATTTTACTCTTTAAAAAAGTTATAAACAATTAAAAGTGAAAAAAAAGGTTGAAAAAATTCAAAAGTCCGCCATTTTGTTTTTTTTTTTTTGAAAATGTTTCATTCTGCTTGAGGCCATAGCTAATTCGATACAGAACATGAAACCGTTTTTTTTTTTGCTTTCAGATAATTCTTTTCCAAGAAATTATGTCATCCATCTACGAAGTAGATAACTTTCAGCAGCCATTTTCAAGACCGCCATTTTGAAAAAAAAATTTTTTTAAGTAACTTCATGTATGTATTATCATATGTAAAAAACTTTATTACTTAACATTTTTTGTATTATAAATAAAATGTATTGAAAAAAATCACGTTTTTCAGAGTAAGCTGGCCTTAATTAATGCAAGATAAAATTCTCATTCTAATAGAGAAAAGAAAGTAAACAAAAAATCCTTGCGGGAAAAGTCGTAACTGTGATCACGTGATGTTCTGATTCTGCGCAGTACATAAAATAGCAGACGACAGCAAGAAAACAAAACGTTATTCATTATAAAAGCTTTTTAAACAATTTAGCGGATGCATTGAATGTTTACTGATTTAAATATTTACTTAGTTTTGAGAAATGTATATAATATAAAAGTATATCACAACGAACTTTGTTAGCAGTTACAAAAAACGTTTTGCAGCAAACTTTGTTACCTCTGGTAGCGATCAAATTTAGCTGTATATTCGTGGCAATTTGCTGCCACAACAAACTTCTTCTATGCCAACTGGTATTTTATTATTATTATTGCTGTTGATTTTTAGTTTCTTTGGATAAAGAAATGAGGCCGTGGGACACTTATATATCCTTGGAAGCGACTGTGAAAAATATGTTGACATCTTTAAGAGCAGTTGGTGAGTTACAAAATCCTGCCATCAGAGAAAGGCACTGGAGACAGTTGATGAACAGTACAAAGGTACCTATGTAATTGAAAAATCATCTCTGATTCATTTAGAGAAAGTAGATATACAGTCAATTCACTAGAATGTCATCTCATTTGGACAATTTGTCATTACATATTTATTATATACATCATTATATTTATTACATTATTTATTCAAATCTAAATGTGTTTATTTTAATCAATTATTATTCAGAAAGTGTACCCCCCTCCCCAGGATATAATCATCGTTATAAATAAGCAACATTATTAATTTTGATGTTTCTAATCATACATTTTTTCAATGGAAGTTGAAAAATTTGGTAGTCAATTTTTTGTATTCTCGATGTTAGTGTATAGTTTTAGATGCACTGCTGTAAATATATGCTATCGATGTTCCAGAAATTGGGCAACATGACTCCAGAAATGACCGTAAGTCCACTGTAAATATTGGCACCATTAACGATTTAAATTATCTATTTTTTTTTTAAATTCATTGTACCATTGTACCAACTTTTGCAATAAATCACCTTTCATAAAAACAAAACATTGTAGTACTTGTTTCATCATTTGCTGAAGGATTTTCGTTCATCCTTGTTGAATGTTCACGCTTTATTTATGATATTTAAATGCACTGAAAGTGATTTTTTATACTTGCAGATTATATTGTTCTATTTAGATTTTATATTCTTCTATTAATATTTTATATTTCTCTATTAACATTTTCTTTTAATACATTTTGAATTTTCTATAATTGCATTTTCTATTTTTCTACAAACATGTTCTTCTTTTAAAATTTTATACTTTTCTAATAATAATTTATAGCCTAACCAAATAGCACGTAATGTTGAGACAACATTGCAGTGTAATGTTGTTAATATCTTATTTAAAAATTATTTAAATTCATTAAATATTGATCTCATAATTATATTCCTTTAAAACATTCTTATAATGAAATTTCTATTTTAGTAAAATAAATTTACTAAACATTTTCTCATATGGTAAAAATCTTTTTTAATATATTTGAACTAATTAAAATTAAAGTTCGTAAAAAATAAGGTTTTCTACTTTTTTTTAGTAAAATTCATTTACATAATTAATAACATTAAATGCAATTAATATCCAATAAAATAAATTTCGAAAAATGTTGTGAAAAGTATGAAATACTTATAAAAATTCACACAAAACATTTTATTCTATAATTATAATAATATAAGCTTAATTTACACAACCAACCGTTAAGTATATTAATTAAATTTTAATTCATTAAAATTAAATTATTATAATTTTTAATGATTCATTTTTTTAATAATCACATAATAAATTTATTAATTCTTAAACAAATTTTTTTTTAAAAAGTATTTATCAAAAAAATGCACAAATATTAAAAACTGAAGTCAACATTTGCACGAGATTTCAAATATTAATTTATTTTAAATTTATTTAATAGAATATAGTTTTTTTTTAATATAATATAAATTATATAACTAAGATACTAATTATAAAATAAATAACAAGTTTTCAAATTTAGCGCTACTTCGACAGTGGCGCCGAAATTTTCATAAAAATTTCGCATTACGAGGTTGGTATTCTGTTTTTGCAACATTAAAAAACGTGTTCTCATTATACGTATAACCTAAAAATTTGGCACATTTTTAACATACGACTACTGCGTGACGACTACAAGCAATTATCTTTAAAATTGAACAAACTATCCAGTCTAACATGCTATTTAGTATTTATATCAGGTAATTATTATATTTCTTGCATTTTTATAATATAGAATTATTCGTTCTTCAACAATATTTTCTTTTTATACTCCAACTTTGCTGACTCAATTTTCTAAAAAATAGAAACCGTTTGAATAGATGAGTGACTGGAAAAATAAAGGAATTGGAAACAATCGAAGCAGTTTTTTTGTGGAGTTTTTAAAACTTAAAAAAAATATAGTTAACAATCGACTTTTTAGGTGGTCTTTCGGGACTTTTATTTTAAAAAGATTATTTTCTTTACAAAAAGTGATCTACTTTATCAAAATTTTTAAAAAATTAATGAAGCTTTTTTTTAAATATTGCTGCAATGTTGACGCAATTTTACATAGCAATTTTGTCTACTTTACGCTACAATATTAACAATTCTAAATTACAATATTGGCAACATTACGCGCTATTTGGATATTTATATATTCTACATTCTTCTACTTACATTTTACATTCTTCTACTTAGATTTAAAATTCTTCTCTTTAAGGACACGTGATGGGAAATGACGACGCTCATATAAAAAAATTCGTCCGTGAACTTTTTCTCAAAATAATAGATATTTTAACACCAATCTTTGTAGAATTATGTAATTAAAATATTAAAAAAAAAGGTCTATCTGATCCAAATTTGTTTCAATTTTGCCTTAAAATTAATTGTTTTAAATTTCCAAAAAAATTAATTCTAACGGCAAATTCAAATAAATTTGGACTAGATGGACCTTTCTAATGATATTTTAAGTAATTCTACAAAATTGGGTGTCAAAATATTGATTATTTTTTAAAAAAAAGTTTAAGGCCAAATTTTGCCAATACTAGTGACGTCATACTCCATCACATGCCCTTAAAATCTACATATTTCTACTTACAATGTACATTCTTCTATTTAGATTTTATATTCTTCTGCTTACTTCGAATTATCTATATTCTATACTATTAAATATCAATTGCCTTTAGGAATGTTATTTCTTCTTCCGTCACAAAATTTCTGCCACAGTTTCTCTAACACAAGTAAAGTTTACTTAACTTTTTGAATCTTCTTCTAAAATCCACGAATGATTTTATTTTGGCATAAACTTTTTGCGGGACTTATATATTATAATAAATGAAATAGGTTCAATTTGTAATGGACGAATCGACAACATTAGCCGATCTTTTGGAATTGAATTTACACGAGTGTGAGGAAGAAGTGAAAACTATCGTTGACAAGGCTGTCAAAGAGATGTCCATGGAAAAATATTTAAGGGAATTGAACGTCACTTGGTCAGGGATGGAATTCGAGAGAGAAACTCATACCAGAACTGGGGCAACGTTACTGAGAGCAAGTGAAGAACTTATAGAGACTTTGGAAGAAAATCAGGTAAGTTTTCTTTATTTTTTTTACATTAATTGTAAAGATTTTAAATTTCTAATAGTCCAATTAAAAAAAAAAAAATGTTGCAATTTACGTTTCTGCAAAATGTAAAACAACATTTTTAAAATGTTGTTAATGGACATTCATCAGGTGAAATGCACTCACCATCTAAAATAGTTCTTAAATATCGTCTCGTACAGACGCAACGCTCGATGTAAACCTAATTTTTTTTTTACAAATTAAAACTCTATATCTTAAATATTTTTAAGGAAGACAAGTTTAGTTTAGTTTAATTCAACAAAATTTACTCCATCAAAAACAACATATTTCTTTAAAAAGATAACTAAATAGAAAGCTTTTTGAAAAAGGGTTACTTTGGACTAACAAAAATTGAGTTAATTAAAATATTTAAAAACTTTGCATATAACCTATGCCTATTACCTGTAAAAAGTATAACATTTATTTCACTAAAATACTTTAATGAAATATTTTCACACATTATCAAATAAATTGAAAAAAACTTTTTTTATCAATGTTAAGACAAATACAAATGAGAAAATTTAAGAAGTTTATTTCCATTGATATAACCTCAAATTAAAAAGTGGTTTTTCAAACCAAATAAAAATATTATTATAATTAATTTCACCAAAGTTTGAAAGATCCAGTTGTACATTTTTCAGAAAAAATTAGGTTGAGCCAAAATTTGTTGTCAAATGTGATTATTTAATTGTTTTTTTTTTTAAATCTAGTTAAATTTTGTCATTTTTATTAAATTTGACAATTTTTGGCTCAACCTAATTTTTTCTGAAAACTGTGCATCTAGATCTTTTAAAATTTAGTGATGTCAATTGTCCCGTACAACTTAAAAAGATACGTAAGTGTCATTGTCGTTTAGGGCGATATTTCTGTGCACTGTTTCGCGACAATCGACCTAATCGAAAATGTCAGTTACGTATTTTTTAAAATTGTACAGCAGCATGTTGGTAATAATTATTTTTATTTGGTGTTAAAAATCACTCTCTAGATTGAGGTTATGTCAATAAATAGAGAAAAACAATTGTAATTGGAATTTTTTTTCTCCTTGAGAAAAAATGTTTTCTTAAGTAAATCGGAATTAAAATATCGTTAAAAACTAATTTTAATTACCAAATTACACGGTTTAAAAATTTCTGTTGCATAAAAATAGCCACATGTCATTTGGCAAGTGGAATTCCACGCATAAGGAGAAATTTTTTTATTAGGATCTTCACTTCTTACTAAAAATGATTATAAAAGCATTTTTTAAATAGATATTCTGAACTTAAAAATTACGTTTTTCCATTAATTATGAATCATTTTGAATTTTGTTTATATTTTTTAATTTTAAAACAATAAGGTCTAATACCACTAAAATTATATACTTTAGAACTTTTTTTTGCAAAAAAGTATAAAATATCAACGATTTTTTTTAAATTACCTTATTTAATCGAAGATTTTATATATAAATTTGAAATAAAGTGGCACATTAAAACATTGCAGCAGTTATTATATGAAAGAAAAATGGCGGAATTTGAAAAAACAATTTTTTATTGTAAAACAAGTTGGATTGAACTGTATATTTTTAATTAAAATTATTAATATTCAGTATAGTGCAGTTTTTGGAGTGCTAATTATGAATCCGTTGATGATTTTTTAAAATTCAATATGGCGGATCCAATATGTCGGACGGAATTGAAAATTTTAAACAAATTTTAATGAAAAGCAGTATTTGGGCGATTTTTGGGTAGCTAGTTAGAAAATAGTTCATGATTATTCAAAATTCAAAATGGCGGTTCCAATATGGTTGACGAAAAAATTTCTTTTAGCAAAATGAATAAAACTTATTATACTTGGGTTTTTTTGTGTCTCTAATTTTAATTTATGACTGAATTATTCCTAATTTGTTTTTAATTTGTTTAAGACTAGTTAATGGTTTTCTTATAATATGTTTAAGATTCAATTTATAATTGGTTTATAATTTTTTCTCATTTGTTGACAATAATTTTTTTATATTTTTGTTCATGCCTGATTTTAAAATTCCATTATAATAATTGATTTATCAATTGTTTCTAATTTCTTGAAATTAGTTTATAATTTGTTTGCATTTGTTTGTAATGGTGTTACAATTGGTTTATGATTAATTTATAATTTGTTTATAATTTGATTAAGATTAGCCTAATATTCGTCTATAATGTGATTAAGATTCAGTTTACAATTAGTTTATAACTTGTTTTCCATTTGTTAATAATTTGTTTATAATTGTTTCATTATTGGTTTATGATTAATTTAGAATTAGTCTATTATTTGTCTATAATATGTTTAAGATTTAGTTTATAAAATTAATTTATAACTTGTTTACATTTGTTTATAGTTTGTTTATGATTGATTTAAAAATATAATTGGTTTATAATTCATTTCAAAATTCCTTTTATAATGTATTTCAAATTTGTTTAAAATATTGTTTTTAATTCAACTGGCTAATTTATGTAATCAAAATGTGAGTTTATAGAAACATTAACAAGCAAAAATGGTCGTCACAATTTAATGGCTACTTTTCTAATTATTATCAGTACAGGTGAAGTAAAAAATTTTTTTTTAAAGTAAATTTCTTAGAAAATAAGAAGCAAAATTGCAAATTAAATTATATATCAATGAATTAAATTTAATATTTATTTATTTATTTATTTTACATAACGGGCTCAAACTTCGGCTTTTTATTCAAAAGCTTATTAAAAATTTTGAAAAAGCTCAAATAGAAAAATGTTTAGAAAATACAAAAAACCTAAGTTTATAAATTGTAAATTATTTCCTAAGAAGACAACTATAAAACGGAATAAATTACCTAATTTTGTTAAATTACGTGACAATTATTTAATCATTAAAATAAATATTTTGTGATGTTATGGAACTTCTTTGATTATAAAAATTTTAATTATTAATAACAATGAACCTTGAGAAGCAAATAAACACAAAAATTACATGAGTTATTGTTTGCATAACGGTATTTAAATGGAACTGGGGAATTACAACATTGCGTAACTATACGTGTAGAAAATTAAGTGTAAATATCAGATAATAACTTTTATTAGAGTTACTAACAAATTATGACAATATTAATTGATGTTTGCAAAGTCAGAAAAGTGTGTTATTTAAAAATGCGTTTTATGTTTTCCAATTGAGAAAAAAAATTAAATAACAATTCTTTTAATTTTTATAATTACAGAGTTTTAAAATAAAATATAAAGTCAGTTTTTGAAATTGAAACATATCGATGGTCTAGTAGCGTGCAGCCAAGTAATAAAGATCGAAGATAATACTTTATAATTACTGAGAAATTTATACTCAGTTTAAAAAAAAAAAGAAATTTATACAAGCGACACTGTTAATATAACAGCTGCTTTTATCAGTTCGGAATGATTAATACATTTTTTATTTTCCTCATTTCTTTATTGTGTTCAAGGAAAGTCAAAGTTGCAGTGTCGGAAAATTTTTATGAGGTTTAAAAAAATTCCACATTTGCTCTTATTCACGATATTATGAACAAGAATATAAATATTACATCATTAAGAAATTATATAGGAAAAAAACTTTATTCAAATTCAATTAATATTGATTCACATTTTTTTGCATCATTATTAAAGTACCTGATACAGTTTAGTAATATTTATTTTAAATAAAAAAATATATTGATGACTAATATTATTCAATATTAATATACACTCGAATATTTATTTTTAAATTTTACTATTTCTTTGTTTAATGACAATCGGAAATTAAAACACATTTATTAGTTTTGTTGTGTATAACATATCCTGGTTTGCATAAACAGCCAATTCTGCACACCTATTAAAATAAATAAAGGTAAAAAATTACAAAAATTATTGAATTAGCCTGCAAGTCAGAGCTTTTTGGGGTCACTTGTTTTGAATGATATTTAAAGTTTAAAATTCAAAATGTCGGATAGAAATGTTTGACTCTGTGCATTAGGATTAAAGTACTGCTGTTTAAAATTGAATAATTTTAATATTATGGCAATTTTTATTTATTTGTGAAATTAAGTATAAAAAAATAATTGTTTTTATGTAACTTACCGCTGGACAAACATGTCTAATATTTCTGTAATTACTGCAAGTTGTAATACATCCACTACCACACTCTGTCCAAGTAGTATTTGGACCACATCCTTGTTCATCAATTGGATAATGTCCTGCACCTATATCTGTAAAGAAATGTTTTAGTTTTATTTAAAAGATTAAATTATAAATAATTTCAGTTGATAAAAAAAAGTTTATTAATTATTAATTTTAAAATTTTCATTATATTTAGAATTCAATTATAATCATAAAACTGAGTTTGAATTTAATTTAGTTATTATTAATTGAATTAGAATATTCTATACTTACTGCTTGCTGATACTATCGCAATGAACATTAAAAAAATATAGATAAAATGCATTTTGTAATCAACTCTAGACTCTTATGTTCCAACGAGTGAAATACTCTGGTTTAAAGACTGCTCAAGTTTTTTATATATATTTTTTTCCTGTTAATATCCTCGAAACTGTCTGGAATCCCCTGACTTTCGCATATCGTGCATACAAATGAGTCATTTGTAATAAACTAATACTAAAAAGATAATCTATTTATCTCGTTGACTTACAAGAGTAAGTTTTTTATATGGGAAGAATAAAGAGTCAGAATTTATGAACTATTTCAATTTCACCAACATTGACGAAAGATAAAAGTCTATACATTTTTTAGTATTATTAACTACTACAAATTAAGATTTAACAATAGAAATTTTTGAAAATTTAAAAAGTTGTAAACAATTATAACTTTATGTACCCTATTTTTGAAAACTTCATAGTTTAAAAAGTTCAAATTAAAAATGAACGTAATGCCTGGAGTTTACTGACAATTATTTTAACTTTCAAGAACTATAAGTAAAAAAAATGTTTAATAAATTTTTTTTTATTTTTAATAAACAATTTAAATTATTTTGCTGTTCCAAACCTAAAAATAAAGTTTTTCTTTGAGATTACGAAATTTCACAACAATCGATCATCATTACACAAATCGAATTTTATTTAAAAAAATTATTTCCGTTGAGAACATCAAGCTATTAAAATTTCCTCTTTTTGGTTAATTAAAAAATGAGAAGCATTACTAACCTTGAATAACATTTTCTTAACAACCGTACGGTAAATTAATTCAGTATTATTGTAAAATTTATATTATATTATAGTCTAAAATATATTAATTTTTTTTAAATTTGTAAAGCCGTTTTTTTAATTAATTAAAATATAGTCAATTTGCGCGTTTTGTTATTGTTTCCATGTAAAAGTCCTAACTTTATAAATTTTTTTGAGTAGCAAAAAATAATAAATTATTTCCGAAAAATAGTTGTAAATAAATAATATAAACAATTTTACTATTTGGATGTTCGTGAGTACAAAACAACTTTTTTTCACGAAATTGTTCAACTATTATTCAAATTAAAAGTTTTGATTTCATAAAAGATTATTGCAATTAATTTTCTGTTTTTCATAAACAATATATAATAAACAAATGCATATTTTACTTATTGGTAAGTTAAAAATTGTTTGTTTTTAATTTTTTCTAAAACAATTAAAGTAAAATTCTTTCTATAAAATTTGTTTTATAACGAATTTGTCATGTTTTTATAATATTTATAAACAATATAGATAAAATAATAAACTAAATATGACTTTTGTAAAAATCTCATCGTGATTTCTTTATATTATACTTAGAATGTGCAACTTGATCGTTGTTATAAAGAAAAATATTTTATCCATATTTTATTTATACAATTTTAATATTAAAAAAAATTGCAAAAAATAATTGAAATTAAACAAAATCATAGCAAATATTGCAAATTAATTTAAAAAAAAATGAAATGAATTAAAAATTAGGGAGATTATTTTAAAAAATGATAGAAATGTTTTAAAAATAAAGAAAATAACTTCAATTTTAGAATATTACATGAAAATCTTAAAAATAAATTGAAAAAAATTAAATAATGAAAAATTAGGAAAAATAATTGAAAATTGAAAAATTGAGATAAATAATATAAAATTGAAAAAAATATTTCAATTTTGAGAAAATAATTGAAAAAATTACCTACATTAATATATTTTAAATAAAGTATAGTTTAAGAAAATTTCAGAAAAATACTTAAAACTTTCAGAAGTTCATTGAAACAAAAGAAAATAATTAAAAATTAGAGAAAATAAGTTAATTAAGATAAACATAATTTAAAATTAGAGAGTAATTTTTAATTATAAAGAGAAATAATTAACAACTTTCTGGAAATTACGAAAAAGAACGAAAGTAATTGAAAATTAAAGAAAATTTAAAAAATCATATAAATAATTAAAATCTCAGATAAATAGTTTAAAATTTTTGAAATTATAAAAGAAATTGAAAATTGAAAATTGAAGGATATAAATTTTGGAAAATAATTGAAAAATTTTAGAATATTAAAATAATAATTAACAATCAAGTTAAATAATTGAAAAATGATAAAATTAATTTAAAATAGAGAAAAATAATTTAAATATGCTGAAAATAATTTAATACTGATCATACTAAATAAAGAGGAAAATTAAAAAATCGCAGAAATAATCAAAAATTAATGAAAATAAAAATTAAAATTTCAGATAAATAATTGAAATTTTTGGAACTTATGAAAAAAAAAATGAAAATAATTAAAAATTGGAGAAAATAGAATAAAATTACCGAATTTGTTTTAAAGCAAAAGAAAAAAATTGAAAAATCGTTTAAAGAATTGAAAACAATAATCAAAATTTATGATGATAATTAAAAATTTAAGAAATTAATTGAAAAATAGTGAAAATATTTAAAGACGGATAAAATAATTGCAAAATAATAGAAATAATAGAAAACAAAAAAAATTAATTTAAATTTGCGACGAATAATATAAAATTTAGGTTAAAATTAAATTGATTTAATGACAAGGTAAAAATAATTAAAATTTAAAAAGTGATTGAGAAAACTAAGCAAAATGATTGAAATTTGAGGAAGGTAGATTTAAGATTTAAGGAAACAATTTAAAAACAATTAAAATAATTAAGAATTGTAGAAAATAGTTGAAAAATGGTAAAAATAATACAAAATTGTACACATTTTAAGTAACTGAAATCATAATAGAAATGAATGATTAAAAATTGAAGAAATGTTTAAATCACTTCATATTTAGTATTTTTGAAACGTGGATTAATTCAACTATTAATCAATGCAAGTTCACATTAACTGAAATTTGAAGAAATTAAAATTGCTATAAATTTAAAATTTTGAGGACATTTTAAAAAGATGAAATATGATTTAAAATTAAAAAAAAAACATCTAGTGATAATTTTCAGGTTTGGACAGAATGAATGAATTAAGCTTGTAAATTATTATTTATACTTGGGGCCCCATTTTTCTTTTTGCTCCAGGGCCCTTGCTCTCCCAGTTACGCCACTGCAAATATAAAGGAAGATAAAATATAATTTGCATGTACAATATTTGCAATAAGAGGAAATTTGAAAAAAACAACAATTTTTAGTTTATAAATAAGCAAATAATGCATTTGTTT
This sequence comes from Ganaspis brasiliensis, assembly GCA_037103525.1. Lineage (NCBI taxonomy): Eukaryota > Metazoa > Arthropoda > Insecta > Hymenoptera > Figitidae > Ganaspis > Ganaspis brasiliensis. The sequence continues at coordinate 8,805,409 of JAZKLR010000085.1, read as the reverse complement.
ATACATATTGTTTTTAAAAAACAGAAAATTAATTACAATAATCTTTTATGAAATCAAAACTTTTAATCATAGAGGTATTTTTAATTTGTATAATAGTTGAACAATTTCGTGAAAAAAAGTTCTTTTTGTACTTACGAACATCCAAATAGTGAATTTGTTTATATATTATTTATTTACAACAATTTTTCAGAAATAATTTTCTTCTTTTTTGTCACTCTACTAGGCACCACACATACACGAAACACATTAACATTAAACATACGAAAATATTTTACGACGGAAGAAAACAACAGAAGTTTAAAATCTTCATTTTATTACACTTTGCATTAACCTAATTTCTGTTTAAGGTAAAAATTAAAAAATTGGTTCTGACAAAATTTGTGAATATTAAAAAAAAAATTTGAATTTGGTTGAAAATTGCGTTTGAAAAATTAATTTTAAACAAACTTTTAGATCAAAAAATCATGTAATTTTTTCAAAATTAAAGAATACCAAAATGTTTTTGCATGAACTTCATTTTGAATGTTGTGAAGTTTCGTAATCTGAAAGAAAAACTTTATTTTTAGGTTTGGAAAAGAAAAATAATTTAAATTGTTTATTAAAAATAAAAAAATTTTCATTTACATTTTTTTTTATATATAATTTATGGTACTTAAAAGTTAAAATAATTGTCAGTAAACTCCAGGTATTGACGTTTATTTTTAATTTTTACTTATTAAAAAATGGAGTACATAAAATTATAATTGTTGATAACTTTCTGAATTTTCAAAATTTCCAAAAACTCTTTCAGATCCTAATTTGTAGTAGTTAAGACTACAAAAAATGTATTGACTTTTATCTTTCGTCAATGTGAGTGAAATAGGGGGCCACTTTATGAATTCCGACTTTTTATCTTAGAAACTCAACTAATGTTTTTAAGATTTTTTAAAGACGGAAGCTGAAAATGTCAGACACTTTAAACATCTTAAAAGTGACTACAAATGTATCTTATTAAATACAGAAATCCTCTTTTTTGTAATCAAAATTCATAAAACAGTAATTTTTAAAATTTATTTTTTTATTTTTGTATTTTTTATCTTGTATAGCAAAATTAAAAAATCGAATATGGCAGACTAAAAAGTTCCATGAAGTAAAAGTGCATAGAAAAATTTAATATTTCTTAAAATAATATACATTTTATTATATATTATGTATAATTATATTTTCATGACAGTTTTTTGAAGTGAATAAAAAACTAATCTAAGGATTAACATTTCTGTCACAGTCCTTCGGTCGTACACAGAGATTTGTCCTAGATTGCCTAACATATCCTCTGTCACACATACATCCTTGTAGACACACCTATGATAAAATAATACACTAATTAGTTAAATATTAATTATCCAGAAATTAGAAGATTAATTATTATTATTTATCAAGAAGTTATGTACTCTCTAAATCTAAATTCGTAAATATTATTAATTTAATATTAAAACTGTGAAAGAGTTTTCTTTATTCGAATTAGTAAAAAATAACTAATTAATAGTAGAAAGCTATACTAATTTGGTCGTTAAACTTGGCTAATTAAACTCTTTAAATCTGAATTAGTGCTCTCTAAATCTGAATTAGTTAAAAGTAACTGATTACACTAGTTTACAGCCAAAATGTACATTTAATGCCACTATTTTTTTTTTATGTACTATGGTTCTCTAAACTTAAAAATGACATTAAGAAATTTTTCTATGGATAGGTTTCCGAAATATGAATTTTTAAAATTTTTTTACGTTTTTTTCGGAGGTGACTTCACGTTTTGGGCCGTATCTCGAGTTACAGAAGTCCGATTGAGTTTTTCTAGGTGTCTAATTAAGGGTAATCAAATTCCAAACAATCGCTTTTAACATTATTTTTCAATCGGTTAAATATTTTAAGTGATATAGTCCAAAAAAAAAAATAGAAAATTTGAGTTTTTGGCCCAAAATCTGAAAAACAAATTCATTCTACCGCCATGCAAAAATAGAAAACTTCAAATTATGTCCAGTTTTAAATTTTTTACATATATGGCTCACTTTTAAGAAGAAAAGAGTGTATGGATGAAAACAATCTATGGGTAATTATTGAAGTTATAAGCCAGGGTACTGAAATTCTCGTTTTACGCCATTTCGGTATTTTACCTCCTTTTATAGTGATTATGTTGATTAATTTAATGAATACAATATCTAATTAGAAAATAGACTTTTTTCACAGATTTCAAATAATTTTCAGTGCTTTACTAATTCAAATTTGACTGAAAAATTTTTTGGAGTTTTTGACAAAAATTTCTGAAGAGGCATAAATTGATTAAAATCTGCTTTTTTGACAAGTTGAATCAGATGCGCAGAGGTTCAATTTTTGTTAAATTTTGTTCGTTAATATATGAAAAAGTTTGAAATTAGATATAGAAATATAAAAAATAAATGATATTTGACTGAAAATTTTTTTGGAGTTTTTGACAAAAATTTCTGGAGAGGCATAAATTGATTAAAATCTGCTTCTTTGACAAGTTGAATCAGATGCGCAAAGTTTTGAAAAGCATAAATTGTATTATATTACACAAAGTAGTTAAGAATATTTTTCTTTAATGGGAAATCAAAGAAAATTGATTCTTTTTTAATTTATAAGGAGAAAAACCATTGACTTTCGTCTGAGGGCTGCTGCGGACATATTTTAAAAAAAAAAAATTAATTTCATATTTCTATATCTAATTTCAAACTTTTTCATCTATTAACGAACAAAATTCAACAAATCTGTTTCTACTTGTCAAAAAAGCAGATTTTAATCAATTTATGCCTCTTCAGAAATTTTTGTCAAAAACTCCAAAAAATTTTTCAGTCAAATATCATTTATTTTTCATATTTCGATAGCTAATTTCAAACTTTTTCATCTATTAACGAACAAAATTCAACAAAAATTGAACCTCTGCGCATCTGATTCAACTTGTCCAAAAATCAGATTTTAATCAATTTATGCCTCTTCAGAAATTTTTGTCAAAAACTCCAAAAAAATTTTCAGACAAATATTTTGTATTTTCTATATTTCTAAATCTAATTTCAAACTTTTTTATCTATTAACGAATAAAATTCAACAAAAATTGAACCACTGCGCATCTGATGCAACTTGTCAAAGAAGCAAATTTTAATCAATTTATACCTCTTCAGAATTTTTTGTCAAAAACTCCAAAAAAATTTTCAGACAAATATTTTGTATTTTCTATATTTCTAAATCTAATTTCAAACTTTTTTTATCTATTAACGAATAAAATTCAACAAAAATTGAATCTCTGCGCATCTGATTAAACTTGTCAAAAAAGCAGATTTTAATCAATTTATGCCTCTTCAGAAATTTTTGTCAAAAACTCCAAAAAATTTTTTAGTCAAATTTGAATTAGTAAAGCACTGAAAATTATTTGAAATCTGTGAAAAAAGTCCATTTTCTAATTAGATATTGTATTCATTAAATTAATCAACATAATCACTATAAAAGGAGGTAAAATACCGAAATGGCGTAAAACGAGAATGTCAGTACCCTGGCTTATAACTTCAATAATTACCCATACATTTTTTCATCCATACATTTTTTTCTTCCTAAAAGTGACCCATATATGTAAAAAATTTAAAACTGGACATAATTTGACGTTTTCTATTTTTGCATGGCGGTAGAATGAATTTGTTTTTCAGATTTTGGGCCAAAAACTCAAATTTTCTATTTTTTTTTGGACTATATCACTTAAAATATTTAACCGATTGAAAAATAATGTTAAAAGCGATTGTTTGGAATTTGATTACCTTTAATTTGACACCTAGAAAAACTTAATCGGACGTCTGTAACTCGAGATACGGCCTAAAACGTGAAGTCACCTCCGAAAAAAACGTAAAAAAATTTTAAAAATTCATATTTCGAAAACCTATCAGTAGAAAAATTTCTTAATGTCATTTTTAAGGAATGAGAAGCTTAGTACATAAGAAAAAAATAGTGACATTGAATGTACATAAAACTTTTTTTTTTTGTAAACTAGTGTTATTAGTAAAAAATAAATGCAAAATAGTTCAAATTTTACTAATTGAATTAGTAAACAACATTTTACTACTTGTTTATTAATAAAATAATACACTAAATAGTGAAATATTAATTATCCAGAAAGTAGAAAGTTAGTCATTATTTATCAAAAAATTATGCACTTCACTTATTGAAATTTAGAGAGCACAGTTGATGATTAATTAATTTACTTAGCGGTTTAACATAACCTCAAAACTACTTTGAATGCACTCTAAAAACAAAAGTTTCTCTCAAGTCACTTTTTTTTAGAGTGTAATTAGTAATTTTTTAATAAATTATTAGGAGAAAAGTTACTATCTGATTTGGTAAACTAGTCCTCACTATAAAATTATTAGTAGTTTTTTACTAATTGAGATTTAGTGTTGCACACGTTCTACTGCCAACAAACTTTTTCAAAATACTAAATCTGATAAGTTACATAGATTTATAGTTCGTATTTTCTCATTAAACTTACATCGGGAGGACAGTAGTGATGTGGTCGCTCATTTAACATACTACATGTCATAGGACATCGTCTTGAACAATTAGTCCATGTTGCATGTGGTCCGCAATTTTCTTCTGGGGCAAGTGTCGTTTGTCCATCTAAAATAATAACATAACAGTTTTTAAATTTTAATCTGATAATAAGTAACAATCTTCACACTATTTTTAAAAATTTTTGTCTTAATCCAAGTACACTCTTTTTTTTTTCTTTTAATTTATTTATTTCAATTACAGAAAGTTTTGTTTTGATTTTTTCTTTTAAAGAGAATAAAAATTAAAATTATTATACTTTTAGGAAAATACTAGTACATGTGTAATTATAAATACTCACTGACTGATAAGATGACAAATACCAGTAAAACGATAAATGTGAGAGTCATTATATGGAAGTACCGTCTCCAACTAACATTCTATTTTGCAATAAAGAGTGTTTTTATATAGAATTGCTGAAGCTTGTTTTCTTTGTGTGAATAATTTTTATATCTTCCTCTAATATATAGCCGTTTACAACTCGTTTTACAAAAGTTGGTCAATATTTAAAGGAAAATCGCAAAAAATTTCGAACAAGGAAATACACGTTATAAATGAAAATGTAAAAATATACGTTCAATCATTCTTATCTTACAAATAATATAATAACAATTTTTTTGTTTCTTTAAATAGAAAATCTTTAAATTATTTGACTTTTTTAAAAAAAGGATATAACTAGGATAACTATTTGTTAATTTTTAGTTAATGGATTTATTTATAGATTTAGTAAAAAATTTTACACAATTCAAAATATTTATAAATTTTTTGAATCTGGCATATTTAACAGTTTAGATATGTGATACATTCTTCACTGTCTCTTGATCTTTGAACGAAGCCTTCCGTACAAACACAACCTATTTGACACTCCTAAAATAAAAAATAATATTAAGAAAATTATAGGTACCACAAATATATTAATATTTTTCGAATTTTACACTGAAAAAAATCCCTTGCACCCGTACACAAGGAATCAACCAGTTTTCCTTGTTAGTTAAGGCGCCAACTAGGGAAGCCTAGTTAAAATACAAGGATAATTTTCAGTCTAAGAAATTAGAAATTATATTATATTGAACATCAGAAATTGTGGGACCGACTGTTTTTATTACTCAGAAAGTCTATTATTTCATAAAATATTAATATTTTCTATCTCTAAAATATTAGTTGTTACGGTAAATGACTTAGTTGTGGCCGTCATATATTTGAAGGTTATGTTGATTTGACATTTTCAAATAACATTATTAAAAGTTTAATGTATACTTTTGTATTATTTTAAGATTATGTAATACAACTTTACTCATTTGCACTATAGAAAACTGTAAATTTTTAGCTGATTGACAATTTTTTCCCCCGTTTTTAAGAATTACAAACAAACAAGTTTGATGTGTATTAGAACTAACTTTGCTTCGATTGCAAGCTTAACTTGGAATCCTTGTCATTTTAGCTAAAATGGCTTCAACTATAGACAAATAGTTGATTTTGACAAACATATTTTTTTCAGTGTATTTTTCTCTTAGATATGCGCAATAAATTTCAAAGAAATTTTTTTTTTGCGAAATTTAAACGTTTTTAAAATGTCGAAGAATATTAATAAAAAAAATAAAAGAATATTTAATTAGTTAAAATTTTTTAAAATATCTAAAAACTTTTACATAATTATTTCGCATTACGAAGAAAGGAATCTAAGAAGCTAAAAATGTTCGGTTAGTTAACACCTCTATATAAATTATTAGTCACAAGTCGAAACATAAGGATAACATCATTTATTAAAGTTAGGTTATGTGCAGTGATAGTTTTAACTTCATTGAATGTTCCTTTTTAATTATATACAATTAAAATTAATTTTTACTGAATGTTTTGGACGAAAAGAAGACTAAAACTTTATATTCAAAGTTAAACCTCTTTATGTATTTTCATTCCAAGAATCACAAATATATAACCTAAAATTTTTTGCTACTTAGATCCGTTTTCTTATAGCGTGTCACAATTATTAACCTATTTAAATACCAATTTAAAAACATAGTTAAATAAAATTGAAAATTCATAAAAAATTTTAGAAATAATATTAGAACATTTTTAAGAAACAATTTTAGTTAATATTAAGACTAACAAAAATGCAGAAAGCAAGTTCTGAACTTCTGATACTTGTACAAGTCTCTAGACAAGCAGATGCACAATTGCTCCAAACAGAATTTGGTCCACAAACTTGAGTTGGTTCAGTAGGATTAGTTGACCCTGTGAAAAAAATCGCAAAATCTTGAAATTTGAAATTAAAATTAAATATATACACTTTAATTTATATAATGTAAGAAATTACAAATTATTAAAAAAAGCATAGGAAAATTTTTATGTAAATTCCGCATACAGTTTTATTTAAAAAGCAAGAAACTAATGAATAGTGTTATTTTACAAGACTTATATTGTAAATTTAATCATTTTATAATTTACATTCATATTCAGAACAAAAAATGTTAAATTATCAATATTATATTATAATTCATAAATTATTTATCTCGTATTTTCCAGAAGACATTTTTTCCCCTTGAAATAAAAATGTTTTAACTAAATATTCAAATAAATAAATTAATATTAAATTTATATTTTACATGTTTGAAAACAATTGTAATCAATTTTTAAGAATTATATGAAAAAATTAAAAATTATCATACTTACAATGTCTAATTGAGATTAAATTTATTTGCGCAAGTATGAATAAAATTTGAATACTATACTTAATATAATAAACGTAAAATAAAATAATAATTATTTACCTTCATTTATATAGGGACAGTATCTTCTTAAAATACAGTTTGCATCTGTTCTTGAAATTCTAATGTAACCGGGAAAACAGACGCAACCGTCTACACAAATCTGTAGAAAAAAAACTTTTCAATTCTCTGTAAATCTGAATTAGTTAAAAATAGCTAATTTAAAAGCAAAAAGTCAGCCACTAATTGAAATAGTTATATTTCTACTAATCACTTAGTAAAAAATAACTGTAATTATTAGTTAAATTCATTTTTAGGTTATGGCAAAATAACTAATATTTTAGTAAAATTCTGTTACTAATAACCAGTTATGTTTTACTAATAATTAGTTATTTTTCACTAATTACTGAAATAAAAAGTCAGCCACGATTTTACTAATAATTAGTTATTCTTAACTAATTCAGATTTAGAGAATACTTAACAATTTTGTCAAAGAAGAGAAAAACACTAAAAACACTCTGTTTTAAGATTTTACTACTGTAAAAAATCGTTGAAAAATTATAAATAATAATTTAAATTTGTTTTCTTTTAATTTGTAACACATTTACGGTTCATTTTCGACTGCGAATGCTTTATTAAATAAATAAATAAGTGAGACGATATGTAAAACGGCGCGTGAGTCAAGGTTGGTACATTGTTTGTAGTTTAGGTTAGGACACCCGAAATTTTGCAGTTATGATGAATTCTGACATCGGAAATTCATCAAAAAGCGTCAAAAAAGTATTTTTGGTTAAAAAAATTTAAACATTAAATAACACTAGTATACACAATTTTTTTTAATTGACACGTTTTTAAATCTGATTTCAGATTTTCTTTCCTTATTTTCAAGAATATTTGAGCTTTTTCCTGAATTTAACAGATCATTTTTAATAATTCTCCCAGATATCTAAATATTAAAACAGTGTCCCTACCTGGACCACTAAGTTCAACCTTGACTACTTTTTTTAAAATTCATACAACTTTGAAACTTCTGTCCTAATTATTTTTCAATATTTAGTAAAAACATTGTATTGAAAAAGATTTTTCCAATTTTATTTTCCAATTATTTTTCAATCAATTTTAAATAAATTAGAATTTTTATTTAACAGAACTTTCAGGTTACCGAATTCATATTTAACAGAATTTTCATTTTACAGAATTTTCATTTTATAGAATTTATTTTTAACTAACTTAATATTAAGAAGAATTCGAATTTAACCGGATTTTCATTTAACAGGTTGGTCATTTAACAAAGTTTTAAATCACTGGACTTCTTAAAATTGCAAAAGGCTAAATAAATATCCGAAATAAGGATTTTGGCCCCAATTTAAAAATTAATCAATTAATAGCATAATTTTTGATTTGGTTAATTTTGAAATTTGCTGAAAAATCTTTATGTTGGATGCTTTTTCGACAATTTCCAGTTTCAGACAAATAAACATTCGGTTTTTTTTAAGAATTCTATTAAATATCAATTCCTGCAAATACTAATTCGGAAAAATGAAGATTCGGTTAAATGGATATTCTGGAGTTTAAAAATTTTACTCATTTAAAATTACGTTTAATTTTAATTCTGCTAAATTAAAATTCGTTTAAATTCAAATACTTTAAAATATAAAATAATAATACGATGAACAATAATATACTAAACAATAACTAATATAATAATAATAATGGTAAGCATTTTACTAATTTTTAGTAGAAAACTACGAAATAAAATATTAGAGTTTCACGATTTGACAGGCCCGGATCTAGAAGTTTTTTTAGGGGGCGGGCATATATGCCATTTGGCGCCCTTTTCTCCTTAAAATTTTTTTCGATAACGTTTTTTTTTTTTTGATTCACTCAGCGACCATTTTGGCGCCCCCCTGGTTGGTGCAGGGGGGGCACGTGCCACCCCTTGCCCCCCCCCTAGATCCGGGCCTGCGATTTGAATTAGTAGTTTTCTACTGTAACATTCGTAGTTTTTTACTAAAAATTAGTAAAATTCTTACTATTTAATGGCAGTTCACTTTTCGCTAATTGGTTAATAGAAAATCACAAATTCAGATTTAGAGAGTATTTTGAGAATATAATATGATTGAAATAAAAAGAAAATTCTTAAATTAATGATATTTTTTTTATGTTCTTAAGTACATGTTAGTAAAAAAAAAAAAAATTATTAGTAAAAATATTAGTAAAAACTATTCCATCAAATTCGTTATAATTCACTGCAAAAAATGTATTCTTCTTTTAAGAATATTTCTTGGATCGTATTTAAGAAAAAAATATTTAAAATATTTTTTTCCTACTCTCTAAATCTGAATTAGTGGTTTTCTAATAATGAATTAGCAACAAGTGAGCTACTATTAAATGGTATGAATTTTACTAATTTTATAGTAGAAAATTACTAATTTTTAGTAGAAAACTACGAAATAAAATATTAAAGTTGAAGAATATATTATATCAAGAATATTGGGTTTTTAAATAGGAGCCAAGAAATATTCTTAAAACAAGAATACATTTTTTTCAGTGTTCAGGGCTGGGTAGATTTTTTATAAATTTTTACTATCGTATAGAGTACTTTAATGTGACGACACAAATCAAGAAGGTTAGGTCATTTTGAAAGAAACATTAGGAGCAGACCCAAATTTACATTGAGCTATAAAAGGATTTCTAATATAAAACATATTTTAGACTAATTTATTTAAAAATAGTATAAATTGTTGCTATTAGAAGATAGAACATGTTTTTTGACATTTTTATAATGTATTTATATTCCTTGTCAATTAATTAAATTTGTATTTAGAAGCCAAAAAAACAATCAGTTTGACAGAACTTTCTAACCTATTTTGAATTTTTCACTATTTTTTTTGCATTTAAAAATAATGCAGATAACCGATAAGAAGTATAATTATACTACAAAAACGTAAAAAAATATGTTCTATCTTTTGCCTTTAATAATTTTAAAAGTTTTTTATTGAATTGTCATAAAAATCACTTTTCATTAAAAATCCCATTATAACATAATGTAAATTTGGGTCCGAGCCTAACCTTCTTGACAAAATGACCTAACCTTCTTGCCTAGTGACGTCACATTGAAATACTTTATATAATTTTTATTTTTAAAAATAAATGTTTAGTTTACCGCAGGACACCTTATGGGATTGGGGTTTTTTAAACTTTCACAATTAGGTGGACAATAAGACGAGCAATTACTCCAAAATGCGTTACGACCACAACGTGGAACTTTTGAAACTTCTGGTTGAGATTTTTCTATACTTTCTGAAAAATTTTGTAATATTTAAAAATGAAATATATTCGTTTCGAGTGATAGTTTTGAGTTTGTAAATAATTATTAGCTCTTTATGATTATTTGAGAATTTTTAAGCAATAATATAAAATTATATACTCACTCGAATGCACAACCAAAGCAATAAATAGAGGAATAAAAATTGAGATCATTTTGTCACAACTCTTAGATGCTTCAGAAAATACTGGATTTATTTAAATGTTAATAGATTATTATATGCAGGATATGCAGCCTTATTTTAATTAAAAAATAGCTTTTTAAAATGATAATTGGCAAAATAGACATCGAGGAAAGATTAGGAATCATCTGCTGGTATTTGTCCCAGAAAGAGTGAGGTAGAGTGATTATAAAGAGACAATAAAATTAATCGAGTCTTTTATTATTTGTTTTTTATTTCTATACAGAAAACAACTGGAGTAAATTTCATATTTCAATCGCATTATAATTGTTTCAAATTGAGTAAGATTTAAAACATTGACATATCCTCAAATTAGAAACTGGTTTTCACACCAAATAAAAATATTATTAAAATTGATTTCACCAAATTTTACAAGATTTGGTGCATTTTTCAGAAGCAATTAAATTGAGTACAAATTTTTTGTCAAATAATAATTATTTAACATTCTATGCTTCTTTAAATCTAGTCAACATCTTTATAATTTTAAATTAATTTTGACAGATAATATCTCTGAGAATATCTCATTTTATTTGTTGAAACATTCTCTATTAATTTTATATGTTATATTTTGTTAAATTATATTTAGTTCAAAAATATAAGAAAAAAAAAATTATTTGTTTAGTAAATACATGTTTTTATTGAACAAGGATAAATAAATTTTTTATAAATTATTTTTTCAATTTTTATTTATAATACATTGTTCGTTTTAAAAGATAATAATTGCTTGTAGTCGCGCAATAAAATGACTTATATTTTAGGTTATAAACATGAAATCATGTTTTAATGCAGAAGAGATACCAACTTTATAATGCGAAATTTATTGAAAGCATTGTTGCCACTGTCGAAATGGCGCTAAATTTTAAACTTTCGAAATTATTTAAGCTTTATTTATTAATGAAAGGAGTTTCTAGAAGGGTTTCTTCTTTGAAAGTTTCTACATTGAAAGAAGGGAAAAATTCAATAAAATGTTCTCTTTAATTTTATTCTCATAATCTTTATTTTTTTAAATTTAAACATAAGAATTCAGATCTTTTACATAACAAATTTATAAATAAATGTTTCACCATTTCTGGTTCAGTCGCGTCCAACGCCAACTGGAACGCTAGTTGTGTTTAAATTAAGTTAAATTGTAAATAAAAAACTGCTTTTAATTATATTTTTATATTGAATTCTTACTGATATGTATTTTTAGAAATATTTATTACATAAGTATTGGTTGTATCTAAAAAATGGATTTATTTCTAGATCTGAACTTTATACAAATCGAAAGATATACACATATAGTTATAAATCAACCAGACTCCTCCGCTGTACATTCTGCAGGCGAAATACATTCTACACTGTCCCTTGTTCTTTTAACGAAACCTTCCATACAAGCACAGCCAATTCGACATTCCTAAAATAAAAAATAATAATGCTTAGAATTTCACTATTTAAGGAAGTTCTCTCCATTGACATAACCTCAAACTAAAAAAATGTATTTTCACACCGAATAATAATATTATTAAAATAATTTTCATCAAATTGTATAAGATCCAGTTGTACATTTTTTTAGAAAAAATTAGGTTCAGCCAAAATTTATTATCAAATAATAATTATTTAACATTTTGTGTTTTTTATTTAAGTCTAGTTAAAATCTGTAATTTTTATCCCCAAATTTGACAAATAATACAGATTGTTTTGCTCTTTGAAACATTTTCTACGATTTGTTGGATTTTTTAAAATAATATTTTATTCAAAGTGAAATTTGTTTTTTATATATTTATAAAACAAAATATTATTTAACAAAATTCAACATTTAAAATTGTAGAGAATGTTTCAAAGAGAAAAAATCCTAAAAAAATTTTTAGGACAAAATTTAAAAATTTTAGAATTAAAAACAATTGCAAAAAATAATTGAAATTAATCAAAATAATAGCAAATTTTGCAAATTAATTGAAAAAAAAATGAAATCAATTGAAAATTGGGGAAATTATTTTTAATTGAAAAAATTACCTTCATAATATATTTTAAATAAATGATAGTTTAAGAAAATTTCAGAAAAATACTTAAAACTTTCAGAAGTTCATTGAAAAAAAAAAAGAAAATAATTAAAAATTAGAGAAAATAAGTGAATTAAGATAAACATCATTTAAATTAGAGAATAAGTTTTAATTATAAAGAGAAATAATTAAAGAAAATATAAAAAATCATATAAATAATTAAAATCTCAGATAAATAGTTTAAAATTTTGAAAATTATAAAAGAAATGACAAAAATTGAAAATTGAAGGATATAAATTTTGAAAAATAATTGAAAAATGATTTTACAATTTGAAACTTGAACAAAATAATTGAAATATGATACAAACAATGATAAGTTGTAAAAAATAAATAATATTTGAGTGAAATAATTAAAAAAATTGCAAAATTAAAAAAATTGCAAAATTAAAAAAAATAAATGCAAATTTGAGAAAACATGAAAATCTTGAAAATCGATTGAAAAAAAAACGAGAATAACTGAAAATTGTAGAAAAGAATTGAAAAAACGTTAAAATAAATTAAATTTAAGATAATCAATTAAAAAATCTGTAAATTATGAAAATAAATGAAAATAAAATTTTATAAAATCATTTTAGAATATTAGAATAATAATTAACAATCGAGGAAAATAATTGAAAAATGATAAAATTAATTCAAAATTGAAAAAAATAATTTAAATATGCTGAAAATAATTTAATACTGATCACACTAAATAAAATTTGAGAGAAATAATTGAAAAAATCATAGAATATATGTTTAAAAAAAGAAAATAATTACAAATTTACTTTAAAATTTTACTTAAAGAGAAAAATTAAAAAATCGCAGAAATAATCGAAAATTGATGAAAATAAAAATTAAAATTTCAGATAAATAATTGAAATTTTTGAAACTTATGAAAAAAGAATGAAAATAATTAAAAAATCGAGAAAATAGAATAAAATTATAGAATTTGTTTAAAAAAAAAAAAAAAATGAAAAATCGTTTAAAAAATTGAAAACAATAATCTAAATTTAAGATAATAACTAAAATTTTGGGAAATTAATTGAAAAATAATGAAAATATTTACAGACGGATAAAATAAAAAATAATTAAAAATTGGAGAAAATAGAATAAAATTACAGAATTTGTTTTTAAGCAAAAGAATAAAATTGAAAAATAGTTTAAAAAATTGAAAACAATAATCTAAATTTAAGATAATAACTGAAAATTTAGGAAATTAATTGAAAAATAATGAAAATATTTAAAGACGGATAAAATAATTGTAAAATAATAAAAAATAATGAAAATTGAACAAAATAATTGAGAATTACGATATATATTTGAAAGTTTAGTAAATTAATTCAGAAATCATGAAAATGATTAAAAATTGAAAATAATAATTGCAAAATGACAAAAATAATGCTAAATTAAAAAAATTTATTTTAAATTTGCGACGAATAATATAAAATTTAGGAATAAAAATTAAATTGATTTAATGACAAGGTAAAAATTATTAAAATTTAAAAGTGATTGAGAAAACTAAACAAAATAATTGAAATTTGAGGAAGGTAAATTTAAGATTTAGGGAGACAATTTAAAAACAATTAAAATAATTAAGAAGACTCACTTTAGTGCAAAATATGGGTTTTCCATTTCTAATAGTTTTGCAAGTTTCCGGACAAACTGTCGAACAATCTTTCCAAATAGCGTTTGGTCCACAGCCTCGAAGTGGTTTTGGACGATTTGGTGACCCTTGAAAAATATTCAGAATATTTAAATTTTCCTAAATTTGTCATTTTTAATTTAAAGTTATTCAATAATATAAAAAAATAAATTTTAATTTTTTTAAAAATAGTTAAATTTAAATATTCAATTAAAATCAATAATTAAATTAAAATAAATATTGTGTTAGTGTAATTAAATGAAATTACAAATGTTTTGTTAAAAATTATAATAAGTTATGTTGTCAATATTTAATAATAATTCACTCATAAAATATATTTAAAGAACTCACAAGCAGATACTGCAACGACAGCGACGATCAAAAAAATAATTAAAACTCGAGACATTGCAATAAGTAATTTTATCAAGTTCAAAATGCAACTGATAACTTTTAAAACGTCGTCGGCTTTATATCCAACGGGTTTTCTCTTCCGTGAAAAAATCATTTTTGAATTAGTAATTGTTTGTTTATTAGTAAAGAGGAAACGTTTTGTGTGAATCCCGCGTATCTGTTTATTGGAAGCGAAACGCGCTCAGACGTTCAATGAATATTTATTCAATTAAAGATGTTTTTCAATAAAAATTAAATTTAGATATCATAAATTAAATTCAGACATGACAAATAAAAAATTCAATGTCATTATGCATTGTTAAGTTTTTAAAATAAACAATTCGATCCCGAGCACATAATGAATTTTTAAATATTTAAATTTGAAAAATTGAGAAAGGTATCGTCAACATTTTAATAAGTTTTCATTTTATAAGGAGTTAAAGTGAAAATTTTAATCAAATATCGTTTTCAGAAAATTTCAGTTTTTTGCGTTTTTTTTATAAAAACGGAAAGAGATAGAAAAAATGTTATTAGAAGAAAAGAGATCCGGCAGAAAATTTTTCATAAGATAGTAATTATACAGAATTTTTGTTTTTTAAAATCGAATTTTAAGGTGGTGGGAGAAAACAGATACTGCCGTTGAAATTGAAAAATAAGAATTTTAAATTGTAGGTAACGAAGTTATATTTAAATATATAACTGATAATGAAATATAATATTTCATTGTTTTATTTCATTTAATTTATTTACTTATGTATTATGTTTCATTAAATAAATAAATTTTATTTAAAAAAGGAGCAAATAAAAATTGTGTTACTCGTTACATTTTTTTATTTTTTAAAATAAGTGATTAATACATTGTGAATTCAAATTAAATACAATGCAATAAGGGAAGTAAAAATAATTATTTACCACCTGTCATATGGGGACATATTCTTCTTAAAATGCAAGTTGCATTAGATTTAGACATTCGAATGTAACCTTGGCGACAAGTACAGCCTTTTACACACACCTGTTAAAATTTTGTTTTTAATTTAGTGGTATTAATATTTTATTAAATAAAGTAGTTAATTTAATTTATTTTTTAACTTACCGCAGGGCACATTATGGGATCAGGGTCGTTCAAACTTTCACAATTAGGTGGACAATAAGATGCGCAACTACTCCAAACTGCGTTTCGTCCACAACGTGGAACTTTCGGATCTGAATTTTTCAAATTTAGAAAAAAATAATAATTAAAAAAGAAAATAATAATTCGTTTGGGACGACATCGATTTTTAAATAAACATAAAACATAATTTTTTATTACAAAATTCCACTGGTGAGGTTTTCCAATTGGTATTGCGCGTAACTTGGATTTTTTCCTTTAAAATTAATATTTGTACAATTAAAAAAAATATTATTTTCGAATATAATTTCTTGTCAATTTAACAATATTTTTAAAATACATCAAACACTGTTCTACTTTATTTTTTCTTTTTATTTTATTTGCCGTTTTTGTATAAAAACTGTTTTTGAAGATTTTCACCGTTTCTGGTAGAGTCGCGCGCGACGCCAACTGGAACGCTTCACTTTTAATTTTGTTTAAAAATAAATTTAATTTCCTTTTCAATCAAAGAAGATTTTTTGCAAGTAAAAATTTAAAAATACAAAATTGTTTTTGTTTTAAAAAGAAATAAATTTTTTTTTATTTTTATTATTTACCTTTCTTGGGACAATCTTTTTCCAGAATACAATTTGGACTTGTATTGGAAATTCTGATATAACCGGGAAGACATTTACAACCTCTTACACATACCTGTTAAAAAATATTATTGCTTTTATGAATTATTTTCTTTAAAAGATTTAACTCTGGGGTTAATTGAAATTTAATAAACGCATATTAAATTTACCGCGGGACACAACCTGGGATTGGGATCATTTAACCCTTCACAACTACTTGGACAACGTGATGCACAATCGCTCCAAATTGCATTTCGTCCACAACGTGGAACTGGTGAAACTTCCGGTTGAGCATTTATTATATCTAAATTAAAAAAAAACCATTATTTTTAATTAATTTTAATGTTAAATTACATAAATTCTTGTTTTATTATAAAATTATTAATTTTCTTTCTACTTTCTTTTTAATTTCATTTTTTCCCATTTTTTATCATTTAACTTTCAATTTTCTTTTATTTTAAATGATTTCTAAATACAAGGGACAAAATAATAACTCTGAGATGAAATAAAGTAAATAATTAAAAACTTAAAATAAGAAAATTTTGCCCTAAACGTAACTTTAATAATTAACAAAAAATATTGATAGAAAAGTGTACAATAGTTAAAAAAATGTTATGGAAATATTTATTTTGAAAAGAAATGTAAGAGTATACTTACTCGAGTGTACAATAAATGCAATAAGTAAAATAAACAACATTTTGGCCATTTTGTCCTTTCTCGTAGGAGTTTTAGAAACAACTGATAACATTTTTAATGCAAATCGATTTTTATGCAGTGTTTTGTGTATTATTTTTTATTGCAAAATAGCCTCTTGCACTGATAAGTGAAAAAGGAGAGAACGAGGAAAAATGATTTCGAAATTACATGTTTGCCTTTTTTTTTATGAAAGAGCGAGATTGAACGGCAATAAAAACCGCGCAAAATAGTTGGAATTAACTTTATTGTTTATTTATTCTTTACTTTTAACGAGAAATGGTATAGACAGTCAGAAAAAAAGTTAGTCCAAATGCATTATTTTGCTTTTTGAAATAAGAAAACTCATATTTGAACCGATTAACACCTGAAATCATAAAAATTGTAGCCTTACTTTGGAATAGTACTACAAAAGTACAAATTTTTGTTGTAAAATAAAGGAATAGCATTTTTTTTACATTTTTTTGATTTCTCTACAAAATTCCGGGCTCAGATTTCATTTTTATTTTATTTTTTACTATTATTATTGTTAAAAATAAGTAAAAAGTTCATATCTGTTGGACCAATTCTTAAGTTTTATATAAAAATTTATGAAACCTAGTACACGTGGGTTTTCGGAGTAGCTGATTTAGAATCCGTTCATAATTTAACAAAATTCAAAATGGCGGATCCAAAATGGCGGACGAAAATGCAACATTTTTGCCAAAATTTATGAAACTTGGTACATAGGGGTATTTGTGTCGCAGATTACGAATCTGTTTATAATTTTTTAAAATTCAAAATGGTAGATCCAATATGACGGACAAAATACTATTAAAAATATCAATTTTTAAAATAAAAATCTTACGAATAAAAATACTCCATCTGCTAAAAAAATTTTTGTGCAATATTTTTAAGCATACAAAATAACGTTAGATTAAAATGTCAAGATCAACTTCTGTTAAAAAACAAAAGTACAAAAACTTGCTACATTTTTTCATAAAAAAGCACACACACACACAAACACTATTAGGCAACTGGGCAGTTGCTAAAGGAAAAGCAATAAAAAAATATTCACGAAGAAAACATAATTTTTATTTCCCACAAGACTTATGTTTTATAGTATACATTAAATTTTTCATCAATGACCACTTTCTAAATCGGAATTAGTTAAAAATAACCATTTATGGGTTAAAATCGTGAACGAGTTTTCGCTTTCTCAATTAGTAAAAAATAATACCTATAGGGCAGCGCCACTTATGCAGGAGGATGGTGTGTTTAATGAATATACAGAGAAAAGGTGAAATAATTTATTTTTATTTAAATAATATTCCTTTTCTTCATTTACTATAATATTTAATATTTCCAAAGTTACATTTACTAATTTTTAGCTAAATTACATTGCACAATTATAAAATTAAATTAATTTTGAGATGAATTATACTTTTCATGATTTTTAATTACAAAATAATAACTGTTATATAATCAAATTTTGAAGTTAATTTAATAATAGTTCTTTTTAGTTTTCATTAATAAAATATTTCAAATATAATATAATTGCAGGCTAATTAAAATGATTAAAAAATAATGAAAATAATTTAAAGTTGAAAAGAATAATTGGGAAGTTATAAATTGAAAGAAATAATTTATATTTGAATAGATTTATTGAAAATTTAGGAATTTACTTAAAAGAAAATGAAAACATAAAAAAGAAAATAATACATTAATTATAGAGCAAACTTAAAATTGTAGAAAATAATTGAAATTTAAGAAAAATTCAAAATATACTTGAAATAAAAGAAAACAATTAAAAAATGATTTAAAATGTTGAAAATAAAAGTAAATAATTTAAAATTGAGATAAATATTTGGAAATTTAAGAAATTAATAGACAAATAATTAAAATAACTGAAAATTGAAGATAATAATTGAACAATGATAAAAACATTGAAAAATTAAAGAAAATAATAAAATTTAAAAAATTAATTTTAAAAATGAAGTAGGTAATATATATGAAGTGATAAAAAGTAATTTAAAAATTATTTTACAAAATGTTAAATTAAAGAATATAAATGAAATTTGTGATAAGTAACTGAAAATTGAGAAAAGTAATTAAAAGGTAATGAAAATTATTTAAAATATGGAAAATAACAAATTTTGCTTATGTCGTTTACCAGCAATTTTAAATTGAATTATTTATGCCCTTCAAAATTTTTAAAAAAGCATAATTTTCATTTATTAAAATTTTGTTTTACTTAATTTTCTTTATTAATTATTTTTGCTGCAGCTAAAGTATTGTTTTCTTAATCTTTAATTACAAAATAATACAAAATAATACAAATCAAATTTTCAAAATTATAATAATTTTTTTATTTTTATAAATAAAAGATTTAAAATATAATACAATTAAAAGATAATTAAAACAACGAACAAATTATGAAAATAAATTAGAGTGGGAGAAAATGATTTAAATTTGAGAAAAATAATTGGAAAAATTAAAAGCTGGCAACAATATTCTGAAAATCAAAAAGATAAATAATAGTTGAAGAAAAGTATTCAAATTTTTAGAAATGAATCGGAAAATGATGAGAATAATTAAAAATCGAGAAAAATAATTTAAAACTTACAAATTAGAAGAAATAATTGACATTTGAATTGATTTATTGAAAATTTAGGAGTTTATTTAAAAGAAAATGAAAACATTAAAAAAGAAAAAAAAAATTAATTATAGAGCATACTTAAAGTTGTAGAACATTATTGAAATTTAAGAAAAATAATTATAAACATTCAGAATATATTTTAAATAAAAGAAAATAATTAAAAAATGATTTATAAAACTTATGGTTGATAAAATTTAGAGCAATAATTCTTTTAATTATTAAAAATTATATTTCTGCAAAATAGTGAAGATTTCAATTTAACAATTTGTAATAATTGAGATTTATACTTTACATAACATATATTAGATTCATTTTTATTCTCTAATTAATTTAATTTCTTATTTAATTTTGTTTTTTTTTAAATTAGGTATTGCAAATAAATTTGTAATTCTTTGAAAATTTATTTTTTTTAACAATCAAAAAATAATTTTATTCTATTAATTTAAATTCATATATGTAAAAAAATTTGCAAACAGCTTTCATATAAATCGATTTGCCTATAATAATAATAATGTATAGATAATGTATAGATTTGCTAAAAATTTAAAAAAATTATGATTGATTTTAAAGACGAAACGAATAGCAAATAGCGAAATAAAAATATTCAATGTGGAACTTTTATTGTTTAAAAGTTTTTAAAAAAATAAATAAAATTTTATAAAATATTCCTAAAAATTTTAGTAAATGGAAAAGTAATTTACTAACAGATTTTTTAATGTCGGTTTATAGCAACTTAATATTTAATTTTAAAATAAGATTATAACCATTAGTAATATAATATAATTATAAAATTAAATTAATAGAATAAAATTATTGTTTACTGTAATTAAAAAAAAATCAAAATTAATTAAGGAATCAAAATTAATGTAATATGTTTATAAAATATAAATTACAATTATTAAAAAAATTAAATCATTACAAATTGTTAAATTCTATTCTTCACTGTTTTTCAAAAATGTTATTTTTATTAATTACAAGTATTATTTGCTCTAAATTTTATAAACCACAAGTTTTATAGAATTTAATATTTATTTTTATAAATTGCATTTTTAATAACCTTAGTAATTTGAATTTTCAGTAAAGTACAAATATTTTTAATAAATAAAAAGGTTGCTCTTATTCAATTTTTTGTTTGTTTATTATAACATTAATTAAAAGTCTAGAAGATTAAAAATTATAATTATTGACATTTGAAAAGAACTGAATATTTTCTAAATAATATGTTATTTATGAAAATAAAAAAACTATTATAATTTTGAAATTTTTATTTGTATTATTTTGTAATTTAAAAATAAGAAAACAATACTTTTGCTGCAGCAAAAATTATTAATAAATAAAATTGGGTAAAACAAAATTTTAATAAATGAAAATTACGCTTTTATAAAAGTTTGAAGGGCATAAATAATTCAATTTAAAATTGCTGGTAAACGACATAAGCAAAATTTGTTATTTTCCATATTTTAAATAATTTTCATTACCTTTTAATTACTTTTCTCAATTTTCAGTTACTTATTACAAATTCCATTCATATTTTTTAATTTAACATTTTGTAAAATAATTTTTAAATTACTTTTTATCACTTCATAAATATTATCTACTTAATTTTTTAAATTAATTTTTCAAATTATATTATTTTCTTTAATTTTTCAATGCTTTTATCATTATTCAATTATTATCTTCAATTTTTAGTTATTATAATTATTTGTCTATTAATTTCTTAAATTTCCAAATATTTATCTCAATTTTAAATTATTTACTTTTATTTTCAACACTTTAAATCATTTTTTAATTGTTTTCTTTTATTTCAAGTATATTTTGAATTTTTTTCAATTATTTTTCTTAAATTTCAATTATTTTCTACAATTTTAAGTTTGCTCTATAATTAATTTATTTATTTTTTTTATTGTTTTTATTTTTTTTAAGTAAATTCCTAAATTTTTAAGAAACCAATTCAAGTATAAATTATTTCTTTCAATTTATAACTTTCCAATTATTCTTTTCAACTTTAAATTATTTTCTCCGATTTTAATTTATTTTAATTATTTTTTAATCATTTTAATTATCATGCAATGATATTATATTTGAAATTTTTTTTTATGAAAATTAAAGAATTATAGTTATTTTAAAGTTAATATAATAATAATTCTTTAATTTTTAAAATAACAACTCTTACATAATCGAATTTTGAAGTTCTTTAGTAATTAAAAATCAAGAAAAGTATAAATTTATTCTTCTTAAAATTAATCTAGTTTTATATTTATGTAAAGTTATTTAGCTAAAAATGAATAAATATAACTTTAGAAATATTAAATGTCATTACTCATTGATAGTAAATGAAGAAAGGAAATTTAGTTTGAAAATCCTGCATACGTGGCATACTTTGACTAATTAAATTAGTAGTTTAGTTTTTTACTAAAGTTTTAGTAAAAAATTACTATTTGAAATGGTAAACGAGTTTTCACTATTAAAATGGTAGATTTTAACCATTTCAGATTTAGAGAGCATGTCGGCATATATTATAAGTATGATTTCCTTTTCCTTGTTTTTATCAGCATGTGATTTAAAATAACATCATTTTAGTTAAGAAAAAAAGTGTCCGCTATCTTAATTTTAAGACATTCTAAATATTTTGTCATAACTTTTCTAAAATTGCTTTAAATATCATCTGCAAAGACTGACTGTTTTTGCATTCACTTTTTTCAAATACTTTTAAACTTTTACAAAATTGCATACAGATTTTGATTCGCTTTAAAAGAATCAATAGACTTAATTAAAATTGGTTGCTCTTCTTCATTTTCCGAGGTAATATTACTTTCCTTGCTTAACTCAGCACCTTCAGTTGCAGTTGAAATAATGTAAATAGATAATTTTTTCCGTAAACTTGAACCACTTTTAATAAAGTCCTGTAAAAATAAATAAACTATTGTCATCCTTTTAATCAAGAGCAAAATTAATTTTTTTCCAAAAATTATAAATAATAAACTAGAGTTGCCATTAAAAGAAATTTGAATCCTTAAATAATTACTTTATAAAACTGAAGAATGTTGTCTTTTGTAGTTGTCTGCAAATAAACTAGTTCAGTTTCTTTTGTGTTAAAATCATAGGTTTTATAGGAAATTTTATGCCAGAAATTAGCAACCAAATTGTTCATTGTAGTTGGTTTAGAATTTATTTCTCCTGCAATCGTTTCTTTATGATTGTTGAATACCTTATCTGACATGTTTTTAATCCTATCCTATTATCAGAAAAATAAATTGCCAATTTACAAAATTAAATTCTCAAACCATTGTGAAAAAAAGTACTTCTCCATTATTTAAATATTCTAATTAAAGAAAATAATAGAAATAAGTAAAAACTTCTTTTTAATTATATTTATTCTATTTATATACCTCCATCGATTTCATGAAGGCATTGATTCTTTGCTCGACATACACAGGCTTTTTATTGGTTTGGATAAAAATCTCTAATCCTTGGACTGCACTGATACTGATAGACAAAGCACTAACATCGTATCCCAACTGTTCTTTAGTTCTTAAAACATCAAAAACTGGCTCTTTTATTATTTGTGTAAATAATCTTAAAAGAATACTGGAATTTGTTGATTTCAAACCGATTTGATAGTAAACGTAGACAGCAGAGTTATTCGTAAATGAGTTCCTAACTTCATATAAGTAATTGTAACCTATTTATTAAATTTTAAAAAATATTCAATTTTAATTACCTTAAATTTTCTATTTTCAATTCAGCACTTGAAACAATTTTTGTGGATCTTACCTTGCCTTAAATTAATTACTTGAGAGAACGGTCGATGTGACAGTGATGAAATATTTCCATTGTTGACATAATTATATTTACTTGTTAATTTTGATTCGACAACTGATGCGATTTCCAAAGCTTCATCCTTTCTTACGTTTCCATAAATCAAACATTTAATGTTCATGTTTTTAAAAAATTGAGGTATATAATCTTGTACGCTTTCTGCAGTTAATTCTAAAAACAGTCAGTTATACAAAATTTTGAAACTGCACATTTAACAAACCAATATATAAAAATAATCATGTATTGTAAAAAACTTACGATCAGTTGCACTCACTAGATCATCATAAACCCAACATTGATCGTACAATAAACAAAAACAATGGGATCTGATTTGATCATACAGTTCTCGAGTTTTTAATTTTTTCAATTCTCTAATGTACTAAAATACAAATATATATATTATTAATTTATTATTAGTTTATAATTTAGCTACAAAAGAACAATAAGAATACTTTTCTTAATATATTATCTTCCACTCTGATGAAAATTTTAGTAGGCTAATTAGTCGCATATAAAATAAATAAAAGTCATAAGACGGGGTGCTTCCCAATAAAAAATGATGACGTTTATTTATAAATTAACATATTATATTTAAAAGTGAAACTAAAAATTTTGTGCTTCTTTTTTGGTTAAAAAACATTTTTTATTAATCTTTTAAGCAAATTATCACAATAAAGATGATTTCACAATATTGGAAACACAGTACCGTAAAGTGGAGTTAAGTCAGCCATGTGGGGAAAATTCAGCCAGCATTTTAAATACAGAAATATTATATTTTAAATATTGTTTAACATTTATTCTAACTACCAAAATTATAAAACTGAGATTTTCACTTGGAAAAAAGTAATAGTCAATTTTTGAAGTGTTTAAAACTGCTGGCCGACTTCACTGCAAAAACTGCTCTCTTCTAAGTGTCTTATTTTAAGACACAAGACATTAAGAAAGCGTCTTACGGTTATTTCAAGCTATTTCATTAGTTAATAATTTTGAAAGATGCTTTCTCATTGGTTTAAAAGTAAGACACTTTAAAACGTCTTAAAACTGAGGACAAAAATGTCTTAAAATAAGACACTTGTTTTTAGAGTGTTTATATCCCATTTTATTGTACTAACTATTTCTTTCCTGTATTTAAATATTTTTTCATCAACTTCAAAATTCATCATTTTATCTAGAACTGTTGTCAACAGTGTGAGTTGTTTGTCGTTGTATCCACTGATATGGAGCTAAAAAAAAGATTACATTTAATAATCTCTTTTTTTGGTAATTTTATTAATTACTTATATTAGTTTCTCTATTTATTATTTATCACTTACTTTTATACCCTCTTCTAAATCTTCAATTTTACAATTTAAATCAACCAAACCAGCAGTGTATATAGAGTCAGTCAAAGAATCTTGTAATAAAAAAACGAACATCACATAATTATTCATAATTTTTGCATTGACATCAGGGACCGGACTAGAAAAATTATATGCAAATAGAGTGAAACTAAATAAACAATTGTTGTACTATTTATTTCAATATATTATATGACTATATACAAAATTTAACTGCAATTTTTTTGATTAGATCGAGTCCATACCAAGTGATCATACTAATTTCAGTCACATTAATTAATATTTATGAAATTAATGATTTGGGTTCCTTTAGTGGTTAAAAAAATAAATTTTAAGTATTTTTGAAACATTTAAAATATTTTTGAAAATATTCAAATTTAAAATTTTTAGTATTATTTTTTTTGTTTAATCATAACTTCCGTAATTTTCAAGCAATTTAGATCAATTTTTTTTAAATTACTGGAATTTGAATGCTCTTTTAAGAAAAATTATAACAATTAAAAAACTGTTTATAATTAAATTTTTATTAACAAAAAAAATTATTTATGTAAAAGAAAATCAAAATCATATCTTCGATTTTTTTTAAAAAAGTCATAAACATAGCCTATAATGTGCTTAAAAATTTAAGCCAAAGAACAGGATGGTATGTCTTATAGTTTTCGAGAAAAAAATTATTAAGTTACGCTAGCGCGGACTGGTGTCGCCACGCCGCACAGTGGTTTGAAATCAGAAATTGATGTTCAAATCAACTTTTAGAGAGAACGGCTGCATGTATTTTCAATTTTTTTTTTTTTTTTGAAAAATTTATAAATACATTTTTAAGAGATCTGTGAGAGTAGATTTTTGTTTTTTGTTTTATTTGTTTTTTAATGTTAATGCAAACAGCTAAAAAAATGTCAACTTTTTCGTTTTATTCTTTTATTTTCTACAAAAAATTTTTTTAATGCCTGCCAATACCTTGATTTCATAGAAGTAACGAAATAGAATAAACAAAAATTTTAAAAGCGCTAATTTAATTGTTATTTACCCCCTATTACCCCCTAAGAGGGGGTAGGAATTTCAAATTTTACGAAAAGTTGAGTTCGGTGTCTATTCCTATATTTTTTTGCCCGCTGAAACCGAAAAAGACCCTTAAAAACAAATTTCACCCCTTCTTCAGCCCCTATTATCCCCTAACAGGGGGTTGATATTTCAAATTTCGAAAAAAAATCGAATAGGGTGTTATTTCCTAATGTTTTTGGGGCGTTAAAACCGAGAAAGACTACTAAAAACAAATTCCCCCCCCCCCTTACCCCCTATTACCTTCTAAGAGAGGGTAGGAATTTCAAATTTTACGAAAAGTCGAGTTCGGTGTCTATTCCTATGTTTTTTGGAGCGCTGAAACCGAAAAAGACTTCCAAAAACAAATTTCTCCACTACTTCACCCCCTATTATCCACTGATAGGGGGTCGATATTTCCAATTTAGAAAAAAAATCGAATAGGATGTTTTTTTCTAAGGTTTTTGGGGCGTTAAAATCGAGAAAGACCACCAAAAACAAATTCCCCCCTCCTTTACCCCCTATTACCCCCTGGAAGGGGGTTCGAATTTCGAATTACACCAAAAGTCGAGTTCGGTGTCTATTCCTATGTTTTTTGGGTCGCTGAAACCGAAAAGGCACCCAAAAACAAATTTCTCCCCTTCTTGACTCCCTAATACCCCTTAACAGGAGGTTGATATTTAAAATTTCGAAAAAAAATCTAATAGAGTGTCTATTCTTAAGGTCTTTCGGGCAATAAAACCGAGAAAGACCACCAAAAAATATCATCCCTTCACCCCCTATTACCCCTAAGAGGGGTTGGAATTTCGAATTTCATGACAAGTTGAATTTTGTGTCTATGCCTATACTTTATGGGCCTCTGCAACCGAAAAAGACCCCCAAAAACAAATTTCTTCACCCTTCACCCCCTATTACCCCTGGGACGGGGTGCTTGTCCCTATGTTTTTTGGGGCACTTAAACCGAAAAAACAACCAAAAAAAATTCCTCTTTTCTTTACCATATTTTACACCCTGGCAGTAAATTCAATTTTTAATTTTACAAAAGTAGAGTACGGTGTCTATTTTATTATGAAATTCGAAATATCAACCCCCTTCCAGGGGGTAATAGGTTGTGAAAGATGGGAGAAATTTGTTTTTGGGGGTCTTTTTCGGTTTCAGCGCTCCAAAAAACATAGGAATAGACACCGAACTCGACTTTTCGTAAAATTTGAAATTCCTACCCCCTCTTAGGGGGTAAGGGAGGGGGGAATTTGTTTTTAGTAGTCTTTCTCGGTTTTAACGCCCCAAAAACCTTAGAAAATAACACCCTATTCGATTTTTTTTCGAAATTTGAAATATCAACCCCCTGTCAGGGGGTAATAGGGGGTGAAGAAGGGATGAAATTTGTTTTTAATGGTCTTTTTCGGTTTCAGCGGCCCAAAAAATATAGGAATAGACACCTAACTCAACTTTTCGTAAAATTTGAAATTCCTACCACCTCTTAGGG
Source organism: Ganaspis brasiliensis (assembly GCA_037103525.1). Classification (NCBI taxonomy): domain Eukaryota; kingdom Metazoa; phylum Arthropoda; class Insecta; order Hymenoptera; family Figitidae; genus Ganaspis; species Ganaspis brasiliensis. Next base: position 8,777,825 of record JAZKLR010000085.1, on the reverse strand, counting down.
GGTAATAGGGGGTAAATAACAATTAAATTAGCGCTTTCAAAATTGTTGTTTATTTTATTTCGTTACTTCTATGAAATCAAGGTATTTGCAGGCATTAAAAAAATTGTTTGTAGAAAATAAAAAAATAAAACAAAAAAGTTGACATTTTTTCAGCTGTTTGCATTAACATTAAAAAACAAATAAAACAAAAAACAAAAATCTACTCTTACAGATCTCTTAAGAATTTATTTATGAATTTTTCAAAAAAAAAATTGAAAATCCATGCAGCCGTTCTCTCTAAAAGTTGATTTGAACATCAATTTCTGATTTCAAACCACTGTGCGCCGCTACTCAGCGCGTAGCTCCGTAGTAACCTAAATGTATGTATATCATTATTTAAAATAAATATAGCTACAGTATTGTGTTTAAATTATAGGATTGAATAAATCTTACTGATTTTTTCTTAGTACATGGATATATGTTAAGTTTAATCAACTAAAATCCATAACGATTTCAGAATTTCAATAACAATAATCGTCTTTTTATCGTACTTTTTGGATTGTACTGTGTGTTGAATTAGAAAATAGTTTTTTTTCATTTGAGGCGTATAAAATAAAATTGCTTACTTAAATTTTAACTGTTATGAAATATATTCGTAAAGAATTTTCTGAATTGACAATTATAGTTACAATAAGATTACAAATAATTTAATTTAATATTTAAATATGTGACGCTCCGCGAGAGAAGGGACCTATCGCTGTTGCAGGAATCAAATTTTGATTTTTGGAACTCAAAAAGCAACTCAAAAACTATCAATTTTTCATTAAAAAAATTGAAATAATTAATTGTTAATTTCACGGGACGGTCGTTCAAAGAAAAACCAAAAAATGCGATACACTTAGTACGCCTAGGTTAGAAGCATTATAACAAAAAGTGTAATTGAAAAAAAAAATGTTTGAAACTTGAAAATGAAAGAACAACTCAAAAATTATGTTTTAGCATAAAAAAAATGAAAATTGATTTTTTCCGCGATAGGTCCTTTCTCTCGCGGAGCGTCACATATAAATAATGCAAGTAGAACAAAACCTATAAAACGTTAGAATTAAAAAATCAGAAAAAATAATTTAAATAAAAAAAAAAGTTGGTAAATTATAGAAAAGTAATGAAAAGAACTAAAAATTGTGAAAATAATTAACATTTAAGAATGATTGAAAAATAATTAAAAGAATTAAAACCACTGTTAAATGAATGAAAATAAGTGAATAATTAAAATAATTTAAAACTGAAGAAAGAAATTGGAAAAAAATTAAAAAAGAATAAATAATGAAGAGTAAGAACTGGTAAAATTTTAGCTCATTCAAATTCTCTTATGCTATTTTAGACTTAAAATTATCAGATAATGTCAAAAATAGGGAAATGAATAATTTGCGGAGTTTGAGATATTTTTTCTCGAAAGAAAGTAAATTTTGTAAAAAAAGACCACTTCCACAATTTTTATTTTTTTTTCATCGACAATTTTTTTGTGTGATTTTTAAATTATTTTCTACAATCTAACGTATAAATTAATAAAAAAATTTTGAAAATAAATTTTAATTTTAATTTTAATTTTAATTTTTAATAAATTCAAAGCATTTGTTTTAATTTTTTATTTTTTAATGAAAGAATTAAGTTTTTAATACTTCATGTTTAATTAATAATTGAAACCGAATATTGTATTTTAATTTTATTTTATTCTTTGAGTAATAAAATTATATATTAATATTTTCCTACACAGTTAAAAATTTTGTGTAGAAACGGTCTACAAATCTTTGTGTTAAGTTTTACATAAAGATAAGATTAATTTAGCAAGAAGATTGTGTAAATTGACATATATGTTATGTTAGTTTAACCAAAAATAAAACACAAATTTTGAGTGGACCGTTTGGGACATTTAATTTGTATTAAATTTACACAAAATTTTTAACTTTATATCTTTATTTTTTTTTTTTTCGTGTTGTAATGTTAACTTAAAAATAAAAAAAAAGTTAAATAATAAGGGGAAAGCATGAAAGTCGGTAAACCAATTTGGAAGGAGATTTTATTAAAATAGTTAATTAAAAGTAAATAACTTTGAACCTATTAAATTGGGCCTAACGCTCAAAATTTTATGAATTATAAATGTTTAAAAATTTGTTTGTTTTCAGCTTTTATTAAAATTTTATATATTTTTAAGAAGAATAAGCTTTAACTTTATTCATAACTTTAAATTTAAAATATTAAAGGTTTGTTCATAATATTATGGAAAAAAATTCATAATATTACAATAATTAAAGGTTTGTGTTTAATGTTAATTAGTTTATATATTTTTAATAAATCAATGTCCCACAAATTGGAAAATTTTAAAAATTTAATTCTCTTCAAATATTTAGATTGAGAGTCAACATTAGAGTGGTCAAAAAATGAATTGGAAAAAAGTAAAATAGGAATTTCAACATTTTCACACTATATGATTGTTAAATATCGAACAAAATAACCCTCTTTTATTTTAAAATAAAAAAAATATTTAGAGGCCGCTCAAAGCGCTCAAAGTTTCCCATGTAAATAGCATGGGGAAAAAACACTTTTTCAAGAATTAGCATAGAATCCATGAAAATAAATATTTTTCTATAGACAAACTTTGTTTCTCTTCATGAGACATCAAAGAATAATAAAAAATTGTTCATATAATCATTTTTTAATATTAACTGTTTTTTATAGGGCCTCCCAAATAAACATAAACTACAAAATTATAAAAAAAATCATTAAAAAATATTTTTTACTATTGTTATGAAAGTTATTTTCTAGATTTTAAATAAATAATATTCTAATCTTTATTCTACTTAATTGCTACTTTGTTTAAGCAATTTATTATTGTTTATTTACAATTTTTTATCAAATTGGGTTAAAGAGTTGTAAATTTTTATCAATTTAGCAAATTAAATAGAATAAAGATTAAAAACTAATATGCATCTTATTTATTTAAAATCTAGGAAATGACATTCATAAAAATTGTAAAAAATAGTTTTTAACGATTTTTTTTGTAATTTTGTAATTTATGGTTTTTTTGTGGGACCCTATAAAAAATAGTTAATATTAAAAAAATGATTTTATCAACAATTTTTCATTATTCTTTGATGTCACCTGAAGATAAACAGAGTTTGCCTATTAAAAATCTTTATTTTTATGGATTCTATACTAATTCTCGAAAAAATGTTTTTTCCCCATGCTATTTACGTGAAAAACTTTGAGCGCTTTGTGCGTCCTCTAAACATTTTTTTATTTTGAAATAAAAGAAAGGTATTTTTTTCTAAATATAAAGCAATCCTAGGAGGTGCGAGCATTAAAATCCCTACTTCACTTTTCTGGATCACTCTGGTCAACATCCTAGGTATCTTTGATAAATTTGTTTACGGAATTTCGTACCAACCCACAGTGGGCCAGGAAACTCGATTTTTGGCCAAAAGTCAATTTTGAAATACTCAATCAAGAGAAAGTACATTGTCATCAGTGATAATGAAACTAACTTTTACCAAAGTGATTTGATAATAAATCCATTCTGCTCCATTTGGCAGCAGTATAGTTTCAAAAAATATCACAGTTTCAGAAGACACTTTTTTTTCTTTGATTACAATTATTGAAAAGAAAAATGTGTATATTCATAAAAGTTACTGAATTTCTTTGTTACGAAGAATATAAACAAGAGAAAATTTCTGAATAACATGTACAATTAAATTTTTTATTGATGTTACATTCAGGTTTAGATCAAAAAACTAATTTTTTTATACTTAGTAGAGGCTTTCGAATGTGAATACCAAGAGATACCACGCTCTTTTTAATAATATGAAGTATGAAATTTTTCTACAGAGTGTGTACTTCAAGATAGGTATGCACGTTTTTGCACATTTTGATATTCAAATTTTTTGATTTGATACCCAAAAAATTTGGAAAAGGTCAAATTTTTCAAGAATACAGATTATAAAAAAAATGGTTTCGACAAAAGCTTCTCCTTACAATCTTTTGAGGCTTTAAATTAATAAGGTTTTTTAGCTACAGGGTACATGGGTCAACCACTTTTATCTAGAAACGGTATTTACCAAGATATTTGACCGTTTTTAAACATTTTGGACACCTTCTCTACATAAGACTTCTAACACATTGGAAGCAGCACACAAAAGATTCAACCGTTTGTTACTTAGTAAATTATTTAACTTTAAATTATAGCCTGCAACGTTATAAAAATCTTTTTGTGTTTCCTCATTCATCAAAAAACCGTTATCGATTCATCTAAATTCTTTTACACAGTGCGATCCAATCAGAGCGTTACATGTAACGTCGCATCCCCTACCTTGCTCTATTGTCTTGACACGCTCCGCAACAGCGAAACGAATAACACTCGCTTTCGAACTATTAAGCCGACTAGTCAATTTGCTTCGACAATTTTATTTTTTATTTTTTAAACGAGTTCTATAAATTTTATTTATGATTTGACATTTTGCGAATCTCGCTTTTTCTAAGAATGGCCAAATTTACCAAACAAGAAATCCTTGAAGAAATTGAACGAACTGACAGTATACATTCGACTGTTAATTTCATTTTATCTAAATATAATTTAAATATCCAAGATGTTGAAACTGAGGACTTAGAATGTTTAAAGATTAATTTGAGGTCTCTTAGGAGTAAAAGAAATGATAGATTTGCAAAAGTTCACAGAATAAAAAGTAGGTTTGAACTGAAATATGCTTCGTGGTTGGAATCTAATTTCCCTGTTATACTTAATAGTACAAGCACTCCTAAAGTAGTTGAAACTCTACATTTCGGCCATCCATGTCTTGAATTGGATAAATTATCTGATCGTTCGAAACGTAGAAAAGTAGCAGAAATTAGTTCGGAAGCACAACATGATCATAAAAGACTATTATTGGCTTCTTCTTATGCAGCGAAACGAGGTAAGTTTACAGATTTATGTTCTGCTTTAAAACATGTTTCTAAAACATTCGAATCTGAAAATGAAACAAATAATTCATTAGAGTTATCGAAACAGTCAATAACGATGAAGACTGGTGAAGAGGCTTTATCTTTTTTAATAGACAATTCTCTTACAAAGTTCACATATACAAATATTCGATTAGAAAGCAAAAATTGTAGAGCAGACATATGGCCACCCTATAATCAGGTTAGAGATGCTAAGTCATATTGCAGACCACCTAAAGATAACATTACTATTACTGAAAAAACAGCTATAGTTTCTCTTCAGTAGCTGCTAAATCATACTGCAAATAAAATTGTTGAAATGCAAAATGACGTAATAATTCAGTATATGCAGAATGAAAATCTGACAGAAGTTGAAGTTCTGATGATGTGTTCGTGGGGAATGGATGGTAGTAGTGGTTATGCTCCTTATAAACAAGGTTATAAATCAACTCCAAATAATGAAAGCCTCAAGGATCAAAGCTTGTTTATCACTTCTGTAATACCCTTAAGATTACTAACCGGTGAAAATGTTATTTTGTGGAATAACAGAATGTGTCAGTCACCAAGATCTTGTAGACCTCTTCAAGTGTTGGAAACTCAAGAATCAGCAGATGTCATTTTGGAGCAGAAACGTAATGTTGAAGCGGAAATAGAAAATCTGGTATTTCTTGAAGTTTTACAAGATAACACTAAAATCGTAAGAATACATTTTGCATTATGTTTAACCTTAATAGATGGTAAAGTGCTTAATGTTATAACAGGCACAAAATCAATTCAAACTTGCCCAATATGTCGTGCAACTCCAAAATTGTTCAATGACTTATCTAATAAACAGAATGGTACGTTTGTTCCAGATGTAAATTCGTTAGTTTATGGAATAAGCCCACTACACGCTAAGATTAGAATTTTCGAATGTTGTCTACATATCGCATATAGACTGCTCTTCAAGGCTTGGCAAGTACGATCTGTCGAACAAAAGGCCATGTTTGCAGAACGAAAAAAACATGTCCAAAAAATTCTCTGGGAAAAGATGGGATTAATAGTTGATAAGCCAAAAGTAGGAGGTGCTGGCACCACTAATGACGGGAATACGGCTCGTAGAGCTTTTGAAAATCCAGATTTGTTAGCTGAACTTCTAGAACTCAATGTCGACTAAGTTCGCAATTTTAAAACAATTTTAACCACTATCTCCTTACAGCTACCAATTAATCCTGTTAAATTTGAAGAACTCTGCACATCCACTGCTAAACTTTATGTGACACACTATAATTGGTACCCAATGCCTTCAACGCTACATAAAATTCTTATGCATGGAGGAGATATCATAAGATCATGTATGCTACCAGTTGGAATGCTTGGCGAGGAAGCTTCTGAGGCTCGCAATAAAGATTACAAGAATTTTCGACAATTTCATAGCAGAAAGCAAAGCGACGATGTCACACTTCACGATGTTTTCTATAGAATAATGGATACTTCCGATCCTAAGCTAACAGCAACATCTTTATCTTCTCGTATTCAACGCAAAAAATTTCTACCAATTTCAGAAGATGTTAGAAACTTATTGGCTGTTCCTGAAATATCTCCAAGTAATGCGAATCTTCATGAAGCATCTACTTTCAATGACGAGGAATGCGATGCTTATGAAGATTTTGAGCTTCCAGAAAACTGGAACGAAATTGAAATATCAGGCGAAGAAGAATAGACGGAATGTAAATACTAATTTGGTTACCTACTTTTGTTTAAAATAACAAAATTCTAAAATAAATTTTAAAAAACTGTTTAGAAAGAAATCTTTAAAAATTACAAAAAAATATTTAAAAAAACAAAAAACAAAAAACAATAAAAAAAGTAAAAAAAAGCGCTTCAATAGCCCAACTTTTAACCTTTACGTGGTGAAGCGTGTGAGTAGGATTAATAAAATTATCTGAAACTAATGAAAATGTTGGCAATTTTTACAGTGTTTTATCGTCTTCTTTGGTACTTTGCGTTTTTGACGACCAAACAAGTAAAAGAAAAAAAATTCACTACCACGTATGATGTTGCCTTTTTAAATTCATCTTAAATTTCTAAATTTTAACATTATATTCAAAATCAGGGACCTCAAACACCTTCGGGCAATAAATCTTAAACAAATCAATAATGTTTAAAATTTTAGGTCCTCCATATTTTATCCACAATTTTGAATTTTCGAAATCCGACATCCGATTCCTAATCAACTACCTAAAAAAAACCCGTGTAACGAGTTTCAAGTAAATCAGGCTGTTTTTTATATTTTTGTCCGCCATATTGGATCCGCTATTTTGAATTTTCAAAATCCGACGCCGGATTCGTAATCAGCGACCCCAAAACCCCCGAGTAAGAAGTTTTAAGCAAATTTATAGACTTTTTAGATTTTAAGTCCGCCATATTGGATCCGCCATTTTGAATTTTAAAAATCCGACGTCGGATTCGTAATCAGCGACCCCGAAAACCCCCGAGTAACGAGTTTCAAGCAAATATTTCTACTTTTTAGACTTTTGGACAAAAATCGGGTTTCCTGGCCCACTGTGCAACCCCTTGAAAATAAGAATATATACTAAAATTAATTATTTAAAGTATTTTTAATTTTAAAAAACCTGAATAAAGCTTTATAAACATTAATTTTATAAAACACTTAAGGAGGTTCTATCGTAAATGGAATTAACATTACCATTTTAATTAAATTTGGTCCACTGGTTGATAATATTTTTTTTATAATGCAGTTAAATTTTTGAGACTTCAAAGTAGTTATGAAAAAAGTTAAAAGCGTTTCTGTTTTTAATATTTTACATTGCATCTTATGGGAATTGAGTAGTTTGTCATGTATATTTATATAGTTTATATATATTTTTTCAAAAGTACCTTGAGGTCTCAAAAATTTAACTGCATCATTATAAAACCATTCTAATACCAGTGAACCAAATTTAATTAAAATGGTAATGTTAATTCTATTTACGATAGAACCTCCTTAATCAGTTTGAAAATATTTTAATTTTCGAATTCTTTTTTTTCAAAAATTATTATTTAATTAATCAAATGTTCTAATCTTTTTCATTTAATAATTAATTAAAATAATTTTCTTATTTAATTAAAATATTAAAATTAATTTTAAAAAAATCCTTTATTTTCAATTTGTAACCTTTCTCAAATAATTAGAAATATTTATTTGACTTAAATTCCATTTAAAGTAATTATAAATTTTACATGAAAATTTTTATACTGTTATAGATGATATTTAATCAAGAAAAATTTGAAAAAATGGTGGTTGAATGGTGTGCCAAAAAATGTCTTCCGTTTAACATTTTCGATGATGACAACGATTCCAAAAAATTGTTTAAATATTTAAACAGCGAAGCTGAAATTCCTAAGCGCAGCAAATTAAAATCATTATTTTCATTTGAATTTAAAGAAACACAAGAAATTGTTTTAGATATTTTACAAAAAAATACGTCGAAAATATCGTACACTATTGATGGATGGACTTCAGTTCGTGGGAAATCTTATTATGGACCCAATGGGAAAAATACGATTGGCGCAACATTGGTCCAATATTGTACAATATTGGGCCAATATTGGGAGTGTAGAAACCAATGCCAAGACTGCCAAGCCTCGGAATACAAAATTGGACATTGCAGATATCAGTTTCTGTCAAAAAATAAAATTGGATCACGACATATTTTAATGTTTTAGGGGTCACTAACAATAAATCTAAAACCTGATTTTCAAAATTCAAAATGGCGGGCCCAATATGGCGGAGGAATTTTTTAAAATCCATGAAAATCGCTTAAAACTTGTTACTCGGGGGTTTTTGGGGTCACTGATAACGAATATAAACTCAGATTTCCAAAATTCAAAATGGCTGACTCAATATGGCGGACAAATTTTTAAAAAAATGATGGAAATCGCTTGAAACTTGTTACACGCAAGTTTTTGGGGTCACTGATAACGAATCTAAACTCAGATTTTCAAAATTCAAAATGGCGGACTCAATATGGCGGACAATTTTTTAAAAAAATGATGAAAAACGCTTGAAACTTGTTACTCGGGGGTTTTTAGGGTCACTGATAACGAATCTAAACTCAGATTTTCAAAATTCAAAATGGCGGACTCAATATGGCGGACGAATTTTTAAAAAAATGATGGAAATCGCTTGAAACTTGTTACTCGGGGGTTTTGGGGGTCACTATAATGAATGATTTTCAAAATTCAAAATGGCGTAACCACCATGGCTGACAAATTTTTAAAAGTTCTTTGAAATTATTAGAAACTTAGTAATTATGCTATGTTGATCCTGCACCACTTACCGACTGTCGGTAATGCAGATTTCTAGCATACCGACCACCAAGTATCGCATTTTTGCAAGACAGTGTGTTACCATCAGTCGGTAATGTAGATTTCTACTTGATCTCCAGGAAGAAATTAGTGTTTCTGTAGAGTGTTCTGTTTTACTAATCTAACACCATGAAAAACACTAATGTTTACTGCCTGCAAAGAAGAAATCTGTATTACCGACTGATGGTAACATGATAACCCCGGTAGAAACACGACTTTTCGCGGTCGGTAAAGTATAAAAATGCATTACCGATAGTCGGTAACTGGCCCAGGCCCAGCATGGCATAACTAGATTCGTTATCAGTGACCCAAAAATCCTCGAGTAACAAGTTTCAAGCGATTTCAATGAATTTTTAACATTTTGTCCGCCATATTGGATTCGTCATTTGGAATTTTGAAAATCAAATTTTAGATTTGTTATCAGTGACCCCAAAAACCCGCGAGTAACAAGTTTCAAGCGAATTTTATCATTTTTTAAAAAATTTGCCTGCTATGTTGGGTCTACCATTTTGAATTTTGGAAATCGGATTTTAGATTCATAATCAGTGACCCCAAAAACCCCCGAGTGACAAGTTTTTAGTGATGTTTATCGTTTTTTTTTAAAAATTCGTCCGCCATATTGAGTCAGCCATTTTGAATTTTGGAAATTGGACTTTAGATTCGTAATCAGCAACCCCTAAAACCGTAATATATGTCGTAACCAAATTTTTTTTTCGAAAGAAACTGATATCTGCAATATTGGTTAAATATTGGTTGAATATTGTATTCCGAGGCTTGGCATTGGTTTCTACACTCCCAGCCTTGGCCCAATATAAATGCCAATATTGGACCAATATTTAGCCAATCGTGAGCCTTGGCAATTTCCCATTGGGGAATCACGGGACATTTTATAGATGAGAATTGGATTTTAAGATCCTTAGTTATTGACTTCGTTCCATCGAATGGGAAGCACACTGGAAGTGATATAGCTAACTTGTTTCTAAAAGTTTTAAAAGAAAAGGGTTTTGTAGACAAATTGCAGGGAATTACTGTTGATAACACCTCAGCAAATACTACATTTATAAAGAAACTCACAAGTCTTCTGAAAAAAACTTCGTGTTCAACATTTAATGCCAATGATTTACATTTTCGATGCATAGCGCATATTGTTAACTTGGCAGTTCAAGATTTGCTGCGTGATCTTCAAATTGAAGATGAGCATCTACAGTATGAAAAATATAACGGTGATGATGATGAAGATGATGAAGATGATAATGATGAAGAAAAAGAAATAGAAGGAGCACAAAAAATTGTAGAGGCAGGAGAAAGAAAAGAAGACAAAGAAGGAGAGAAGAAAAAAAAGAAGAAGGGGAAGAAGAGGAAGAAGAAGAAGGAGAGGTAGAAGAAGAAGAAATTAATAGTGGATCCAAAGTTATGGTTAGATTAAGAGCTCTTTTTAAAAAGTTTAAAGCTTCAGAACAACTGCGTGAAAAATTAAAATCGGCATGCGATGTAATGGGGGTGAAAATGTTATCACCGATTTTGGACGTATCGACAAGATGGAATAGTACTTTAGACATGATCGAGACAGCTCTTCACATGAGGCCTGCTTTGGATCTTTTGTGCGATAATGACCCTAAACTTATTTTATTAAGCCTTACATCCACAGAATGGAGTCTTTTAACTGATGTCAGGATATACTTAAAGTACTTCAAAACTTTGTCTACAACTCTTTGTGGCGAAAAGTATATTACGCTACCCTTGGTAGTATTGGGATTGAATTTGTTATTGGACAAATTGGAAACGGCAATAATAAATTTAGATAAAATTCCGGCAAAAAATGTAAACTTGAATGACATCCGACTTAAACAAGCTCTTCAGTCAGCAGTAGATAAAATCCTAAAACATTATTGCAAATGTAATTGGATTTATAGTGCAATTTTAATATTAGATCCGAGGCACAAGTATGAAACGTTTGAAATAACTCAATGGGGTCGCGAGATGGCGTCTGGATCACTAAAGAAATTTGAAACAATGTTCAAGAAATTTTACGCACCACTACAGTCAAACAATTGCCATGAAGATGGGCCTCAAAACTTTGATCGAAATGGCACAAAAAACAATGCTGTAGATGACAGCAATTTAAATATTTTTTCACTTTTTGAACAAGTTTCTAATTCTGGATGGCGGGAAGAAATTGACAGATATTTAAAATCCCATCGTGCTGATGGAAGTATTGATATAGCTGAATGGTGGAAAGAAAACCAAAGTACCTATCCCAACTTAAGCCGTATGGCTAGAGATCTGCTAAGTATTCAAGCAACATCAGTACCAGCAGAAAGGCTATTTTCAAAAGCTGGATTGATAATCCGAAAACATAGAAATCGCTTAACCAACGCATCTGCAAAAACTTGCATTTGTCTAAATTCATGGATGACCTGTAGCTTAAAGGACATTATACAAGAAAAACTTATTCAGAGAAATTTAGCGAAATAAAAGCCACTATTTCATTTTTTTAAGGATACTTCTGTTTATAATTTCTTAATTGAAGCTTAATAAACCAAGTTAAAGAGTTCTATATTTAAAGTTTTTTTTTTAAGTTATAAAAAAATGTATTACAAATAAACTGAGATTTTTTAAAATCATTCTGGAAATTATTCTAAAAAAATTCTAAAAACTATTTTTTTATCGTCACCAATCATACTAGTTCATTATATATTTAAAGATTTTTATGTTTATTACTTGTTTATTCTCAAATTAAAAAAGTATATATTTTGAGATTTTACTTTTCTTATTATTTATTTAAAAAGTAGTAAAGTTTTTAAAAAATAATATACATTTTTCAATATACTATTATTATTTAATTTAGTTCATGAATGATCCTATTTGTAAATATTTTTCTATGTTTTAAAATTATTATTTTCAAATTATGACAACATGTAATAAAAACAACTGATTTTCAACCAATTCTTATTAATTTTAAAAATAGTATAATTCTTCAATAGTTTTAGAAATTGCATATAATTGCTATTAATTGTAGAAATTAATGTACATTTAATTTAATATTAATAATTACATTTAATATATTACATATAAATGTAAAAATATACAAATTCAACTTTATCTGTTATGAAAAAAACAATAATCAAGAATATTGATAATCTCGCTTGAATATTTATTTTATTGATTCAATTGTCAAGAAGCAGATAACTTCTTACTATTGACTTTCGAGATATGTTATTGATATCGATTGTTTCTTGATTATCTCGCTTAAATGCATCACTAGCTATGTTTATGAATTTTTTAAAAAAAATCGAAGATATGATTTTGATTTTTTTTTACATAAATAATTTTTTTTTTGTTAATAAAAATTTAATTATAAACAATTTTTTATTTGTTATAATTTTTCTTAAAAGAGCATTCAAATTCGAGTAGTTTAAAAAAAATTGATCTAAATTGCTTGAAAATTACGGAAGTTATGATTAAACAAAAAAAAATAATACTAAAAATTTTGAATTTGAATATTTTCAAAAATATTTTGAATTTTTCAAAAATACTTAAAATTTCTTTTTTTAACCACTAAAGGAACCCAAATCATCAATTTCATAAATATTAATTAATGTGACTGAAATTAGTATGATCACTTGGTATGGACTCGACCATTAACTGATTTTTCATTTTTTTACCTCAAAAAAATTCAGATTTAAAAATTGATATTTTCTATTGTTTCATCTAAAATTGATTTTAATATATATTTTTTAAAATTTATTTAGACAAATATATTGTAATGAACATAAAAACATTAATGCACAAAGATTAGAAGTAATCTAATAAAAAGTCAGTAATTTAAAAAAATTTAGGGTTTTTAATTATGTTGAAAAATTCTTATATTTTTCGTTCTAATTAAAATTTATGAATTTTCTAAATGTACAAACCTAACTTGGGTCAATACCTTATATAGCACAAAATTTTGTTTAAATCGGTCAAGTCATTTAAATGTCATTTCAATGTGGCGGTGAACAATATTACAAAACTTTGTAATATTGTTCACTAAATACTAGCATTACTCAAAAATACCCAAATTGAAATTAACAAAAGTCAATCTTGCGGTTTGTTTTAACTTTCCAATTTTTGTACTTTTTTACCACTGTTTTTTGAACCACTGAAATACGTTACCTAGTAAAATAAAAAGTTAAAAATGCCTCTGGCAAGAGAAATTCATCGTCTTGTTTGAACCAAACTGTCATTAATGAAGTATTACTAATAACTACAGGAAATTTGTCAATCTGAAAATAAAAAAAAAATAAAAAAATTATTTTTTGTTGAAAAAACAAATAAAAACAAATAATTCAAAGACCCTTGTGTCTGATTCCAGATTTTTGTAGTAAAAATAACAATATTAAATTTTATTTAAAGTCGTTAAACCGTTTACGAGTTATCGTATTCACAAGAAAAATTGAATCCAAACACACACACACATTCATCCGGACATTTGATCAGGAACTCATATAACATATTTCTAGACAGAAGAAAGTTTCAAACATGTATTAAATTGAAGTAATTTAAAACATGAAAAAGCAAAAATAAAAAAAAATTATTTTTTATAAGGTAACGGTATCTGTACTCAATCGGAACCTATAGTCAATCAGTGATGATTTAAATGGATGAAATTAAATAATAATTTTATTATATTTGTAAAAATAAAGCTGGTAATATTCAAAATAGCATCAACATTATTAAACTATTAATCGATATTATCTAATTAAACCATTACTAATCTACTGTAGGTTTTGATCGAGTATAGGTACTGTTACCTTACTTATATTTTACAAAACCCTTGTATCTTGTTTTAGATTTTTATGTCAAAAGTACCTAAATGTGCTCAATTTTATTGAAATCCGTTAAAATTTTTACGATTTATTGTGATTAGAAAAAAGCGCGACATTTTTACTCGCACACACATGCATACAATAATCTTAAACAATAACTATAAATTATACAGGAGAGCAAATTATTCAGCGTTTTTCATTGCCCAAAAAATTAAATCTTTCAATGTACTAATGAATGCAGAAATCAAAAAAATTACTTACTTTGGAATTGTTTAGTTTCAAATCAAAATTTGTAGGAATAAATGGATTACTTTTAGGAAATTTAAAATCAGAATTTAACCCGGAGTCAATCCATTTTCTAATAATATTTGCAGGTATTCTTTCTTTTTTAAACTTTGTTTGATAAATAGGTTCAACTTCAGTTGTAATATTTTCGTAAACTTGGGAAGAAATGCTAATTCTAATACGTTGAGGAGTTAAGTAACCCATAACCATTTTGAAATGCTCAGAGTTCCATTCCGTACGAAGAAGTGGAGCGCTCAGTACCTCTTCTATTGGATATTTTTGCAAATTTTTTGCTATAGATATAACGGATTGAGGTTTCTTTAGGAAACGGAAACTTATGTTGTGGATGCTCTGATATTCCTGTTTAAAGAAAAAGTAATTTAAAGTAAAAAGTACTACATATAAAGAAAAAGCACATATTAAAGGTTGCTATTAAGAAAAAATTTTTTTCAGTATGCGTCACAATCTCTTCAAACAGGTTTTTGATTTGTCAAGTAGAAGAAGAAGCAACTCAAATTAAAAAATTAAAAAGTACATGCAAAATTTCATTACAAAGGGAAATCATTTTAATGGGTTATACTGGTCACTTTTACTTTCCCAAAATCTTTGTACAAATATAATAAAGAAAATATGTAAAAATGGGCGACTTGTATTTTAAGTTTGACCTCGAAAATTCAAAATGGCGGATCCAATATGGCGAAGAAACAAATTTAAAATCAACAAATCCTCACGAAAATCATTACTCAGGGTTTTTTGGGATGGCTGAACACGTATCTGGTATTAGATTTTAAAAATACAAAATAGCGGTTCCAATATGTCGAATTAAAGATTTAAAAATTAACAAAACTGACAATATTAAAGGGGTGCAGCTTGCACCTTCTATTTTCCCGTTACAAAGATTTTTTCTTTTTCTATTTGACAAGTCGAGAATCTGTTTTGAGGGATTAAAAATTAAATTAAATTTAAATAAGAAGTTAATATTTTTCATAATAACAATTGATTTGAAAAAGGCTCAAAAAATGGCCTTATTGACACTATCATCTTTTGGTAACAAGGCTTCAAAATTATTGAGAAAAAAATTATAGGGCACATAAATACATTGTATAACCGCTCGATAGGTCCTTCTTCTTTAAGCATGTTGAAATATTGAAAAATTAAGGTTACAATCTCATCTGTATGATTAAGACCTTCTTCAGTTAGGAAAAATTGAATCCATAAAAAGCATGCATCCCTTGGCGGTGTTATTTCCCATGCTAAACTGGAAATCCAACCTTTATATTTTACAACTGATAATAGTGAACCTTCTCCTTGCTGAAATAATCCATCAAACACAAACTCCAGGACCTACAGGAAAATAAACGTAATTAACTTTCTTATATCAAGAAAACATTTTCACTGTTTAAGTATTTTCTAAATCTGAATTAGTGGTTTTCCACTAATGAATTAGAAAAAAATCAGTAAAAATCACTACTAAATAGTGAATACTTTATTAATGTTTAGTAGAAAACTACTAATTTGATAGTGAAATTTCTACTAATAGTGAAATTCACTTTTTCAATCAGTATATATTTCACTTTTAAATTACTAGTTTTTTTACTAATAATAAGTAGTTTTCTACTATATTTTAGTAAAATATTTACTATTTAATAGTGACCGATTTTTCTCTAATTCATTAGCGAAAAATCACTAATTCAGATATAAAGAGCCGACAATAAATTTTCACCAATATTAACAACTTTCTTAAGTTTAAGGAGATCCTCTCCATTTCAGAAATCATAGACAGATTTTAATAAAACTTGGAATTCTTATAGATATTGCCTTGAAAAAACCCTATTAATTTTTTTTCCTGTAGTACTTATGGCTGCATGCAAGCTTACAGTAAGTGGTAAATGTTTTTTAAAATTAAGTATTCTATAATTATCTATAACAATAATCTACAAGATTCATTCATTTATTCATTCTTTCATATTCTGTCCACACAAGAAGTTTGGCACTTATATAATTTTTTGTTCTAAATCAGTTACGTTAGATAAATGTATATTTTTAAATTAAATATAAATCATATAAGTTTTTATTTTATGTATCTAATTAATAATTGTATTTTAATTCTAAAAGTAGAATAATAATAATAATAAGTAATATAATTATAATAAATAAGAAAATATTATTAATTATTATTATATCATTAAAAACAAAACAAGCTCCATTTTTAACTATTTCATAAGTGTTTAAACACCTTTTTAAAATAAATTTTTCATTGCTTAATGATTAAAATCCTTTTTTTTTCAAAACTTTTAACGTTATATTTATATAAAAAAAACCTACTAAATTAAATTTCTTTACAATAAATATTGTATATTTTAAATCTCAAAGTGCTTTTTTTTGCAAGAGCAAATTATGTTAAATTATTCAATTCCTAATTAAAAATTAGAAAGCAGCTGAGATAAACAATAATTATCAGTACATACAAAGCTTAGATGACCTAAAGAAGAATTAAAGAGTATACAATTTTAAAGAAAACAAAATAAAATAGTAATAAAATAGTACCTACTTTATCTTTAAAACTTTTGGACTTATGAAATTCTAAATTCAGATTTCAGCAAAAAATCTCTTGAAAAAGAATTTTAATTTTAGTTTTTAAAAAATAAAAGGTTTTTTGTGCATCTATCGCATATATATTACTGAAAATAAACTAAAGCAGACTAAATTCTGAGTAAATCTCAGGTTAGACCATCATTCTATCTGTAATAGAATCGGAGTTATGATTTTTTTAAAATGACCCTTTTTTATGAACTTTTTTAGAAATCATTTTTTTCGAATTTCTTCGTTTTACAGAGTATTAATTGTAAAAATGATCTCATTATATTGTTTTATATTATATTTTAAAGAAATGAAAGTCTAATTATGTGAATACAACAGTCTTCACTGATTTTTAAAGTTATTACTGTTTTTATAATCTTCATTAAAAGTTTTTGGTTTTTAAATATTTAAGTGGACTTTAAACAATATGATAAGAGCATTTTTAACACCCTGCAAAACAAAAAATTTAAAAAAAAAATTGATTTTCATAAAAAGTTAATAAAAGAAGGTCATCTTAAAAAAATCATAACTTTGATTCTAGTAGAGTGTTACATACGTAATCTATATATATATTATTATTATTATATGGTCGATTCTTGCGTAACTGTCCGATTTCAAGTTTTGGTAAAAAAAATTTTTTTTATTCAATGTTTGTCTGCACTTATTTTTCTTATTAGGGTATAATATAATTATATTTTAAACGATTTTACTACAACCATATTTATATGAAAATAATAGCAAATTTTTGAAAATTGGCTGCCATGTGGAGAAGAACTGCATCCTTATATTGTCAATATATTGTACAAAATAAAATTTTCTTTTTAATATTTTGCTAAAACGAAAATAAATAATAAATTAATAAATTATTTAAATTTTGAAATTGAAATTGAAATTAATAAATTATTTAATATTCTAACAGTATTTTAGATATTAGTTAACATATATAAAATTTTATAAAAGAACAGCAAATACAATATTTAATAATGAATATTTCTTTTTATTTTTTGGATAATTTGAAATGGAGATCGAGCATTGTAATCCGGCATTGCTAAACTACTTTATAGAATAATATTTTAAAATCACCACCACAGATAAAAAAGTTTCTCTGCATGAAGCACACTGAACACTTCATATAGGCCATGGAGCTGAAATTTTACGTGATACCATGGAGCTGAAATTTGACATTTATTCTAACCTCACTTCTACAATATTGCAAAATAAATCTATTCCTTCTGCAGATCGCTTGTTTCACATGAAAACTTCAAGAAAATGGTAACAATACTATCAAATAGTTGTTACAGTAATATAATAGTAATGACATGGAATTGAACGCTTTTTTTGTACACGTATGCGATTTTCACAAAAATAATTTTTTTTGAAGTAAAAATTTTTTTTTTTTTGTAACTTTTTTCACATGTGATTTAGTGCTAATGGATCAAAATTGAGATTTAACTTATTAGAAGGCGTAATAACTAAACACATGACACCTTAATTATAAGTCTACATCTACAGATTGCGTTCAAAAATTGGAAAAATTGAGGGACAAAATATTTTTACAGATTCTAAGTATGAAAAAGGTATTATGAAGTTCAATATAAACCTAAATTGTTCATAAATATAGACACTTTATGCTTAAAAAAGGCTGAGTTATAATAATAACATTTTCACTGAAAATTATTCAATTAAAGTTAACATTTTGCAAAAGGGACAAGCCACGGAGTTGAAATTTCAGCAGTTATAGTGCAATATAATAGAAGTTATAATATACATATTTATGTATATTTGGTTTTCAGTTACTCTCATATATGGACCAGATCGCGAAAAATGAAACCACGGAAAAAAAATTTTACTTTCAAATTCCATGTGTTCTTGATTATTTGCAGGCTATATACATCTCAAAGTATTGAATGAAATAAATATCAACGCGAAATCAGTTGTGTGTTCAAAAACTCAGGCCTGTTTCTTTGTAGTATCGAGATTAATAAAATTGAACAAAAACGTAACACGAAACAAAAAGTTGCATTTTATTGAATAAATGTTACTTTTTACGTACTATCCGTTATTTTCGGATAGAGTTAGGTTAACTGAAAGTAATCAAATTAAATACTTAAAAGAAAAAATTTTTTATAACATTTGTAATGCAAAAGAATTCTACCGCTTTTTTTAATGTAACGTAACAGTTCAAAATCCAAAAAAGTTTTTTGGCGCAAAATCTATCACGTCAACTAAATACAATGACTTAATTTTTTTCGAATATTTTTATGTTATTTTCTAAATAAAATATAAAATCAGCAATTTATTCAATTGTTTCTGTTTTCAGAGCCAAAATCAATTTGTAACGTAACAGTATTTTTTCACCCATATAACAACATCCCGAAAAAAGTATCTTGATCTGTGAATAAAAACCATATATTCCTATGGATTTTGATACACTGAATCTGAAATTGACACAAATTGTTTGAACATTAAAAATATACATTCATTAAGGGCATGTGATGGATTATGACGTCATTGGTATAGGCAAACTTTGTCTGTAATTCTTCTCTTAAAATATTGAATATTTTGTCACGAAACTTGGTGCTTTTACTTAAAACATCTTTAGGAAGGTCTCTCTGACCCGAATTTGCTCGAATTTTGACCCAAAATTAATTTTGGAAAATTTTAGAAAAATT
Source organism: Ganaspis brasiliensis (assembly GCA_037103525.1). NCBI lineage: Eukaryota > Metazoa > Arthropoda > Insecta > Hymenoptera > Figitidae > Ganaspis > Ganaspis brasiliensis. The sequence continues at coordinate 8,758,162 of JAZKLR010000085.1, read as the reverse complement.
GTATTTTTTTTCAAAACTAATATTGATTTAGAAAGATCTTCCTAAAAATATTTTAGGTAATTCTACCAAGTTTCGTGGCAAAATGTTCAATATTTTGGCAGAAAAGTTACGGAAAAATTTTGCCTAAACCAGTGACGTCATAATCCATCACATCCCCTTAATACATTATATTTAAAAAAAGCGACGTGAAAATAGCGCAAATTGTACAAAAAATAGAAAATGTCATCCATGTTGGATCAAACTTTATCTTATGGATTAAAATTAATAAAACCAGTATATGGGGATTTTTGGGGTCGGTGATAATGAATTCGCTCTTAATTTTTCAACATTCAAAATAGCTGTTGTATGATGGCGGACAAAAAAGCATAATTTTCTACAAACTTGATAAAACACAGTAGGGGAGACCGGGACTAGTTGGGCCATTTTTCATACTTCGTTGTTTAACTTCGCTAATATCCAATTTATGAAAACCTTATCGTACAGAAAACCTGCTCTGATATTTCAGCTTTCATTTAAAAAAGAAAAAGTCCCGTTATTACTTTTAGTTTTTTTTTTTTGGAACATTGTTTTTGGAGAAACCCAAAGTGGCCCAACCCACCCCGGCCCGGGGCATATTGGGTCATGATTAAAATGTTACTGTTTAAATGTTAAAACATTACTTTTTATAATAAACTTAGTTTTTTGGGTTATTTTATAATAAAAGAAATTGAAAAATAAATATATTTAAATTAGAACAGAGAAAGTATAAGATTATAAAATAAAAAATTTGCTTCTATTGAAAAAACGTATTTTTTAATTCCTAATTACTAAAAAGTATTATCATTAGTGGTAAATGACTGAAATAAATTACTCCCAGTGAAATTTAATTAAATTAATGTAGTTTATTTATGTAGTATAAGTATGTAGTAGATTCCTCATGCATTTGGGCGACCCAACTAACCCAGGTCAAAACGACCCCACTGATCCCGCCTGTGTTTTTCAAGTATTTGATTTTTTTCTATCGATACTGCAAATATAAATTAAAATCTCTTCATTGCCCTTTAAAAGGTACTATTCAAAGAACAAAATTTGATAATTAAACTTTTTCTAAAACTAATACTCAGGAAGATATAACAAAAAAACCAAGTGGGTAAAAATTTACTTTGGAGTATCAAAATTAGTTTTTCTTACATATACTCCACATAAATGATTATATAATAATGAAACTTGGCACAAACTTGCATCTCATTATGTAACATAATTTTTGGGTAGTGTTACATCCGTAACTTATATATATATATATATATTTATATTATATAAATATATATATTACTTTATACATATTTACATTGTATCAATTAACATATTATTTCTTATATATTCTTTTATATTCTTATATTATTTTATCAACATGAAAGGTACATAATATTAAACGCTGTAATTGGGCTCACTAAAAAGAAATAAGATAACGATGACATAATACATTTCTATGATGCGTACAACACTACGATGGTTTTTTACGAATCAAGTACTAGTCTGATGCGGGGTTATTAAGATTTTGACTTAATCTTTTTCGAACAAACTCAGCCATTAATTCAAAATAAATGAATTAATAAACAAAAAGAGATTAGGAACTTATCATCTCAAACTAAGTGAATAAAATAGTTTGGTTCAGTTCAACCCAGTGTTTTACTTGGACTTGCATCCCGTCAACGCTTTATCTTCTAATTTGAAGAGCGTGCCACGAAGAATCTACGTCTAGTTCTGCCACCAATCTGTCTGGAGTCTTATCACTTCTGCAGCACATTATCAAGTCATCAACCTCGAGATTCACGCCGAATAAACCACTGCAAGTTCGACTCGAAGCCTACATCGTTATCTTTTTCTTCAAAAAGTAAGACCCAATAAATTGATATTTATACATATGTATAACCTTATTTTTTTTTATAACCTTTTTTTATAGCCTTTTTTTTTATTGTCCTCATCCCAAATTAGGATTATTAATTTAAACCTAATTTAAAAGGAGAAACTTAGGATATATTTGGAGAGACTTCTGTCTAAAAACGTAACAGTAGAGAGGAATTTACGCGACTAATAGCCTTTGAGTAAACTGCAATGACCTTCTCTACCCCTGACCCAACAAGCCCCGGTCTCCCCTATTTATGAGTTTTTGGGATCGCTGATAACGAATTTATTCATGAAATGGCAGACAAAAATGTTAAATTATTGATTAAATTAATGAAACTCAATATAGATTCTTATCATACTATTTAAGGTCAGGATTTATTCATAATCTTGAAAACATTGAACCTAGATTTAAAACGTAGGGGAAAGTCGGGTAGCACCTGCCATCGGGTAGTCGCGGCCACTGTTTATTTTAAGTATAATGCCATATTTTTATCATTGAAACAAATTAGAAATGGTGTATCATTTAATTCAACTTATTTTTTTAGTATAGTGACTCCATTATTTCATTTCTTTTTTATAAAAAACTACTATTCTGTAAATATAACCTTAAAGTGTTCGGACAATTTAAGAAATGAGGGTCGCATTGAACGTCATATAAAAATGATATTATATTTGTAATTTCTGACACTATTGACTTTATTTTTAAATTGATATCCATAAATGATTCTCTGACAATTATTTAAGACAGAATTTGTTGTTACTTTACTGAGCTATATAATTAAAATAAAAAGTTTCTTTTACTGTGGCCGGACTTACCCGATGAACTTTTGAGGGTTAGTATTTTACTCCTCATATTTGTCCTTATGTATCTCTTAATTAATATGTTTATTTTATTATTGGAAGCATTTTAAGTGTTGACAAATAGTTTGTCTTCACCATGAAACAATTTAATTATTGTTCTTGAAATATTTACACAATTTATTGACCAAAAAGCTTAAGGGGCCGGGGCTGCCCGACTTTCCCCTACATCCAAATTTGAGTTTTATTATCATTTTTAAAAATTTTAATTTTTTTCAGACATTTTGATTTTCCCATTATCAATTTTAAAAATTCAGGAATAGATTTGTTATCAGCGACCCTATAAACCCCCATATAGTGAGTTTAATTAAGCATTTCTTAAAAAAAATTTATTTTTGTCTGCTATATTTAGCGATTTTAAATTATTTTTTTAAGGTTCTATCCCAGACCCGTCTGACCAATTCTGATCTAGAATTCGGATTTAGCTCTTCAAAATTCGTAGGAATATATAGGTCTTGTTCCCAGATCAAGATATTTTTTTTGTGTGGCTGTGTTATCAAAGTGTTGTTGCTTGCTTGAAACTTTATATATTCCATTGTAATGTTTGTTTAGTCGTAAGACAACCGAAATAATGTTCATTATGTAAAATAAAACAATGGAAGACATTTTTAATACCTAAATCCACTTTTTACATGAACATAAATCGCACAGGTAACGTAACAGTCCAAACATTCTTGTTTCTAAAAAATTAAAAAAAATTTTTTTTAGTGTTATTGACATTTATTTTATTACTTTCATTCAAAAGCTACGAAATTATCTACTACACGTTAAAAATAGTCCACTAGAAGAACAGGCTTTTTCAACAATGTAGGACAGCTCTAAAGCTTACTTCCAAAACTATGTAACGTAACAGTCCGTACTAAAACATTCATAACTCTTAAATAACAAAACATACGAAAATGTTTATATTAATAAAAAATGTTATTAGAGAAACATACTTTTAGATGCATGCATAAAAGATATTAAAAGAATTCAATTTCGTGTGGTTTTGGAAACTTTTTGTTGAAATGTGCGTACACATGTAACGTAACAGTCCGCGATCTGGTCCATATATACCTTTAAAATTCACTAATACACTTCAGAATATATTTTTAATTTAGGTGTATTTTTTCAACGCCGCCAAGTAGGGCAGTTACGTAAGAATCGCCCATATACATTGTCATAATAATTCTCTTATTTCATACTATAATAATCTTTATATGCTATATGAGAAAGAATATTAGATAGGATTTTATAATTGAAATATTACAATTATGGAAGTTAGAGGACAACGTGCTCTAATATGGTGGCATAGTGCAAATTCTACGGATATCGTGCCCTTAACAATTGTACCCAGAGATCAGCGCATGCAAGGCCAGTGCATAGAAATTAATAAAAACAAAGCAACAATAATTTCCATTGGAGGTAAGTTTTATTTTGAATTAATAAATTTATATTTCATAATAAATACATTGAGGCCGTAAGACTGCAATAAAAAAAAGTTGCTTAGAACACCTTATTAAAAAAATGCTATATCAAAGGCATCTGTCAGTTTTCTTTACTATATCTCTGACATGAATAAAAAGAAATATAACTCTTAAAAAGTTAAATTGGTTTTGAAAAAATTCAATTTCAAATTTGTTAGGTAATTTTGTTTATGATAATACTAATGCATTTGTTAATTAAAAGATCAAGAATCTAAATTTGGAAAGTAGTGTACGAGGTAGAGTATTTTGTGAAAATAGAAAGCTTCTGATTATTGTTAAAAATTATAGAAATATTTAAAATATAGATTAAAATTATCTTCGTACGTAATCATATTTCATAATTAAAGTTATTGTTTTCAGATCAATCACAGTTACAGCAATGTAATAATGTTATGAAGGATGTTTCACAAACAAAAAAAAGTACTACAAAAAAAACGACAGAGCCAAAAAGAAGAAAACGAGTGATGACTGAAGCGAATGTTATAAAAAACTTAAAGCAACATAACAAAAATAGCATGGAGACCAAAATATATGAGGATAAGTCTATCTTTAAAAAAAAACAATATGAAGTTCCATGTAATATTACATCTGCAATGAATGCATCTCCTTTGCAAGAAGCAACCAATTCTTTTTTTCGCCTTGACGAGCAATCAAGAAGAACTACACAAGCATCCGCTGCGACTTCAAATCCGCTTTTAAACTTCAGTCAATTATTTTCACCACCATCATTGGATTCATGCGCACCAAGCATAGTTAACAAGAGTGATGAAAATCAGCAAAAAATTTCCAGAGATTTTTCTAATTTCAAGAATCCTCAAACTTTTGGACCGTATTTACCACCTACCAGAACACAAAGCTCAAACTCGTATACTGAACTACAACCAGTAAGAAATACTTCTTCTTTTCAAATGCCAAATATTGAAAACAAATTTTTCACTAGTTCCTGTTCGACATCTCCACATTATTTTCAACGCTTTTCTGCTTCTTCACCATCGCAGACTAACATTTCTATAGAATCAGCTGTTTCTCAAGATATAATGCCAGCTTCTAATGGTGTTGTATCTCACGATCAGCGTAATTTTTATGAGAAATTGTACTCATTAGAAAATTTTAAAATATCTCAAGGAAGAAATCAATCTCAAAAAAATCCCACCAATACTTCATCACACTTGCCTCCTGCTACTAACTCTACTTCTGCTTCTATCTCTTTGAAATCATCAGTCTCTCCATTGAACTACGTTCCTGAAAGGGTTTCTACAGAATGTAGTTCACATTTTTTAAACTCTGAAGACATGGCGGGCACATCAAATAGCAGTATTGGATCGTATGACGAAAATAGGGACGAAATTATTTCTTCAAACAACATGTCAGAAGGTAATATATTTAATGAATTTATGTAATGTCTTAATAACTTAAAAACAAAAACGCAATACTGTGTAATATAAAATTATATATAAATATTTTTAGTAACGGATGCGGAGTACTTCTTTTTCAAAAGACTTTTCATACAGATAGAAAATGCTTATTTTGATCAAAAGAAGAGAAATGAAGAAAGAAAAGAGTTTCTAGAGGTATATATTCCATTCTGATTAAAATGAAATATATTTTTGGGGCATTCACTGGAAGAAAAACACCCGAAAACATTTTTTTTCGTTAATGATACATGTCATAATATACATAAATACAAATATAAAAACTAGGGTGTTAGGTCAGTGTAATGCGTGGTTGCCATATTATCAGGGGTTAAATTTTAAGGTAGCATAATTTTCATCTACCAAATACTTTTTTCCTCATCATTGACTTTAAAAATCTTATGGATTTTTTTTATGTAGAATTTTCCATACCTTTAAATTATATGACTAAAAATTATGAAAAGTTAAGTTTTGACAAGAAAAATGCAGAAATTATTTTATATTGCAATTTTTAACACTCGTGCCCCCCTAGGATTTTTTCTAGCATTATCCAGTAATGTTCCTTATTTAATAAGCTTTTTATCCATTAAATGGCATTTCGGGACAGCAAGGTGTATACGAGCTACAATTGGATTTTCACTCGAAACAACCCACTAATTCGCATCTAATGTTTTCAGCAGTCGCAAAAACGGTTAGAAATCATTTCAAAATAATTCTGGAACAGTTTTAAACATTTGGGGAACTATTGTAGGTCGCCCGAGAACATAGTTACAAATTAGTGAGTTGCGCAAAGTGAAAATTCAATTATAGCTCGCATACACCTTCCTGTCCCAAAATGCCATTTAAGGAGTAAAAAGCTTATTAAATAAGGAACATTTCTGGACAATGCTAGAAAAAATCCCAGGGGCGCACGAGTGTTAAAAATTGCATTAAAAAATAATTTCTGCATTTTTCTTGTCAAAACTAAATTGTTCAAAATTGATAGTTATATAATTTAAAACTTTGGAAAATTCTACATAAAAAACATCCATAAGATTTTCAAATGCAATGATTAGGAAAAAAGTTATTAGCAGATGAAAATTATGCTACCATAAAATTTAACCCCTGATAATATGGCAACCACGCATTACACTGACCTAACACCCTACTTTTTATATTTGTATTTATGTATATTATGACATGTATTATTAACGAAAAAAAAACTTTTTCGGGTGGCATTTTTCCACAGAATGGCCCTTTTTTAAAATTAAATTATGTACTATTCTTGCAAATACAAATTACTTGTCAAACACTTTACAACTAAATGCACAATTGATGTTTCAGTTGTCACCACATTATTTTGAAGCGGGTGAAGATAAGGTAAAAACAAATTTGTCGTATCCAAAAATTTTAATTATTAACAACCAAATTCAATTTACAACTTATTGAAACAAACTTAATTTTTACAGATAGAGATCTTCGAAGGTTGCAAATTTTACTTGCATAGTAATATTTACAACTTGATCACATTGAATAATCCGCCAAAAGATGATTGGAAACAATTTACAAAAGAAATTTTATTAGAAGTGTATGGTAACTCTTTAGAGATTTTTGTACAGAGAAAAGATTTTACTAAATATATTAACATGATTACCTGCAATAAAAGAGGCTATGTACAAAGAAAGTTAAAAAAAAAATAACAAGGACAAATAAAATGAATATGTAAGTCTACAATTTTAAAATCTAAAGAGTAATTTTCCTTTAAAAGTTATTAATTTCTATCCTTATTTTTTCAGAAAAATTCATTCCTAAAAGAATAAGAAGAAGAAGAAGAAGAAGAAGAAGAAGAAGAAGAAGAAAAAGAAGATTTACTGTGTTAAAAATAAATTTTTCCAAAAAAATCTTACATAACCACTAAAATTAGCCTTATACATCGTTTAGAACTCGCTTTCTTCGCCATTCCATAGGTATTTGTTTTTTAGTAAGACAAAAACATTCATTTTTATATTTTTATATATTTTAACAGACATAATTTTTTAAATTTTGATTAGATTTTAGAAAAAAAATGTTAATTTTTATAGTTTCAAAGAGTACGTTTTTGAAAACGTTAAAGAGAAAAAATGTTAATTTTTATACTTTAAAGGATTTATAGCAATAAGAAATTTTAATATTTTAGATTTAACATTTATTTGTCTGTAGATTTAACGTATAGTTGAAGCAATTTTAGAAACATTAGGACAATCTTAAACATTTGATTTAAGTTTTGACCAAAGGGTATTGCTTAAGATTTTGTTACTTAAGTGTTCATTTTAATCGTCTGTAGGACTCTTATATTTTTTTAAAACAAAATCATCTTTGTTATTTATGGTTTTTGTCGCAATATTATATATTATATTTTATCAGTTATAAAAATGAAAATAGTTTTAATACTAAAATTAAATTTTATTATAGCCATATATTTTTCTTTGTAGTCTTTGAATAATAAAAATTTTTATTGATAACCTACATTTTGACTTATTAACTATTTTGAAAATTCCCGCCCCAGCCTACGTCATCTACCTACCTAAAACTAGGTGGGAGAAAGTACTGAAAAAGGTTTAAAAGTCATTAAAAGGTTTTGAAAAAAAATATTAAAGTGACCTGAAAAAGTTGTTAATGTACTGAAAAGTGAAATTTTAAGGCATTTCAAGTCTTTTTCACAACTTTTTCTGATACATTGCTGCGCATGCGCAGTATGCACTTGTACATACTTTTTCACAACTTTTTCAAACCCAATATTTCGACTCGGGTAGACACGCTTCTTTAACAGCTACGGCAGAATATCTCTATAGCGGAGGGAAGTACATTTCTGGACATATGCAAGGGAAACGGGGGGAGAATAGGTATAGGGATCTATGGCAGTGTTGCCAAGTCAGTATATTTTATACTAAATCTAGTATAATTTATACTACGCCTAGTGGCGAAATTTTGAATCTAGTGTCTAGTATATTGTCTAGTATAATTTTAATACCTCAAAAAATATTAATAATTTGAATCTTTTGAAACGTTAAGAGCGTTTTTAATCCTTTTTACACTAGAAAACTGCAAATTTATATAAAAAGAGCTGTTCTTAATAAGTGGAAAATAATTTATTTTTGTACTATAATTCACAAAATAGTTTTTAAAAAGATTATTTTAAAAAAATGATTCCATCTTAAAATGCAATTAACTTACCGTTGATAGAATCTTATCATCTAAGCTAGGTAAAGGAAATTTTATAATTAAACGTTTAACATTTCCTATCGGTGCATTGTACCATTTATGTTGAAAATGTGTTTCGTTGAAAGGATTTTCGGTATATTTTGGAGCTTGTATGTTTTTGTTTCTTACGTTGCAAAATATGTTCGCTACCATTTTCTCAAGGTCGTCCAAACTTTCTGAAAACATACATGATTTATTCAAAAACTAATTGAATTTTTTAAAATAACGTATTTTTTCAGAAGTTACCTTTGCCAAGAACACTTAGAGCCATAATATTCGCAGAATACCACTTGTTGTAAAACTCGATTACTTCTTGTTGAATGCTAATATTCTTTTTATTAGGTATTGTTTTTAGTGTTTGAATATTGCCAATATCAAAACGAGAATACGGATGTTTCGGATTTGCAGAGAATTTGTCTAATGCTATTAAACGATAAATATCATTATTCAGATTCTTCTCGAATTCTGAATTAACTCCTTCTATTTCAAGTCGAATGCCAAATTCATTAAATAGAGGATCGAGAAATAATTGTGCAAAATGGTCCAAAGCTTCCTGTAGGTTATGAGTCTTTATTTTGAAATGGTAATTTGTGTTATCACTTCGAGTATATGCAAATTCGTTATAAGCTGTTTCAGCAAAGTATTCATCAAGATCATCTTCTTTAGGATACTTCTTTGTTCCCTTGAACAACAAGTGTTCACAGAAATGGGCTAATCCTGGTATTTCTGGTGGATCACTCATGCTGCCTTGAGAAATTAATAATGTTTCATAGACAAAAATGTTTGCATCGAATGTATTGAAGTATATATCTACATATAGAGAAAACTGGATTTTAAAAAAATGTAACATTAAATATTATGCTTACCAACATTGACATCCAAAGCTGCAGCACTTAGATCTGTTGTTGGATCACTTATCAGGAGGACTTTCATACCATTTTCTAAAATCAGGCCCCTATAACTCCTTTTATCACTTGGTGATTTAATAATCTCATCAAACCGAGAGTGAATATGACCTTCACTTGAAACTTGTAAGAAATCTTGAACGAATATCATCAAAGAAAAAATAAACCTAAAAATTTAATAATTTAAAGCATAATTTGTGATTTACACCTCTTCCCCAAAGCGCCTAACAATAATAACAAGACCCTTTTTTGAAAAGGAAAAAGGTCCACTTTTAGGAAAAAAATTGTAATGTTAAAAATTGTTTATTTACACACATTTTTAGGCAATCAAACTTTTCTCTTACATCGCTTCCTTATAAATTTTTAAGATTGATGATATTTTAAAAATTTGTAATGAAGTGATGTGAACGAAAATCTGTGGCTGAAAGGTAAAAGAGCACAACTCTATTTTCATGGTTTTTCAAATAAACGAGTTTTAACTAAACTTTATACAATGACAAAATCATTTTTGAAGTACTTACAACTTAAAATAAAAAATCTTTCATAATTTTTTTAATTCAAAGCAATGCACAGACAAAAGTCTGATTTTATAGATATATATGTATAGACAGATAGATAACTGACATTTCTGGCAAATGGAAAAATATTTCTATTTTGGAAAAATAATATTTTCGATAATAGAAACTCCATATATATTATACTTCTCATGATTAAAATTTCTAACAAACAAACAAATAAATTTAATAAAAAAAATCTGACTACGCGCTTCGCTCACAGGGCTCGCTTCGCTCGCTAGTTTCAGGGCGCCTCGGGGAGCGCGAGGGACGTCGTCGCACTACGCGTTCCGTATTTGGAATAAACGTCGTGGTTCGCACTCTGATCATAAGCAATCTTCCTGTCGCGATGCACGTTTCAGCCAATTTTTTCTTTTATTATTTTATATTCCAAATAAAATATGCATGTAGACTTTGGAATTATACATATGCACTTTCATTATCACCTATTTATCGATGCATTGATTAACACTGTTTAGCTCAATTCTAACACTGAGAGAAATAGATGGTAAGAACTTTACTATCTTTGATGGTAGAGAGGTTATGTTACACTCTACCATCAAAGATGCTACACCGTACCATCTAAATGCTACATCGTACCATCCAGATGCTATCAGATGCTAATCCGTACCATCCAGAAGCTATCCCGTACTATCTAGATTCTTGTCTGTATACTAAAAGATCAAATATGGTATCTGGTACCATCTAGATATTAACCCTTAGCATCTATTTCTCTCAGTGAAATTAACTTTTTCTTACGAGCTTAAAGACTTCCTAATTTTAACTCCGCGTAAATCATGTTCTTCGTTATTGAAAGTGTATACTTTCCCCCCGACATATGAACAAGTTTAATCTTTTCCGAGACCACCTTTCCTTCTGCTCAGTAAAATTTAATTCTGATCTACCACATCCAAATACTTCTCCTCCTGCCTAAAACTTCATTACTCTAATCACTTCTTCTTTAGTTCTAACTAACTCTTCGGATAGATTTGAGAATTCTCGTTGACTCTCGTCTCATAGACAATCATGGCTGCCAGACTTTGCCAAACACTTGGCGTCATTAAAATATTATCTCAAATTTTGTAGTTCCGTGCTTAAAATTGTGATTACTAAAGATTTAAAACAAAATAATTGATTTCGCATATTAAGTTTCACGTGCATTATAAGAAATATAGATATAAAAAAGTGTTAGGATTGTCGTAAACATTGAGAAACGTGTGTTGTGTTATTTTATTACATCATTATATTTCCTGCATTAGAATTAAATTGTGTTGTTAAAATATATTAATACCAAACAAAGTGATGTTGAGTGTTCAGTTTTAATATTCTATAATACATAATAAAAATATATGTATAAAATTGAAAATGATTTACTTTTATTACTTAAATATTTCAGTAGAATAATATGTTACTTGCTGACATTTCTAAACTTTCTTACAATAGTACATGATGATTGTATTTAAAAAGTAGAATGGATAAATTTCTAACGATTAAAGTCATTGACTTTTCGAAAAGCAATATTTCAATTCTCCTTTTTATTTTACAAAGTCTTAAGCAGGCGAAAACACGTTTAGAATTTAGCATTAAGCAGAATATAATCAGGTTTTAGTTCCTCCTGTTTTCCTTCTATTACCATCTGATTTGGGCAATAACTCGAGGTTTAAGAAGCAAATCAGGGTTTACTCATAATGCAAATAAAACCTCAGTTAATACTTTTACCGCCTTCATTGGAAGTGCTTTTTAGGAGTTTAGCGCTATTCTAAATCGGGGTTTCACTTAAAAGATAAATCTTTTATTGTCTTAAAGTTCTACGCCTTTAAGGAATACATTCTCATCACGGCACTCGCGTTCCGCGCTCGATACTAATATTTTCCGGAATATGCGACATACTTAAGCAAAAAAAAAAAAGTTGAGTTACTCAAATTCTCAAAGCAAAGGATTGTTGCACATAAATGTCATTAAAAAACACTAAAATTTTTGTTTGAACTTATTAATATTAGTTGACTCTTGCCTCGATACAATTCCATGATTGAGTAAGACTAGTCTTCAAATCAATACAGTATTAAGCCGGCATCCCATGACTCCGTTGTGCGTAGCGATGTAATAAGATAAGAAAGCGTCACACCGAAAAAAAATATACTTGGATTGAGAGGAATCCTCTCATTTTGATGCGAATTTTCCTCTACAATATGGCCTCTAGAGGATCCTCTCATTTTGATGCGAAATTTCCTCTCAAAAGTAGAGGATACTCTCAAAACAGTGTAAAAACGTGAGAGGATTTCACGGAAGGAATGTTACTCTCTTTAGAAGAATATTTTTTTTCGGTGCATAGTCGTAAAACTATACTAGTGTATTCCTATGTAATTTTTCGCGCTGAATCCGAATCTAAAGAAAGAATTGTCAGATTGGCTTAATTTGTTGATATTAAATCCAACAAGTGCTTAAAAACACAAATTTGAGCAAAAAAAATAGAAAAATAAAATCGCCGAGACACTACACTAGTAAAGTAATTGACTAGTGTTAACAACTTGAGCCAATCCGACAATTCTCACTTTACATTCACATTCAGAGTACAAAAAAAATAGGAATAAACTAGTGCAGTGTCTCGGCGAAGAGCTTTTTGTACATTGGCTCTGAATCGTATTTTTGAGTTTATCTCAAAAACTTTAGCCAATCTGATACTTCTGACTTCAGATTGGATTAAGCACAAAAAATTACATAGAAATATACTAGTAATTTTTTGTGTGCCTGTGTTATTCATTATATGCCAAAATTTTTAATTCCACGTATTCATTAGCTACAATTCCTTCTTATTATATTACGAATTACGATATAATAATATTTAATCAAAAATGTTTCAATTTTTAATGAACTTCAATTTTTTCAAAGATTTAAATTTCACATTACTAACAATGGATTGGACAGCTGAGAGGCGGATTACATATTCTCCTTTCAAGCAAGACGCATGTGATACTTAAAAAAAACGTCGAGAAATGTGGGTTTTAGCAAAACTGAAAAATCGTACAAATTTAAGACCTTCTCATTTAGGATGATATTAAGAGTAAGATATGTCAATTCAATGTTGACCTACACGTTCAATTGGTTCGCTACCTAACAGTGCTGAAAAACGTGTATTTACTTTCATGAGGAATATATTTTATTTGTGTGCGTTAATCTTCATGGGACAAAATGGAAAATATTTCTTAAGGTATGTATTTTAATATCCTGCAATCCAATTAAATATAATTACTATAGTATTTCGGAAATTTTACATATTTTAAGGTTATTTTTTCTTAAATTACTTTTCTTGGAAATTAGATAAAAGTATTAAAAAAGTATACAACCCAGAAGATCCCATGAAACTGTCAATTGAAATATTTAGATTAAAATACTAAAAAAAAATACACAAAAAAATTAACTAACTCTTTCCGGATGTAGAAGATATAACCTAAAAAAGTGCAAAATGCCATGTAACACGAAAATGGCTCTATGTATACAATACAATAGAAGAGCACCCTAAGTGCCTAGGAAACATTTATATACCCTGTAACCACTTTCTCTTTTGCATATTAATATAGAAATATATACAGGGTATTCAGAAATTATGTAGACAATTACAGGTAATCATTCTACTTTTGTTAGGTTAAGGGCATGTGATGGAGAATGACGTCACTGGTTTAAGCAAAATTTGTCGGTAATGTTTATCTTAAAAAACTTAATATTTTGACACCAAACCTTTTAGAATTACTGAAAATATCATTAAGAAGGTCTCTCTGACCCATGTTTGTTTAACTTTTGCCTTAAATTTAATTTTTAAAAAACTTTCTGCTTTTCGGATAATTAAAACAATTTATTTTAATGTAAAATTTAAACAAACTTTGGTCAGAGAGAGCCCTTCTATCACACGCCCTTAAGGTAAAAAGAAAAGCTTTAAGATTTTTAAAATTAGGGACTGTTAGTTGCTTAATATTGGAATGTTAAACAACAAAAATTTATATTAATTTTTTATTATGTTACAGATAAGGATAAATATACTCGGATTTTTAAGAGAAAAGGCAAATGGATGAATTCACTGACATGGAGGACGAGTTTGATTAAATTTAAATAAAAGAAGCTTGAATTTAAATTCATTAATTTGTAGTATTAAGTTTTATATATTTTAAAATTTGAACTGTTATACTAAATTTCCTATTTGAAAAATCTGACTTTCATTTCTTAATCAGTGACTGTAAAAAACCTCTAAATTCTAATTTATGTTAAAGTTTGAGAATTTTTAAGAAATTTGTCCGCTATTTTGGGGACGTCATATTTCATTTTAAAAGGTTAAGTTTAGATTTGTAACCAGCGACCCGAAAAACCCCTAGATATCAATATATATCAAAATCCGTTAATTTTACACTGAGAAAATTCTATCTGTGATGATTACAGAACTAGCCTGTACTGCTCGGACGAAATGACCATTTCTGTTTTATTTACTTATTAACCTTGTTGTTCTTAAGAATCTGTCTGCTAATTTTACAAAACGTTCTGTAATCTGTCATAAGCTGTACTATACTTCGCATCAAATTTTTGTTCTGTTATTATTACAGGATTAGGAGGAAAAAAATTAACTTTTAAATACAGTGGTCTGTCATAAATAGTTATTTATGACACAAGGACCTGAAATGGCACTTTATAGTACGAATAAGTATCGTAATACGAGCCTAAGTCTAATCGCAGCCGAGGCGAAGTAGAGGTGGTGGCGAGGCTTCATTGAACGTAGCCGAGGCGAAGCCGAGGTGAAGTGAAGATATGAAGCCGAGGCTCCACCGAAAAGTAGCCGAGGCTCTGATGTGGCTGTGGCGAGTTGTACGATACACGAGAACTTAAGTGCCGAAAGGGTCCAAGTGTCATATAACATTTTTTATCACACAAAAAACTGAGAATTCGAACCTAGGAAGAGGTGGTTATCGTAAAAAACGGCCTCAGGGGGCATTTCTAGGTGGGAGTAGGTCGACAGACTTAGAAATGCCCCCGGAGGGAGGCGAAACCCGTGAACAGCCGTGACGTTTGGGCCAGTTTGGGCAGCTGTACCATAAAGTAAAGGTCAGCTGACCAGCATCAGCCAATCAGATTGCGAGTTCATTTACTTTACGGCCTAGGCCGTGAAATGAGCTCTTAAAGGTTTCCAAACAAGCCGTAAAATCTAACTTTTGATGTAAGTGTGATAAAAAGAAAGTTAAATTATTACAAAGCTCATTATATAAAGCTGTAAGGTTCCTTTAGGCACAGAGTGCAGTATAGGCAAGATAATTTTACAGAACTGCTTTGTAAGCATTACGTACGCAACATTAAAGAAGGTAACATTCAGCAACTTTCGGCATCTTACAGCTTCACTCGGCAACAGACGACGCTACACACGACGTTGTAGTTCATATAGACGGGTCAAAACTAACTGACATGTGCTGTGATAGCTGTGGTCGTTAAGGCGTTCGTGATAGGGTCGGGTCGCGCGAGTTCGAATATTTCACCATGAGAATTTGTTTTCAAATAGTTAAAAAAAATATATTGTTTATTTACAACTTTTCATCTAATAAAGCTAGAGAGTTAGAACTCTTTCTTATGGAAGTTCTACCGTAAATCGAATAATAAAACAGATTTTGATAAAACTTGGTGTACTGCTAGATAAAGTTTTTAAAATTTTGTAGTTAAATTTTTGAGACCTGTAAGTTATATATTCTTGGGAAGCAAGTTATGATCGATGGATAAAGTTTCGAACAGGCCAACCCTCCGATTTTGATAAAACTTGGTATAATTACGTAATTTGATGCGCTGATTTCGAAAATCATAGTAAAAATTGGCGACTAGATCATCTTTATGGTAAAAACCATTAAAAACCATAAAAAATGAAGTTTTTTGCATTTATCTCTTTAAATATTCAAAATATCGAAAATTGCTTCATACAAAAATTGTAGGTATCATTAAAAAACACATTTTATTTGCAAAACATTTTTTCCTAAAACCGATTAGTTTATGAGAAAAATGAAAAAAACTAGAAATCACCATAAAATCAACCTATACACACATTACATCAACATTAGGGAAATTCAAATCATCACACTTATTTCTCAAGTAATTGGTTGCGCTGATTACGAAAAGCATAGTAAAAATTGGCAAGTTGATCATTTTCATGGAAAAATCCATAAAAAACCATAAATCCTAAAATTCATTGTTTTTTGCATTTAACTCGTAAAAATTGCAAAATGTAAAAAAAAAATTTTGGGAAAAGTTGTAGAGGACCTTAAATTACATATTTTAGAAAGTATACATTTTTTAACAAAACTTAATATTTTTCGATAAAAATTAAAAAAATATGGGAGATCAGTATATTAAATCTTTAGAGTCAATTTTTCCGTTTTTCCGTCCTCCGCCGGGATTTACTAAGGGGGGGGGGTTGGGGTGCCCACTGACAGTGGAAGATGGTCAATAATTCTACGTAGTTACGCAATGTAATTGCGTAATATTACGTAGTTACGTAATTACGACTGAGTGTAATTTAATGTTTACGAAATGTGGATATTTGGTCGAATTTATGGTGATTTAAGTTTTTTGCAATTTTCTCGTAAACTAATTAGTTTTAGTAAAAAATGCATTAAACTTAAAATATGTATTTTTGTGAGATCTACAGCTTTTGTAAAAAGAAATTTTTGATATTTGTAAGATTTAAAGAGATAAACTCAAAAAACCTAAATTTTTATTTTTATACATGTTTTTTACCATGAAGATGGCCTAGTCACCAATTTTCACTATGATTTTCGTAATCAGCGCAACAAATTACGTGAGTATACAAAGTTTCATCAGAATCAGAGGGTTTTCCTATTCGGAACTGCACCCTTAATTTGTATAATAAAATTAAAAAAACAAATGCAACAATTGTTAGTTAATTTATTTTGCATGTAATTAAACGAAATTTTGGTGTAAATATTGTAAAAAATGTTGATAAATATTTTTTAATGATCTTCCTCTTTTCTTTTTATTTTATGGGGTTTCTGGAGTGTCTTTTTAAGAAATAGTTAATATTCAAAAATTTTTAATTAAATTATTGAATCTTATTCTTTAAACTCTCCTTAAGAGAAACATCATTATAAGATCAAAAATAGTAATTTTCATGGATTTTATATCAATTCTACGAAACAGTTTTTCTTACAACTTTTTGTTTTTCCCACGTATTTTCGGGCCACCTTATAAAGAAACTTAAGTTTTATTTATTCTTTATTTATAACAAAAAAATTGAAACTATTGAAAATGTCACATATAAGTGACTCCATTCATTTCTGATAAAAATTATAAAATATGTCGAAATTTTTATAACAATTTGTTTAAATAATTAATTTTTTAAAAAATGTATAATGTAAAATTTAATTATTTAAAACATTCTCCATTTCTCAGAATTTTTTGTAGGATAACAATTTTAAAATTTGTCTATTTGTTTATAATAATTTGTTTAAACAATTAATTTTTTGAATCATTTTTAATGTTGAATTTAATTATTTAAAACATTTTCTACTTTTCAGAACTTTCTTTTCTGAAAAAAGTTGATATTTTACCATTTGTTTATAACAATTTGTTTAAACAATTATTTTTTAAACAATTTATAATTTTTAAAATATTTATTTAAAACATTCTCCGCTTTCCAGAATCGATTATTTTTTGTTATTGTTATGTGTTTGCGCATGATCTAACATAGCGTTTTATTTCGACTTATAATTTAATCATTCATTTATTATAATATAAAGGGGTTAAATGAAATAATGAAGAGGGCTTGCATTTCGACGAAATGTTAACGAAAGGATTCAAGAGCTCATCATTTCTTTTGTATGAGAAAGTAAACATAGCTATGTGGCTGAAGTTTCGTTCGAACAATGACCACAAAATTTTTTTTTTTTATTATAGCTCAAAACAAATGAAAACTAAAGGATAACGTATTCCGCGCCAAACTTCAGACGTTACATGATTTCTCATAATTTTTTTTTACTTCTGTAAAAATTCAATTTCTAATGCCTTCCAAAAATGACATACATTCCCAGCTTTTTTCAGATACTCTAGTATATCCGAAGAAAAGTTCTCAACAAATGGTAACGTGGTGTAAGGATATATTTGGTTGCTGGAACAACTTTAAATGTCAGTTTTTGCGAATTTTGGGAAAAAGAATTTTTTTAAAGCTGATCCGAGATGAATTTTACCTCGAGCTTTTTTTAACAGACTCTAGACCATTTCTAAAGATTTGTCTAAAAATATGAAGGTGGTGTAAAGATCCATTTGGATGCTGGAACTAATTTAAATGTCCATTTTTGACAATTTTGTGAAAAATAAATTTTTTTAAATCTGATCCGAGATGAATTTTACCTCGAGCTTTTTTTAACATCATGTTTAAAAATAAATTTATTTCTCCCAAAATTGACAAAAAATGACATTTAAAATTGTTTCAACATCTAAATGGATATTTATACCACCTTGATAGTTTTAGACAAGTCTTTGCAAATGGTCTAGAGTCTGTAAAAAAAAGCTCAAGATAAAATTCATCTCGTATCAGCTTTAAAAAAATTCATTCTTCCCAAAATTGTCAAAATTTGATATTTAAATTTGTCCCGCATCCAAATGAATCTTTACACCACCTTGATATTTTCAGACAAGTCTTTGGAAATGGTCTAGAGTCTGTTAAAAAAAGCTGGAGGTAAAATTCATTTCGGATCAGCTTTAAAAAAATTCATTTTTCCCAAAATTGTCAAAAATGGACATTTAAATTTGTTCCAGCATCCAAATGGATTTTTACACCACCTTCATATTTTTAGACAAGTCTTTGGAAATGGTCTAGAGTCTGTTAAAAAAAGCTCGAGTTAAATTTCATATCGTATCAACTTTAAAAAAATCATTTTTCACAAAATTGTCAGAAAATGACATTTAAATTTGTTCCAGCATCCAAATGGATCTTTACACCACCGTCATATTTTTAGACAAGTCTTTGGAAATGGTCTAGAGTCCGTTAAAAAAAGCTCGAGGCAAAATTTATCTCAGATCAGGTTTAAAAAAATTCATTTTCCCAAAATTGGCAAAAACTGACATTTAAATTTGTTCCAGCAACCAAATATAGGGGAGACCGGGGCTACTTGGCGCATTTTTCACTCTTTTTTAATTAACTTTAATAAGGTTGCAGCTATAAAAACTATATTGCACATAAACCTAGCTTCATATTTAATTTTGTTTTAAAAAAACGAAAGTTCCAAAATATTTCATAGTTCCTTTTTAAGAACAGTTTATTTGAAGTAATCCAAAGTGTGCCAGACAGCCCCGGCCCGGGGTTAATTGGCGCAGGAGTGAAAAAATTCAATTTAAAGTCGTAATTACGTTATTAAATTACGTAAAATTATGTTTATTACGTAACATTACGTTTATTATGTAACATTCCATTTATTACGTAATAACGTAAAATTACGTACAATTATGTAATAACGTAAAATTACGTAATTTTCGTGCAGTAATTACGAAAATCATATTAAAAAAATTGTAAACTTGATCATTTTTATGATAAATACTTTAAAAACCAACACAACTATAGGTTTTCCTACCGTTGTCTACATTACACTTTCAGTATGGCACCCCAACCCCCCGGTATTTTGTTCAAGACACATAACTAAAATTTTTAATTTTGTAGCTTATAAGGCCCAATTTTTATTTCTGATAAAATCCAAGTTAACGACCTACAATACACACATATACTAAATTTAACTGCAATTTTTTTGATTAACTGATTTTTCTTTTTTTTACCTAAAAAAATTTCAGATTTAAAAAATGATATTTTCTATTGTTTCATCTAAAATTGATTTTGATATTTATTCTTTAAAATTTATAGACAAATATGTTGTTAGGAACATAAAAAAATTAATGCAAAAATATTAGAAGAAATCTAACAAAAAGTCAGTAACCTAAACAAAATTGAGATTTTTAATTTTTTTTGTAAAATTCTTATATTTTTCGTTCTAATTAAAATTTTTGAATTTTCTAAGTTCACAAACCTAACTTGGGTCAACACTTAATATTCCATAAAATTTTGTTTACATCGTTCAAGTCATTCAAATGTGATTGGCGTACAAAGTTTTGTGATATATACATATACATATTAAGTATGTGTGTACATGAGGTATAAAGAATATTTTTTTACTCAGATGTGAAGTTCTATGTCTATGTATATGTGAGTATGTGTGTATTTGAGTATGTGTATGTGTGAAAATTTGTGTACATATATATATATATATGGGTGTTTATGTGTATGTGTGTCTGTGTATGTGAAAATGTAACTTAATTGTATATCTCAGCTTCTAATCATCTTTTCTGAATTTTTTTTTTATAAATCTAAGTTGAGTAAGTTTCTAATACTCTGCTAAATTTCACATAAATCGGCTAAGCAGTTTTAAAGTGATGATCGAACAAAAAATCGAGGACAGACAAACAGAATTTTATTTTCTTGTATTTTTGCGATCCTTATCACTCAAAAGGAAAAAGTATGTAAAGATTTTTGAGTTTGGTACATCGTACAGACAAAATGTTTATTATATATTTATATAGACTAGCGTAATGAACCTCGCTCGCTAACGCTTGCTCGTTGATTATTATTTATTTACTTGCTTATTGATGTGGACATTTTACAAAATGTTAGTGAACTTATTGTTCATTGAATGTTAAATATTTATTTTACAAATTTTTTATATTCTAATAATTTTTATTGTCATATTTTATTATTATAAAATTTTTTAAAAATTATCATATTAAGGGGTGGGGCGGGGGTATGGTCTCACGGACGAAAAAAAACCACCTTTTAAACTATTTTTTTTACGAATCTACTAAATATTTTTAAATGATTTTATCTTTACATTATTTTGTAACATTTGAAGTGAGTTCTCACTTAAAAGAAAAAAAAAATATTTGAAATTAAAGGACTTGCAGCCACTTGATGTAGACCATGTCAAAAATTAAGTCTGTTGCAGTGCCCCTAATTAAAAATCGTGGAATCATCTGCATCTCATGGGGTTAAAAAATTAGTTACTTGGAAGTATATGTCAAAACCAACTGTCCCCTTTTATTAAAAAAAATTTTTTTCATTTTTTTTAAGGTCGGTTAAGGTAAAAGTACGTATTTTATCCTAAAAAAGCGCCATTTTGTCGCTGTATAATCGATTATAAGCAAAAAAACAATAAAAGGGGACCGTTGGCTGCGAGTCAAATATATATTATAAATATATATAAATATATATATCTATCCAAAACGTCCGCGTCGTGGGACTTGGGCAAGATTGTATAAAAAATATATATAAAGGCTAACATTTAGTGATGCATATCGATACAAAAATTCCTCATTCTCGATTGATATTTCTCGATCTTGAGAAATTTTTGAGGTAGTCGATTGTTTTGCCAAAGTATCGATTTACCAGAGTACGATTTGACCCTGATTCTGCCAACTTCAGAGTAAACTTTAGTTCGACGCATGTGGCATGAAATAGAAACATAATAGAAGTACAAGTTTGGTGTAAAAGAAACGTGTAACGTGTACATTTGTTTACTTTTTCAGTTTTAAAAAGTTTGCATTGTAATTTTAATCAAATTTAGTTAATTGAAGTGTTTTAAAGGATTGAAAACTGTGTGTGGAATATGGAAGGAAGATATAATATTCGTAACTTTTTATAAATAAATTGTATTTAGGTTTTCATTAAATTTAGGTTAAAATATTCTAAACATAAAAGTTAAAAGGTTAAGGTAATAATATAATTATTTTCAGACTATTTAACTTTAAAATAAATAATACAAGCAGATGTTCTACAAAATCAGCAGAATAATTATCCATAGCAGTCATCAAATTGGTAAGTTTTTACAAAATACACATGTTTTGTATATTTTTATTAAAATAAGATTATAAGTGTAAAAAAAACTTAAATTGTAAAAATACATTAAAATTAATACTAATTGTAGTAAATAACTAAAATTATTTTTTTCAGAAAATATCTCTAATACAGCAATTTTTTTTTTTTGAAGTTGGAAGACTAAAAAAGAAACATACAGCGTCAACTGGATTCAAACATCAATTAGAAATATATCTCCCAAACTAAAGTTTTATTAAATACATTTAAATTTTTTTTAACAAAAATTAATTATACGCAATAAAATATAAAAAAAATTAATAATATTTATTATTTTACAGGATATCAAGGAGAATGAACAGAATAAAGACGAAGAAGGCAAGCTGCCACACATCATATTTAAAACAGCACGAAATTCATCAAATTGATCATCAAACTTTATTTGCTCGTAAATCAATGTTTTTCGTTTTTAAAAGCACTTAGGTATTTAAATTTGACATTAAAATTAACACAATTAAATTTCTTGAATACAAACTAATTTCTAAATCTTAATTCAGAATAAAATTTCTATAGTCTATAAATTAAAAACTTTATTTGCCCGATTATTAATTTTTTTCGGTTTTAAAAGCACGTAAGTCTTCAATTTTGTCTTTAAAATTAAAATAATTCTATTTATTAATTACAAACAAGATTCTAAATTTTATTTCTGCATACAATTTTTATAATCTATAAATTAAAAACCTTATTTTCCCGGTAATTAATTTTTTTTCGTTTTTAAAATCACTTAAGTCATTAATTTTTCCTTTAACATTAAAATAATTCAATCTATTAAATACAAATATGTTCAACAATCTACTTTTAGTGTAAATTTTTTATAAACATAAAATTAGAACTTTATTTGCTGGATAATTAATTGTTTTGGTTTTTAAAATCACTTAAAAAACGAAATTTGCCTTAAAAGTAATCATAATTAATTTTATTAAATACAAACAATTTTCTAAATCTTATTTCACAATAAAATTATTATAATCTTTAAATTCAAAACTTTATTTGACCGGTAATTAAGTCTTTTCGTTTTTAAAATCACTAAAGTCATTAATTTTGCCTTTAAAATTAAAATAATTCTATTTATTAAATACAAACAAGTTTCTAAATCTTATTTCTGCATAAAATTTTTATAATCTATAAATTAAAAGCCTTATTTGCCCGGTAATTAATTTTTTTGTTTTTAAAATCACTAAAGTCATTAATTTTGCCTTTAAAATTAAAATAATTAAATTTATTAAATACAAACATGTTTTAAAATCTGCTTTTAGTGCAAATTTTTGATAATCATAAAATTAGAAACTTTATTTACTCAGTAAATCATTTTTTTCGTTTTCAAAATAACTTAAATCACTAAATTTGCCTTTAAAATTAACCTAATTAAAATTCTTCAATACAAACAAATTTCTAAATTTTAATTCACAATAAAATTTTTATAATCTATAAATTAAAAACTTTCTTTGCCCGATTATTAATTTTTTTCGTTTTTAAAACACTTATGTCTTTAATTTTGTCTTTACAATTAAAATAATTCTATTTATTAAATACAAACAAGTTTCTAAATCTTATTTCTGCATAAAATTTTTATAATCTATAAATTAAATACCTTATTTGCTCGGTAATAAGTTTTTTTGGTTTTTAATATCACTTAAAAAACAAAATTTGCCTTAAAAATTATCATAATTAATTTTATTAAATACAAGCAATTTTCTAAATCTTATTTCACAATAAAATTATTATAATCTTTAAATTAAAAACTTTATTTGTCCGGTAATTAATTCTTTTCGTTTTTAAAAACACTAAATTCATTAATTTTGCTTTAAAATTGAAATTTTTAAATTTATTAAATACTAACAAATTTCTAAATCTTATTTTAGAATAAAATTATTATAATCTATAAATTAAAAACTTTCTTTACCCGATTATTAGTTTTTTTCGGGTTTAAAAGCACTCACGTCATGAATTTTGTCTTTAAATTTGGAATAATTAAATTTATTAAATACAAACATGTTTTAAAATCTGCTTTTAGTGCAAATTTTTGATAATCATAAAATTAGAAACTTTATTTATTCAGTAAATCATTTTTTTCGTTTTCAAAATAACATAAATCACTTAATTTATCCTTTAAAATTTACATAATTACATTTATTGAATACAAACAAATTTCTAAATCTTAATTCAGAATAACATTTTTATAATCTATGAATTAAAAACTTTCTTTGCCCGATTATTAATTTTTTTCGTTTTTAAAAGCACTTAAGTCTTTAATTTTTTCTTTAAAAACAGAAAAAAATTAATTACCGGGCAAATAAGGTTTTTAATTTATAGATTATAATAATTTTATTCTCAAATAAGATTTAGAAATTGTTTGTATTTAATAAAATTAATTATGATAATTTTTAAGGCAAATTTTGTTTTTTAAGTGATTTTAAAAACCAAAAAAATTAATTACCGGCCAAATAAGGTTTTTAATTTGTAGATTATAAAAATTTTATGCAGAAATAAGATTTAGAAATTGTTTGTATTTAATAAAATTAGTTATGATAATTTTTTAGGCAAATTTAGTTTTTTAAGTGATTTTAAAAACCAAAAAAATTAATTACTGGGCAAATAAGGTTTTTAATTTGTAGATTATAAAAATGTTATGCAGAAATAAGATTTAGAAACTTGTTTGTATTTAATAAATAGAATTATTCCAAATTTAAAGACAAAATTTATGACTTGAGTGCTTTTAAAACCGAAAAAAATTAATAACCGGGCAAGTAAATTTTTTAATTTAAAGATTATAAAAATTTTATGCTAAAATAAGAGTTAGAAACTTGTTTGCATTTAATACATTAAATTGTGTTAATTTTAAAGGCAAATTTAGTGATTTAAGTTATTTTGAAAACGAAAAAATTGATGTACGGAGCAAATAAAGTTTCTAATTTAAAGATTATCAAAAATTTGCTCTAAAAGCAGATTTTAAAACATGTTTGTATTTAATAAATTTGATTATTCCAATTTTAAAGACAAAATTAAAGACATAAGTTCTTTTAAGACCGGAAAAAATTAATAATCGGGCAAAGAAAGTTTTTAATTTATAGATTATAATAATTTTATTCTAAAATAAGATTTAGAAATTTGTTAGTATTTAATAAATTTAAATATTTCAATTTGAAAGCAGGGACTGACACGAAAACCGAATTCTGTTTCTGTTTTGAATTGTTGTGACGAAACAAAAATGTACAATCAATATTGTTTTGTATTGAACCTGAAACGAAAAGGCTCTGAATTACGTTTTCGTCTCATGCCCGAAACGAAAATCAACTCCGAATTTCGTTTCAGTCTCATGCCCGAAACGAAAAGATTCTGAATTTCGTTTTCGTCTCCTGCAAGAAACGAATTGTGTTTAAAATTGTTTTTGTGGAATTTTAAGCCTTTTTTATGAGAAACGAAAACGGAATTCGGAGCGGATTTTCGTTTCGGGCATGAAACGAAAACAAAATTCGAAGCATTTTCGTTTCGGGCATGAGACGAAATCGTAATTCAGAGCCTTTTCGTTTCAGGTTCAACACAAAACAAAATTAAATTGATATTTTGTTTCAGCTTTTCAAAACCGAAACGAAACAAAAATAAAATATATTTTGTTTCGGTTTTCGTGTCAGTCCCTGTTTGAAAGGCAAAATTAATGAATGTGGTGATTTTAAAAACGAAAAGAATTAATTACCGGACAAATAAAGTTTTTAATTTAAAGATTATAATAATTTTATTGTGAAATAAGATTTAGAAAATTGTTTGTATTTAATAAAATTAATTATGATAATTTTTAAGGCAAATTTCGTTTTTTAAGTGATTTTAAAAACCAAAACAATTAATTATCCAGCAAATAAAGTTCTAATTTTATGTTTATAAAAAATTTACACTAAAAGTAGATTGTAGAACATATTTGTATTTAATAGATTGAATTATTTTAATGTTAAAGGAAAAATTAATGACTTAAGTGATTTTAAAAACGAAAAAAAATTAATTACCGGGAAAATAAGGTTTTTAATTTATAGATTATAGAAATTTTATTCTGAATTAAGATTTAGAAATTAGTTTGTATTCAAGAAATTTAATTGTGTTAATTTTAATGTCAAATTTAAATACCCAAGTGCTTTTAAACACGAAAAACATTGATTTACGAGCAAATAAAGTTTGATGATCAATTTGATCAATTTCGTGCTGTTTTAAATATGATGTGTGGCAGCTTTGCTTCTTCGTCTTTAATCTGTTCATTCTCCTTGATATCCTGTAAAATAATAAGTATTATTAATTTCTTTTTATATTTTATTGCATATAATTAATTTTTGTTAAAAAAAAATTTAAATGTATTTAATAAAACTTTAGTTTGGGAGAAATATTTCTAATTGATGTTTGAATCGATTTGACGCTGTTTGTTTCTTTTTTAGTCTTCCAACTTCCAAAAAAAAAATTGCTGTATTAGAGATATTTTCTGAAAAAAATAATTTTAGTTATTTACTACAATTTGTATTAATTTTAATGTATTTTTACAATTTAAGTTTTTTTTACACTAATAATCTTATTTTAATAAAAATATACAAAACATGTGTATTTTGTAAAAACTTACCAATTTGATGACTGCTATGGATAATTATTCTGCTGATTTTGTAGAACATCTGCTTGTATTATTTATTTTAAAGTTAAATAGTCTGAAAATAATTATATTATTACCTTAGCCTTTTAACTTTTATGTTTAGAATATTTTAACCTAAATTTAATGAAAACCAAAATACAATTTATTTATAAAAAGTTACGAATATTATATCTTCCTTCCATATTCCACACACAATTTTCAATCCTTTAAAACACTTCAATTAACTAAATTTGATTAAAATTACAATGCAAACTTTTTAAAACTGAAAAAGTAAACAAATGTACACGTTACACGTTTCTTTTACACCAAAATTGTACTTCTATTATGTTTCTATTTCATGCCACATGCGTCGAACTAAAGTTTACTCTGAAGTTGGCAGAATCAGGGTCAAATCGTACTCTGGTAAATCGATACTTTGGCAAACAATCGACTACCATTTTGGACAGCAAGAAAATTGTAACCTTCTTTTGTTTTAATACCTAACTTCTCGCTTGAATTGTCAAGCAAACACAAACAATATTCTTGTTTTTCATTTTTTAATAAATGTAATTTGATTTTTAATATGTCAAATATTACATGTTCTGATAAAAGATCTTTGGAGCCAGAAAAATCAGAGAAGTAAGATATCTTGGATATATATAACAATATTATGTACAATTATCATGAAACTATTATATTATATGTTATACTTTTTAATTTAAAATTTCTGTAGTAAGGTTAGTTTTCAATCTGTAATGTAATTAGTTTTCTATCAAATCAATAGTGATGAAGCCAGTTCTTCAAAATTTAAGAAACCCAGGAATGAACGCGGAGAAAAATTAAATCAAATTTTTGAATTTGGAATTGATGGTGGTCAGAAATTAGCCACATGTACCATATGTAGGAGCTTAAAAGGATTTGAGAAAATAGTAAAGATGAAAAATGCGAACACTTCGGGAATAAAGAGGCATGTTCAAAGCTTCCATCCAGAATTATATGGAGAAATTTACGGTGAAGATATTTCGTTAAAATTAAAGGTATATACATGTATTATCATTTATAAGTTCTACTCTGATAGTTAAATATGTATAAACTGTATTTATCACCAAAAATAAACAATCAATAAATATTAGAATATATAATACAAAAATATATTTTGAAAATCCAAGTTCTATTTAATTCAAACTTCAAGCATAAAATTTAGGTTAAAAATATACAATTTTTGATGAAGTAAAAATTTATATAATTGAAAAACATACTTTCTTAACCTACATCTAAATAAAATAATTGATTTAAAAAGTAAATATTTTCAAAAATATGTGTGTGAACCTATATTTAAAGAGAATCAAAGGCATAAGGTTGAAAAACGTCTTTGGTAAGGGAAAATTTGTTAGTAAATTATCCTTTAAGGGCATGTGATGATAATGCTAAATTTGTCCGTAAACTTTCTCTTAAAGTACTCAATGTTTTGACACCAAACTTTGTAGAATTACTCAAAATACCATTAGAATGGTCTCTCTGACCCAAATTTATTTCATTTTTATCTTTAAACTAATTTTTTTTTCAATTTTACAATTTTTGGAAAATTTTGGAAAAAAAGTAAATTTGAAAAATATTTAGTTTAAAGACAAAAATGAAACAAAATTGGGTCAGAGAGACCATTCAATTGGTGTTTTGAGTAATTCTACAAAGTTTGGTGTCAAAACATTGAGTACTTTAAGAGAAAGTTTACGGACAAATTTAGCATTATCATCACATGCCCTTAAAATATTAAATATTTCCTCACTAAACGTAAAAGAGTTATCCAAAATATCATTAGTAAGATTTAAATGACACAATTTTTTTTTTAATTTTGCCTTAAAATTAAATTTTTTAAATTTCTAAAAATTAAACAATTTTTAAAAAAAGTAATTTTTAAGAACAATTTAAACAAATTGGAGTCAGGCAAACCTTTTTAATAATGTTTTAGGCAATTGGGTTAAGTTATAATAAAATATTCAGTACTTTAAAAATAGTCCAGGGATAAATTTTGCTACACTAGTGACGTCATTATTCATTTAGTTCAATAACCTTATTTTGTATTCATATCAAGTTTGTAATCTTCTATATTTCTAGAAAATTGTTTATTTAAATTCACTCAATTTCCGTTTTTTTTTCATGTATCACATATTTTCATGTAACAAAACTATTTCGTAGATATAGTATTCTTTTAATAATTAGCTATTCTTAGTATTAACAAAAATAGTTACTAAAGAAAAAGAGAAAATTTAAATTTCAAGTTCTTTTTAGGTTCTCTAAATATGAATATATTAAAAATAATTGACACGATAATAAAGAGTCAGTCACTAATTCAAAATCACGATTTAATTAAAAATAACTAATAATCAACCTAAATTTGAATTACCGTCGAACTGGGCTATTCTGGTACACCGGGGGCTATTGTGGTACAAGCTGGTTTTTTATTTCTAAAATATTTATTTTGAAATTTATAAATATGATTATTATTTGTAAATATAGTGTGATATTTTACAAATAAAATAACAGGATTGATTCGAATAAATTCTTTGTCAAAAATCCGGAAAAATTCATAATTATATACACACAAATTTCATTAAAAAATTGGAAGTTCTCTAAAAATCTGCTTCGATCTTAGTTTTGACAAATTCAATGTAAAAGATATTTAAGGTACGTGTTGAGAATTTATTTGGGATTATATTCACGTGATGGGCTAACTTTTTATTGAGAATTTAAGAAAAAATGGTTAAATACTGAAACTTCAACACTAGCGGGGCTATTCTGGTACTAAACTATTTTAATTATTTTATGAATATTGGTTTTATTAAAACAGTAAAAAAGGTTTCTGTGCTTTGGTAACAATCTTAATTATATTAAGTCGTTTAATTATTAAATTAACATAAAATACAAATTTTGAAAAATTTCATTACTTAACTTTTTATTTTCATAAATAATTTGTATAATAATAAGTACTATTTGGCGATTTTTAAAAAAATTGTCTCTGGGATATCTATTAAAAGTTTACTACATAGTTTAATGCAAAAAATAAAATGTTTTCTTTATTTTATAAACAAAAATAAATTTTGTACCATAATAGCCCCGACGCGACTGCGATATTATTATAATACAAACTTTGAGTTCTTATAACTCGAAGAAAAAATGTTTTTTTATGGTAAAACTAACAGTAAACTTTCAGAAGGATGTAAACAACGTGACTAGTTAGTTAACAAAATTTTTGTATAATCTGATTTTTGGTGAAGCATAGAATACAAAAAATGCGGTTTTTGTACCATAACAGCCCCATTTGACGGCAGCAGATTTTAAGCTTTTTTTACTTAAGTATTAGTCAATAAAGCTTTACTAAAAAGTGACTAAAAATTAGTAGCAATTTGCACTAATTTAAATAAGTGACCAATTTTTCAAATACACGGAAAAAAATAATTTTTCCAATTTTACAAAACTTTTTCGTACCCTTGGATAAAGCCATTTAAAAAACTCAGTTTCTGGGGATGTGCAGAACAGTTTTGTAAAATATCCTGAAATTTCAGCACAGAGTGCAAAATGATTTGTAGTTACTGCAAAGAATTCCGTAACTTATGCAGAAAGTTTAAAACATTTTACAAAACTGTTCTACATATCAGGGATGCATACGTAAATAGTCTGATTCACTATAGTTGGCACTTATATAGTGAATCATACTATTTACATACGCATCCCTGCTACATATCACTCAAAATTGAGTTTTGTAAATGGCTTTATCCAAGAGTACGAAAAAGTTTTGTAAAATTCGAAAAATTATTTTTTTCCGTGTACAATATTATTTTGTAGGAATACAATAGCTTTCAGAACCCTTTTTTTGTAGGTGGTGTTTGAACAAAATGAGCTGAATAGAATGTTAGCAGATTGGGTCATAATGAAGTACCTACCATTTAGTTTCTTTGACGACGAGGATACTCAAAATGTTTTTCATTATTTACGACCAGAAGCAGAAATTCCGAAACGGATGAAAATGAAAAATTTAATTTTGAAACGATTTGAAGAAACTCAGAAAGTAGTGCTTGAAATTTTGAAGGAAAATAAATCGAAATTGTCCTTTACGCTTGACGGGTGGACTTCGATTAACGGGAAGTCATACTACGGAATTACGTGTCATTTTTTAAGTGAAGACTGGGTCCTTCATTCATTAGTAATTGACTTCATCGCATCTCAAGGAAATCATACAGGAAAAGCTATTGCTGATTTATTTTACAAAGTTTTAGAAGACAATGACTTAATAGAAAAATTGCAGAGTATTACTGTTGACAACGCCGCTTCAAATACGACATTTGTTGAAAAGCTTTCTATTCTGATTAATCATAAGTTCAAAACAAATTTAAATCCTTTGGACATGCACTTTAAGTGTTTTGCTCATGTTATAAATTTAGCAGCACAAGACTTTATTCGTAATTTGGATATAGATGAAGTACAAATTGATGTAGATGCCTATGAAGAAGATGAAGATAATGAAGATTGAGAGGAATCTGAAGAACTGGAAGAAATACCAACGAGCACTTGCGAAAAGAAGGTAATGTGGAAAGTAAGAACACGTTTCAAAAAATTAAAATTCTCGGAGCAACTACGTCAAAAGTTGGAGAATTGTTGCAACACTTTTGAAGTAAAGATGGAAGCTCCAAAAATGGATGTCTCTACTCGTTGGTTTTCCACACATGATTTAATAAGCTCAGCATTAAAAATGAAGGACCCTCTCAATATGTTATCCCTGGCAATTAGGCGAAAATTGAAGGAAAATCGAATTCGCTCCCCGTTCGCTCCCCGTTCGATTTTCGCTCAATCCAACGCAAAACAACAATATAAAATGACTTAAAAGATATTGCAAATGAATAATGGATGCCTCCTCTATTAGTTTGCACTTGCACAATCTTCAAAAATTGGCAAATTAATAATAAAAATAGTGAAAATAAGTAAGTTGTTTAAGCCAACTAACCTGCAAAGATTGACAACCAATCAGAGGAGATCACGTGCTTTTCCGCACGAAAATCAAATCACTCTTGTTGACTTAAAGAATATATAAGAACAAAAATCAAAAGTTTAAATAAAAATGATCAATTATTTATTTATTATCACTATTGAAAGAATAATTATTTCATTTCTTAAAAACGAAATGTTACAATTAAATAAATTAAATTTAAAAGTTAACTAATAAAATCCACAAAAAAAATAAAATTAAAATATTTATCTACCACAAAATTAACAATTAAAAAAAATAAACTTCAATTACACAAAAAATAAAATTGAGATATTAAGATAATAAAAATTAAAATGTACGACAGGTAGTAGCAGATAGGGGCACAAAAATAAATTTGCAAGAAAAAATCTAATAAAGATCTAAAATAGTTGTTCATACACAGAAATATACAATTTAATTATTTAAATTAATAACAAAAATTATCAAACGCTGAAAACCACCCTAAATAATAGCACTCGGAAAAAATTAAAAAGAAAAATATCAATTTGCGCAAAAAATTCTAAAAAATATCTAAAATGGAAAAACATACTCTGAAATATTAATTTTGTCCATACTTTCTTTTATAATTATGCCTCGCCAGAAAAATTTGGCAAAATACACTAAAAAATTTTCAGACAAATATCAATTATTTTCCATATTTCCAGATCTAATTTTAAACTATTTTATCTAGTAACGAACAAAATTGAACAAAAGTTGAAGAACTGCGCGTTACTTTCAACTTGTCAAAAAATGAAAATTCAATCAATTTTTGCCTCGCCAGAAAAATTTGGCAAAATACACAAAAAAATTTTGAGACAAATATTAATTATTTTCCATATTTCTAGATCTAATTTCAAACTTTTTTATCTACAACCGAACAAAATTAAACAAGAATAAAAAAACTGCGCGTTACTTTCAAATCGTGAAAAAATGAAAATTTAATCAATTTTTGCCTCGCCAGAAAAATTTAACAAAATACTCAAAAAAATTTTCAGACAAATATCACTTATTTTTCATATTTCTAGATCTAATTTCCATCTTTTTTATCTACAACCGAACGAAATTAAACAAAAATTGAAAAACTGCGCGTTACTTCCAAATCGTGAAAAAATGAAAATTCAAATAATTTTTGCCTCGCCAGAAAAATTTGGTAAAATACACAATAAAATTTTCAGACAAATATTAATTATTTTTTATATTTCTAGATCTAATTTCAAACTTTTTCATTTATTACCGGACAAAATTGAACAAAAATTGAAGAACTGCGCGTTACTTCCAAATCGTAAAAAAATGAAAATTTAATCAATTTTTGCCTCGCCAGAAAAATTTGGCAAAATACACAAAAACATTTTCAGACAAATATCAATTATTTTTCATATTTCTAGATCTAATTTTAAACTTTTTTGTCTACAACCGAACAAAATTGAACAAAAATTAAAAAACTGCGCGTTACTTTCAACTAGTCAAAAAATGAAAATTCAATCAATTTTTGCCTCGCCAGAAAAATTTGGCAAAATACACAAAAAAATTTTGAGACAAATATGAATTATTTTCCATATTTCTAGATCTAATTAAAAACTTTTTTATCTATAACCGAACAAAATTGAACAAAAATTGAAGAACTGCGTGTTATTTTCAACATGTCAAACAATAAAAATTCAATCAATTTTTGCCTCACCGGAAAAATTTGGCAAAATACACAAAAAAATTTTGAGACAAATATTAATTATTTTCCATATTTCTAGATCTAATTACAAACTTTTTTTATCTATAACCGAACAGAATTGAACAAAAATTGAAAAACTGCGCGTTACTTCCAAATCGTAAAAAAATGAAAATTTAATCAATTTTTGCCTCGACAGAAAAATTTGGCAAAATACACAAAAAAATTTTGAGACAAATATTAATTATTTTCCATATTTCTAGATCTAATTTCAAACTATTTTATTTATTACCGAACAAAAATGAACAAAAATTGATAAACTGCGCGTTACTTTCAACTTGTCAAAAATTGATTAAATTTTCATTTTTTCACGATTTGGAAGTAACGCGCAGTTTTTCAATTTTTGTTCAATTTTGTTCGGTAATAAATGAAAAAGTTTGAAATTAGATCTAGAAATATGAAAAATAATTGATATTTGTCTGAAATTTTTTTTGTGTATTTTGCCAAATTTTTCTGGCGAGGCAAAAATTTTTTAAATTTTCATTTTTTCACGATTTGGAAGTACCGCGCAGTTTTTTAATTTTTGTTCAATTTTGTTCGGTTGTAGATAAAAAAGTTTGAAATTAAATCTAAAAATATGGAAAATAATTAATATTTGTCTCAAAATGTTTTTGTGTATTTTGCCAAATTTTTCTGGTGAGGCAAAAATTGATTGGATTTTTATTTTTTGACAAGTTGAAAGTAACGCGCAGTTCTTCACTTTTTGTTCAATTTTGTTCGGTTGTAGATAAAAAAGTTTGAAATTAAATCTAGAAATATGAAAAATAATTGATATTTGTCTTAACATTTTTTTTGTGTATTTTGCCAAATTTTTCTGGCGAGGCAAAAATTGATTAAATTTATATTTTTTCACGATTTGAAAGTAACGCGCAGTTTTTCACTTTTTGTTCAATTTTGTTCGGTTGTAGATAAAAAAGTTTGAAATTAAGTCTAGAAATATGGAAAATAATTAATCTTTGTCTCAAAATTTTTTTGTGTATTTTGCCAAATTTTTCTGGCGAGGCAAAAATTGATTAAATTTATATTTTTTCACGATTTGAAAGTAACGCGCAGTTCTTCAATTTTTGTTCAATTTTGTTGGTTATAGATAAAAAAATTTGAAATTAGATCTAGAAATAAGGAATATAATTAATATTTGTCTCAACATTTTTTTGTGTATTTTGCCAAATTTTTCTGGCGAGGCAAAAATTGATTAAATTTTCATTTTTTCACGATTTGGAAGTAACGCGCAGTTTTTCACTTTTTGTTCAATTTTGTTCGGTAATAAATGAAAAAGTTTGAAATTAGATCTAGAAATATGGAATATAATTAATATTTGACTCAACATTTTTTTGTGTATTTTGCCAAATTTTTCTGGCGAGGGCAAAAATTGATTGTATTTTCATTTTTTGACAAGTTGAAAGTAACGCGCAGTTCTTTAATTTTTGTTGAATTTTGTTCGGTACTAATAGAAAAAGTTTGACATTAGATCTAGATATATGAAAAATAAGTGATATTTGTCTGAAAATTTTTTTGTGTATTTTGCCAAATTTTTCTGGGTAGGCAAAAATTGATTAAATTTTCATTTTTTCACGATTTGGAAGTAACGCGCAGTTTTTCACTTTTTGTTCAATTTTGTTCGGTTGTAGATAAAAAAGTTTGAAATCAGATCTAGAAATATGGAAAATAATTGATATTTGTCTTAACATTTTTTTGTGTATTTTGCCAAATTTTTCTGGCGAGGCAAAAATTGATTAAATTAAAAGTGATAAAAAAGTTTGAAATTAGATCTTGAAATATGGAAAATAATTAATATTTGTCACAAAATTTTTTTGTGTATTTTGCCAAATTTTTCTGGCGAGGGCAAAAATTGATTGAATTTTCATTTTTTAACAAGTTGAAAGTAACGCGCAGTTCTTCAATTTTTGTTTAATTTTCATCAGTAATAAATGAAAAAGTTTGAAATTAGATCTAGAAATATGAAAAATAATTGATATTTGTCTGAAAATTTTTTTGTGTATTTTGTTAAATTTTTCTGGCGCGGCAAAAATTGATTAAATTTACATTTTTTCACGATTTGAAAATAACGCGCTGTTTTTCAATTCTTGTTTCATATTGTTCGGTTGTAGATAAAAAAGTTTGAAATTAGATCTAGAAATATGGAAAATAATTAATATTTGTCTCAAAATTTTTTTTTGTGTTTTGCCAAATTTTTCTGGCGAGGCAAAAATTGATTGAATTTTCATTTTTTGACAAGTTGAAAGTAAAGCGCAGTTCTTCAATTTTTGTTCAATTTTGTTCGGTAATAAATGAGAAAGTTTGAAATTATATTTAGAAATAAGAAAAATAATTGATATTTGTCTGAAAATTTTTGTGTGTATTTTGCCAAATTTTTCTGGCGAGGCAAAAATTGATTGAATTTTCATTTTTTGACTAGTTGAAAGTAACGCGCAGTTTTTTAATTTTTGTTCAATTCTGTTCGTTACTAGATAAAATAGTTCAAAATTAGATCTAGAAATATGGAAAATAATTGATATTTGTCTGAAAATTTTTTAGTGTATTTTGCCAAATTTTTTTTCCGAGTGGTATCATTTAGGGTGGTTTTTAGCGTTTGATAATTTTTGTTATTAATTTAAATAATTAAATTGTATATTTCTGTGTATGATTAACTATTTTAGATCTTTATTAGATTTTTTTGTGCAAATTTATTTTTGTGCCCCTGTCTGCTACTACCTGTCGTACATTTTAATTTTTATTATCTTAATATCTCAATTTTATTTTTTGTGTAATTGAAGTTTTTTTTTTTTTTAATTGTTAATTTTGTGGTAGATAAATATTTTAATTTTATTTTTTTTTTGGATTTTATTAGTTAACTTTTAAATTTAATTTATTTAATTGTAACATTTCGTTTTTAAGAAATTAAATAATTATTCTTTCAATAGTGATATTAAATAAATAATTGTTCAATTTTATTTAAACTTTTGATTTTTGTTTCTATATATTCTTTAAGTCAACAAGAGTGATTTGATTTTCGTGCGGAAAAGCACGTGACCCCCTCTGATTGGTTGTCAATCTTTGCAGGTTAGTTGGCTTAAACAACTTACTTATTTTCACTATTTTTATTATTAATTTGCCAATTTTTGAAGATTGTGCAAGTGCAAACTAATAGAGGAGGCATCCATTATTCATTTGCAATAACTTTTAAGTCATTTTATATTGTTGTTTTGCGTTGGATTGAGCGAAAATCGAACGGGAAGCGAACGGGGAGCGAATAGATTTTTCTTCAATTTTCGCCTAATTGCCAGGGATGTATTTCAAATTGTAAGTTGAAACATCTGTTGATGAACGAATCTGAGTGGGAAATTTTAAATTCATCAGTTGTGTATTAACGAAATTTTAAAATACTCTGCAAAACCCTCTCTGGTTACAAATATATTACGCTTCCATCAGTAATAGTAGGATTTAATATCCTCCTGGACAAATTAGAAGAAACGATTCAAAAATTATTTCAAAAGAGAAAAAAATCTGATATTATTATTATATTATTCTCGATCCACGGCACAAAGTGAAATTTTTTAAAAAGACCAAATGGGGCAAGGAAATGTAAGTATTGTCTGTTGAAAAATTTGAAAAAATTTATAAAGAAAATTATGCTGAAAAGAACGTAGAAGTTGCTACAAACGACAATCAAGAAGACAATGATGATTTAGATTTCTTTGAGGATACAAATAATACTGATATCATAGATTTAAATTCTTTTTATAAAAGTGCAAAAAAATCTTCTAAAACTTCTTGGCGTGAAGAGCTTGATAGATATCTGGAATCACCTTGCGCTGACAATGAAACGGACATAGCGAAATGGTGGAAAGAAAATAAAGAAATTTATCCCACCTTGAATCGAATGGCTAGAGACTTCCTGAGCATTCAAGCTACGTCCGTTCCCTCTGAACGTCTATTTTCGAAGGCTGGGCTGACAATTAAAAAAAATAGAAACCGACTTACCAACGAATCTGCCCGAACTTGCATGTGTCTCCATTCTTGGGTCAATTGCAGTTTAACATCGAACATACAAGCTCGTCTATCTGCTCAAAATGCTTGAAATTTATAAAAAAATTATGTTCGACTTTAACCTGTTATTTTAAATGTTAATAAAAATAAACATGTTGCAAATCTCTTTTATAATATGTGTTATAGAAATTAATTATTACTTCAATAAAAAATTTATGTCATTTATTAAAATTAAAAATGATTATATTTTTCATACAAATAAGTTTAATAAAAGAAAATTCTGTGATAATATTTATTTGTCTAGATTCTAGCTAGCTAAATTTAATACTTATAAATAAACACACTGAAACAAGTGTCCGGTTAAGCCCTATTTAACATAACTGTCTGGTTATTTTAACCAGACTTCTGGTTAATTTTACTAGACTTCTAGTTAACCGGAATTCCTGTTATTTTAACCTCTCATTTTTTTCAGTGTAAATATGGAGAGCCACTAAATCTATCTACTTTTCAAAATTTGACCATCCACTCTCTAACTTTAAATATTGAAATTGATAAAAGTTTTCCCTAATTTTTGTTTCACTATTTGAATTAATTCATTTTAATTTTTAACTAAAGTTTTAGTGCAAAGTGACTAAAAAAAATATATTGACTTCAAAAAGCAAAAAATATTTTAGTAATTTCAAATAAATTTATTTGCATGGAATTGAAACACATTTAATTAGGCACGCTAAAACATGATATTTACAATTTATTAACGTTTAAAGTATATTTTCAAGACTCGCTTGAAGTTGCTTGACAATTCAAGATTCTTGATATTTTTAAACAATTCAACAACAATATTTTTTCTTGACAGGCGAGAATAAATATCGATATTGATATACTCTTGTCATTTCTTGCTCGAATGCATCACTACAATTTCAACATGAACTGACATTAAAAAACATGTTAGCAAAAATGTTTAATCCAATGTTTAAAACATATAATTTTGAAGACTAAATTAAACGTACAACATTTTACAAGTGGAGAAAAACAAAATTTTAATTTTCGTTGGACTTAAAAAAAAAAGTTAAAAAAAACAACTGCACTGAGAAAAAAGGTTTAGTTTTACCAACAATATTTTTTAGTTGACCATTGTTGGTTGTAACAACAATATTTTGATTGGTATAACAAAACGATTTGGTTGGCGTAACACATCAAGTTGTTTGGGACAACCGTATTATTTTGTTGCTCTTATTTGGTTGAACCAAAGATAACACAGCCACACAAAAAAAAGTACCCGAGTTGGGGAATGAGACTACCCATTCCTTATGTATTTTGATGCGCTAAATCCGAATCCGTCCTCAGAATTGGTCCATCAGATCAAGTTTTGACCCTAACCTCAAAATTAATAAAATGACACTTTTTGAACATTAGAATTTGAACTCGACTTAACTTTAATACATGCCTAGGACCAATAGAAAGCTTGAATTATTACCTTTAAAACGCTTTTTTTAGAAATTGTTCTACGATGATTTTTAACAAAGTTATGATGTTTTACTTAAAATATGACTTTTTTCTATATGTTAAAAACACATCAATTATTGAGGTGTTATTGTGCAAAGGAAAAAAATAATTCTAAGTAAAACATCAGAACTTCGTTAAAAATCATCGTAGAACAATTTCTAAAAAAGCGTTTTAAAGGTAATAATTCAAGCTTTCTATTGGTCCTAGGCATGTATTAAAGTTAAGTCGAGTTCAAATTCTAATGTTCAAAAAGTGTCATTTTATTAATTTTGAGGTTAGGGTCAAAATCTGATCTGATGGACCAATTCTGAGGACGGATTCGGATTCAACTGTTTAACTATAAGGTTTATTCCATATTGGTCATTCATATCTCTCATGGGCTTGTAGTTAGCCTACTGGACTGGCAGCTGGAAAACCCGGGTTCGAATCTTCATGACCAATGAAATTTTTCTGTTTCAGGTTTTCATTAATATGAAATTTCTACATTCTCATCTGATTATATTTGTGTAATTAAATTAATAACATGTGAATTATGTAATTATATGTGTTGGCCGACCGAAAATTCGCACCTGGGTTAGTTAGCTCCCAAATAAAATTTTTTTTTTATGAGAACCAAAATTTTTGTTATCCCGAATAAAAAAATATAGTTGTGACAACCAAAAATTTTTGTTATGCCAACAAACAACACTGAACCAAATAATTTAGTTGTCTCAACCAAATAGTTTGATTGACTAAATAACAACCAAATAATTTGGTTGGCTCAACCAAATTCTCGTTGCTATGACTAAACATTTTTCTCAGTGTGCGCATGTGAAATGTTTGTGTTGTAGTGCGCACGTTTACACAGTTGTGGTGCACTACTGCGTAGGTGCAACAATATGTTGTGCATAAAAAAATGTTCAGTTTAACATGCTTGACACGAATAGTGCCAGGGCGCATTGTTACAAACTGTAATAACATGGTAAAATGAACATTTTTGTAAGTTGCCTATTGGAAAAAGTAGGTGAACTTTGAAGTGTGTACGACGATGAACGAAGTTTTCTCGGTATCGTATTAATATAATAGAAGAAGATAAATTAAGATTATTATATTATATATACAGTCGAACCTGGATAAGTGAAACCTGGATAAGTGAAAAACCTCTATAAGTGACTGGCTATCGCCAGGTCCCTTCATTTTCCCATGTAAAAACCTCTATAAGTGAGTAATCTGTAAGTGACCGGTCATTTTTTTCTGCAAGACCTCTATAACTGAAAGAAACGTCTCTCCAACCTCTGTAAGTGAACATACTTTCCTTCATTTTTCTCGGCTAAACCTCTATAAGTGAAAGAAACGTCTGTCGAATCTCTATAAGTGAAAATCTCTTCTGTATTTAAATTTTCTAAAGGGCAGTAGTAAATAAACAATAACTAAAATTTCAATAGATATATCGGAACAAAGGCGCTCTGTTGAAATAATAGTTAGTATGTGACGAAGAAGTAGACAAAAATTTGACTATTAAAGAGGTTTCAATCCCTAAACATCAAGAAGATTTAGCTGCTCTAGAAACGGGTCATAGATTTTTTGAATTTTTGACAAAAATTAATAAATCCGTATTTGACAAAATTTATGAACTTGAGAAGCTATAGTAAATAAAAGTAAAGTCCAAAAACAAACAAAATTGATAGACTTTTTTCAATCAATTAATTAATATTCATGTAAATTGGTGAATTACTTTTTGATAAAATAATCTTTTAATAAATTATTCAAATAATTAAATTTCGTATTCCTTGTAGATTAACAAAACCTCTATAAGTGTCAGAGGCCGCTCTTCGACCTCCATAAGGGAACGTTCACAAATTACGAAACGTTTTTTTCAGAAAATTTTGACCCCCCCCCCCTTCCCATGTAACACGTCGTTACATACATTAGCGCCATTTTTTCTGCTGATCGTAACAAACTGCTTGACCCCCCCCCCCCACCAACCCCTAAAAATGTTACGTAATTTGTGAACGCTCCTAAGCGAAAACCTCTATAAGTGAAAAACCTCTATAAGTGACAAAAAATTCTCGGTCCCTTGAAATGTCACTTATCCAGGTTCGACTGTATATATATGTACAGATAATAATAAAGATTAATTAAATACTTCATTCATAAACGAAATTTAAATAAACGAATTCATAATTCAACGATATTACACGTAAAAAAATGCTGTAATTGCATCTACTCCAGGAAACTAGTAGTCAAAATACTCCAGGCTGTGGTGACAGCAGCCTCAACTGTAGTGAATGTAGCTACAGTTATGAGATACATGAGTTGCGTGAGCATGCGCGGTAATGCTCTACTCAGCTGACAATCGAAATTAATCGAAATTGTGTTAACCTTTACTCCAGGCTGTAGCTATCCTATATATTACTATTTTTTGTGATTCCCATTACTCCAGTTGAAGTAAGCTGAACTCCAGTTTTTTTTACGTGTAGCTTACAAACCAATTATTATTAGATTTATTATTAAAATACAAACTAATTATGTTTAAGGATTCAATTATAAAAAATATTTAATTAAAATCTATTTTCATTTTATGTTCACACAAAAAAATTTTGATTAAAGAAAAAATTTCACAAACCAAATATTATGCAATTTAATTTAAAATTTTAGAGACAGGAGGGGGTTGAAGATTTGGGTATAGTAAGAATATTGAGTTTTTCAAAAAATCGTAGCCGCTAAATAACATAATGAAAAAAATTTTTACCTATACGTTTTAGAAACGATTTTTCCTGCTCTTTCACATAGTGATTTTTTTTTTTAAATTAAAATTTAACCCTTTTTTTAAATTAAAAATTTTTTTGACTTTTTTTCAAAATAGACCCTTTTTTTCTCTTTTTTGTCTTAAAAGAAAGCTCAACTTGTGTACTTAAACATACCAAATATACTTATAACAAGTATTTTGGCTAATTTTATGATTTATAAATAAATATTTATATAAAATTAAATAACAAATAAATATAATCCTTAATAATAAAGGTAGAGTGTTAAATTTTTTTTATTAGGAAAGTTTTACAATCCTACATTAAATAATATCTAGCTAAAGTATTTCCAACCATTGAAAATTTAAATCAAAATTCATAACACAACATTAAACGCGCACTAAAATTCAAACATCTATAATTTAAGTTTGGATGAAAAAATGTTAAACATTTTCTCCAAGAGGAAGCAGAAAATAATTAAATCAAGTTTTAAAAATGATGCACATAATTTTAAGTATTAGGATAAAAAAATTTTAATTATTATT
This sequence comes from Ganaspis brasiliensis, assembly GCA_037103525.1. NCBI lineage: Eukaryota > Metazoa > Arthropoda > Insecta > Hymenoptera > Figitidae > Ganaspis > Ganaspis brasiliensis. Next base: position 8,715,807 of record JAZKLR010000085.1, on the reverse strand, counting down.
ATAAAAAAATTTAAAGGTTTGTAATTTTTAAAACGATATATATAAAATTAAATTATACAAATTATTATGAAGAAATATAATATTTAATTATTAAAACATGAATAATAACTGTTCTGTAGAAAATGACATAAAAATATTAGGCTTGGTGGTTACACAAGTAGGTAGCTTTAACGAAGTTGTGCAGCGCGACGCGGCTCATGCATAAAGATGTGGATGTAAAAATGTCTTATTTAAATTTTCATTGGTTGGAAATACTTTAGCTAGATATTATTTAATGTAGGATTGTAAAACCTTCCTAATAAAAAAAATTTAACATTCTACCTTTATTTTTAAGGATTATATTTATTTGTTAATTAATTTTATATAAATATTTATTTATAAATCATACAATTGTCCAAAATGCTTGATATAGGGCTCGTTGGATGCCCATTTTGATAAGCTTTAAAGTGGTGTATTCAGAATTGCCATAACTTAATTTTTTTTTAAATTATTTCAATTTTTATAAATTTTTATTAATTAATTAATTAATAATTCGAAAGCAACAAAAAACGTCATTTTGTTCTTTTGGTATGTTTAAAGTACACAAGTTGAGCTTTCTTTTAAGACAAAAAAAAGAAAAAAAGGGTCTATTTTGAAAAAAAGTCAAAAAAATTTTTAATTTAAAAAAAAGGGTTAAATTTTAATTAAAAAAAAAATTCACTATGTGAAAGAGCAGGAAAAATCGTTTCGAAAACGTATAGGTAAAAATTTTTTTCATTATGTTATTTAGCGGCTACGATTTTTTGAAAAACTCAATGTTCTTACTTTACCCAAATCTTCAACCCCCTCCTGTCTCTACAATTTTAAATTAAATTGCATAATATTTGGTGGTTAAAGTACTTACCCATAGCACTAAAGTTTGTGTAAATATTAGTCAGATTCAACAACTTTTAATTTTGACGCTGGACACTTGAGAAAATATGCCCCGTATATAATTATGTGTATATGTGTATATGTGTAATTATGTTTGTGAAGTTATATGTATGTGTTTGTGAGTGTGTGTGTTTATGTAAGTATGTGTATGTGTGCAAATGAATATATGTATAGATGAGTGCAATATATATATATATATATATATACAGATTTGTATCTGTGTATGTATGAGAGTATATGTAAAAATGTGACTTAATCGTGCATCTCAGCTTCTAATTATTTTTTCTTAATTTTTTTTTAAAACTAATTTGATTGATTTTGCCTAATACTCTGACAAATTTTACATGAATCAGCTGCGTCGTTTTAAAGAGATGCTCGGACAAAAATTCTAGGCAGATCGACAATTTTTTTTTTATTTTCGTGATTCTTATCACTCCAAACGAAAAAGTATGTAAAAAATTTTTGAGTTTGATGCAATGTTCAGATAAAATTTTGATTTTATTTATGTAGATAGATATGTTGTGAGAAACATAAAAAAATTAATGCGAAAAGATTAGAAGTAATCTGACAAAATGTCGATAATCTAAAAAAATTTGACTTATTCAATTTTTTTGAAAGATTATCATATTTTTTGTTCTAATTAAAATTTTTGAATTTTCTAAGATTGCAAACATAACTTGGGTCAATACCTAATATAGGGGAGAGTAGTCAGAGTTGGACAGTGGTCAGAGTTGAATCATCGCGTTTATTTTGTTTTATTCTTAGTAGATCCATGTGTCTTTGTGTGTAAGTACTTGTTAGCAATGCCAGCAAACTTTTTACATGGATTGCAGTGAAGTCTGTAAACTATATAGACGTATTAAGCGAGTCCGTGTTATACGCTCAACAAAAAACGTTTTTGTAGTTTCAAAATTAGATAATTAAATGTAGAAGAAATATGTCAAAGACAAATTAAGTTGACTAAAATTGTTCATTAAGATGTTATACGAAAATGTGGAACGTAATTTGTTGTTTGTGTAAAGCGTTCATAGTGTGTGTGCACTGTTAGAAAAAACCTGAAAATTAATGCACTTTTAATTCATTCACGTTACTGAGTTCTCATTTAATGTTGAAGGAAAGTTATGATAATTCACAAATAAATTTAATTTCATTCAAGTATGCATTAATTTTAATTTAATTGCGCATTAAAGTAAAATTAATGCAATAATACCTTAAATTTGAGTTACCGATGAATGACAGTTATTTTCGCGTCGATAATAAGATAAGTTGCAGAATTATTGTAGTGCAGTTTGTGGTACAATTTTATAATACTTATAGTGTAAATCGTGTTCAAAATAAACTTCTTTGATGAAGATTAAAATGAGCTTTAACTTTGTGACTATTATGGTTTCTTGCCTCTTTATTTTTAATAACTGAATTTAATGAATATTGTAACCAACAATTTGTAGGTTATGTTTTCAGTGCGTCTATTTCTATTCGCGTGTATATTTTGCAAACAAATGAATAATTATTAATTTAAACAAATAGTTCATTGAAATCTAAGACAATATGAATGGATTTTCATTCACCTACACTGAGAAAATAAGCCTTTAGACAATTTATAGGTTAAGAGACTCTGAACAAAACACACAAGATACGATACTGTCGATCACAAACAAACTTCAAGGTTAACAGTAGCATTCAATCTGCTAATAATAAACAAAGAGCTTTGCAGGTGCTATATCAACAACCTGTCTTTGCTAAATTTAATCAAAAATTGGTTATATTTAGTCAACTTATTTTCTCAGTGTATGTTGGAAGTTTTTTCCAACCACGTACATTAAAATTAATGCACATGTGCATGAATTTTCAATCACGCGTAACTGAATTTTCAGTCACGGGTTTTTAATTTTCATTTACGTGAATGGAAATAAAAACTTTCAGCATATGTGAGTGAAAATTCAGTCAGATTTTTCTAACAGTGTGTGATATGAAGCTAAACGACGCTTGAGTCAAGGTTGGTACACCCAAAATTCTGCAATTCTGAAGCATTTTTGCAATGAAAATGAATTTGTTAACTTAAAAAGGTGACAAAAACTTCATTTCTATTGAAAAGAAAGAAAATTCAAATTTTTGGTAATGCTTTTTCACTTTCAGATCAATTTCGCGATACAAGAAGAAATGAGATTTATTTTAATTTCACGTTTCCTTTTGTCATTTGCAAATGTATTTGAGTGTCATTCTATCATGCGAAGGTCATTTTCAATCATTTATCTTCATATTTCATTGATTTTCTACAGTGACCCAACTCTGACTACCTTTTTTTTTTTTTTTAATTGCCTATAACTCCTAAACTTTTGGTCCAAATTTTTTGCAATGTTTAGCAAAAACATTGCATTTTAGTAGAACTTTCCAATAATATAAGAGACATTGCATAATTCGGCCTTCAGGAGAAGTTATAGAGAAAAGTCAAAACTATATCCAACTCTGACTAAACTCCCCTACCAAAAAATTTTGTTTAAATCGGTCAACTCGTTTGAATGTAATTACATTCAAACGAGTTCAAAATTTTGTGATATATATATATGTGTGTGTGTGTATACATGCAGTATAAACATTATTCTTTAACTTAAATGTAAAGTTATATGTGTGAGTGTGTGTTTGTGTGTATATTGTGTGTATGTATATATGTATATATACACTGAGAAAAAAGGTTTAGTTTTAGTAACAATATTTTTTAGTTGACCATTGTTGGTTGTAACAACAATATTTTGATTGGTATAACAAAAAGATTTGGTTGGCGTAACACATCAAGTTGTTTGGGACAACCATATTATTTTGTTGCTCTTATTTGGTTGAACCAAACATAATTTAGTTGTGACAACCAAACATAATTTGGTTGTGACAACCAAACAGAAATTGATTGTGACATCCAAACATAATTTGGTTGTGACAACCAAACAAGTATTAAAAAGAATTGGTGATTAGTTTGTAAGTAAGCTGCCGATAATAATATAAATAAAATCTAAATAAAAACCAATACCAGACGGTCGGCCGAACCTGGGTCTGATAGTTGAGCCAACGGTGTCTGTTACTGAACTGTCTAGCTATAAGGTTTATTCCATATTGGTCATTAATATCTCTCATGGGCTGGTGGTTAGCCTACTGGACTGGCAGCTGGAAAACCCGGGTTCGAATCTTCATGACTAATGAAATTTTTCTGTTTCAGGTTTTCATTAATATGAAATTTCTACATTCTCATCTGATTATATTTGTGTAATTAAATTAATAACATGTGAATTATGTAATTATATGTGTTGGCCGACCGAAAATTCGCACCTGGGTTAGTTAGCTCCCAAATAAAAATTTTTTTTATGACAACCAAAATTTTTGTTATCCCGAATAAAAAAAATATAGTTGTAACAATCAAAGTTTTTGTTATGCCAACAAACAATACTGAACCAAATAATTTAGTTGTCTCAACCAAAAAGTTTGGTTGATTAAATAACAAGCAAATAATTTGGTTGGTTTCGTTCCGTGTCTCTGGCACGAAACAAAAGTCCTATCGACTTTCGTTTCTTGACCTTGGAACGCAACAAAACTGATTTTTAATTTCGTTTCGTTTCCGTGCCCATTCCTGATTTTATTTTACGTGCACTTTAAGAAAAAAATCGGAGAAAATTTTTTTTTGAAAAATTTTTTTTTTTAAATTTTGAAATTGTTCTATTTTTGATAATTTTGAACTGATATAACTGGCTAACAAAGATGACTTGTATTTTTTTACCAAGAAAAAGTGCACCAAGGATGAAGTTGATCCGACTATTTTTACTCAAGTTATCCGATGACAAAATTTTTTCCACAACAGACCGACCGATAGACAGACAGACAGACAGACATCTTCGAAAAACGCATTTTTGGGAATCAGGAGGTCTCAAAACGTCGAGAAATGTTGGTTTTAGCAAAACTTCAAAATCGCACAAATTTTGGACCTTCTCATTTAGGATGAGAATGTAAAAATCTCTGTGTCTAGTTTTAGATATTTATAAGTTTAATAACTCTCGACATACATTAACGATTATATAAATGAATCGTTAAATAAAATCGTCGAGAAAAAATAAAATACCTAAATCGCACGTAATATTGAGGTAGCGTTATTACAACAGTATACACAGAGTATATTGTCAATTTTGCAGTGTAAAATTGTATCGCTATTATAGAGCAACATATTATTATAAATAAGCTTCAATAACAATTTTTTAATATCTTACTTAATAAAGTAAGCAATTGAAAAAACAAAAGTAGGTCTTTAGTACTGTAATTTTATTTATGAAAAATTACTCTAATCAATAATATAGCTAAAGTACTCACTTGATTTTGAAAAAATCCGTCCTTGACGTTTTAACACTTTTATAAAGCGTTATCATTTTTTTTTATTTATCTAATGATAAATAGGATTAAAATCTTTCTATAAACAAAAATAAAGAAAGAAATTCTTTAAAAACTTTTTTTGAGCCTTTCTGCTAAGTTATTATCAAAGTACTAAATGAAGCTTTGACTTTAAATAATAAAAAATGCGCCAGCAATTGTTATTTTTTGTTTCTTTTTTTATTGAAATAAATGAAATATGTACTATAGTTCAACTCTTTATATATACATGCAATAGTTGTTCCGCCCCTCTTTAATGCCAAAACACGTACGAAGATTCTTATCCAATTTTACCTGTTCAGGATTTCGTGACGCATAAAATTAATTTTCTTCAAGAGCAATAACAGCGACACAAAAAACATAAAATTGATTTGAAGAAATCATGACTATAAAAAAATATAATATCTAACAAAACTTTTAACTATTAAAAATAAAAACTGTTACTTTTGCTATTCTCTTCTTTATCATTCTTCTAACAATTTTTCATATTTTATCAGGTATAGAAATGATGATGCCATAAAAAAAATCCAGAAATATAAAAAATCTTTTTTTAATACTAAATTTATTGCACGTTCTTTTAAATTTGTTTATTTATTTTCTAATTATCATAAAATTTTAAGAATTAAAATATTTTTTGTTGGGCCTTTAAATTATCTAAAATTTAAAATTTAAGAAAAAATCTTTTTTTTAAAATTAACTAGTAACAATAAGTTTTTAAAATTTGCTAGGATTTATCAAAAAATAAATAGTATTCTGCAAAGTGAATAAGTAATAAAAAATTCACAAAAAAAACGCGAAAAATCGCATATAAATTTCCACCTTTGTTTATTTTTGACTAAGTTGTTTGCGTTCAAGTTACGAACACATAATGCTTTTTCATAGAAACTTAGAAACTATACTTGATTCAAGTATCTAAATCATTAAAATTAAGAATCTTGTTCAATTTAAATAATAATATTTTAAATATTAAAGAAGAAGAAAATTACAGAGGTATATCTCAAAAACGCAAAATTTATTCAAAATAAAAATTGTTCTTTTTATTATCTCTCTCTTGTCATTTTTTATTTCATATTGGGTTTTCTGAGATTTCGCGAAAAATAAAAATTTAATTTCCTTCACTGATAATAACAGCGAAACAAAAAGCATAAAGTTAAAATATACAGAATAAAAACGACTTTTAACATAATTAAATATTTAACAAAAATGTAAAATATCTATTCAAAATAAAAGAGCTGCTTTTATTGTCCTCTTTTTTATCAATTTTTTTATTACAAGCTTCATTTTCTTCATATTTTATTACGCATAAAAATTATGATGTCTAAAAAAATCCAGAAGTAAAAAAACATTTTTTTTAAAACCGTTTTTACGTTATTTTTTATATTTTTCTGAAAGGAAATTATCATAAAGTTTATTTATTTATTTATTTATTTATTTATTATTATTATATACGGGCTTACAAATGTAAAAATTTGCCCTTTTGTACTAAAGTACTAACTTATAATTTAATTAATACACTGTAAATATCAGGATATTCGAATAATTCAGAGTTATACATTATGATGATAACATTTTTGGGTTCTAACGTTCAGTCAATTTCAAGCATGAAAAACAATAATAGAAAAGTATGATGTTCAGAACTAATATATGTGCCTATGAGAGAGAAGAATACTATTTTAAAATAAAAAATTTAAGCAAAATTAGACATGCACGACATGTTAACATTGTTTATGTTAAGTGCCTAAGTATAGTCATTAAATCAAGAAATTAACTTTTTTGAGGGATAAAGTTGTAAGGATTTTAATTTTTTTGGTTAAACCTGTCGATTATGCAGTCAAACTTATTAATGAGTAGGGGACACCGGGACTGGTTGTGCTATTTTGCACTCTTCGTTGTTTAACTTCGTTAATATTTAATTTATGAAAACTTTATCGTACAGGTAACCTGCTCTAACATTTCAGCTTTCATTTAAAAAAAAAGTCCCGTTATTACTTTTAGTTTTTTTTGGGAACATTGGTTTTGGAGAAATCGAAAGTGACCCAACCCGCCCCGGACCGGGGCAGATTGGGTCATGATAAAAATGTTACTGTTTAAATGTTAAAACATTACTTTATATAATAAACTTAGCTTTTAGGGTTATTTTATAATAAAAGGAATTGGAAAATAAATATATTGAAATTAGAGCAGTGAATGTATAAAATTATAAAATAAAAAAATTGCTCATATTGAAAAAACGTATTTTATAATTCCTAATTGTTAAAAAGTATTATTATTCATGTTAATTGACTGAAATAAATTACTAATAGTGAAATTTAAATAAATTAATGTAGTTTATTAATGTAGTATAAGTATATGGTAGATGCCTGATGCATTTGGGCGACCCGACTAACCCCGGTCAAAACGATCCCACTGATCCCGCCTGTGTTTTTTAAATATTTTTTTTTTTTTCTATCGATACTGCAAATATAAATTAAAATCTCTTCATTGTCCTTTAAAAGCTCCTATTCAAAGATCAAAATTTGATAATTAAACTTTTTCCAAACTGTTACTCAGGAACATATAACAAAAAACCCAGTGTTTAAAAATTTACTTTGGAGTATCAAAATTAGTTTTTCTTACATTTACTTCATATAAATGATGATATAATAACGAAACGTGTCACAAACTTGCATCTCACTATGTAAAATAATTTTTGTGTAGAGATGAATTAATTCGACTAATAAGTTCGAATATTAATTGTAGTATAAATATAAATATTTTGATTAATAAATTGAGAGGCTGATAGCAAAAATGGTATAAAAAAACAATGGAAGCAAAAGCGGAATAAATAATTACTTTGGTGGAAAAACGAAATAAATTGAGCACTGTGAGCTAAAACTAATTAAAATTTTAACAGAAGAAAAACGGGATAAGATTTCAGTGGGCGCAAAAACGAAATACGAAAATATTCTGTTTTTGCCACAACTCATTTTTCGATTCGCTTTTGTTTATAAATTAATTTACGTATATTTTCTTTTGATACAATTTAAATAATCATATGATCAGCAAAATAAAATAAAAGATTCATCAACAAAGATAACCTTATTAAATGTTCGAAAACACTTTTTAAAAACTGTACTTAAATAATTATTAAACACTTTCTATTAAAAAGCATTGATTTTATGGATTCAAAAGTATGAGAATTAAGTATAATAACCTGCATTATATTTAAAAGGAGAATTACAAACAAAAAGAAAATTAAAAAGGATGAATAAAAGACTAGCTTAAAAATATACCTAATAAATGCTTTGAAAAAATTATAAAATTATAAGATAAAAATTAAAAAATTTTAAAAAAGTGACAAAAAACTTTTTAATACAAAAAGGAAACTAAAATTTAATAAATTTACAAAATGTTAAAAAATTTATAAAAAATTATAAATGAACTGAAAAATTGGTAGAAAGTAAAACGAATTTAAAACGTCAAAAAGTTTGAAGGAATGAGAAAAATTAAGAACATTTATTAAAAATAATACAGCAATATTTTAAAAAATGTTCAATTGTATCTTTAAAAAAAAATTAACAAACATCGAAAAATTCGAAAAAATGTTTATGCTAAGCAAAAATGTAAAAATTATGAAAATAAACTGAAATATTAAAAACAGTAATAAAAAAAGATAATATAGGAAGTTAAATATAAAGTGAGATAAAAAAACTATAAAACAAATGTGACTTTTCTTTTAAAAAAAAGTTTCAGAACTTATTTAAAATGAAAAAAAATCATATGAAAAGAAGTTTTAACCAGAAACCAATTTTAAGACATTAAATAAAGAGTATAATTGAAAAATAATTTAAACAAATTTTTTTTTCAAATTAAGCAATAATGTTGAATAAATTTACAAAAAACGAGTGGAAATTATAAAAAAACTCATAAAATTGAACAAAAAATTGTATTTTGATCCAAGAATAAAAATTAATAACTTTTTCTAAATGCAGATAGAAAAAAGAATAAAATAAACTTAAATAATTTAAGTGAAGAGAAAAAAATTTTAAAAAATACTTATATAATGAAAAAAAAATTAAAGGTATGAAATTTTTAAAGCGAGAAAAAAATTAAGAAATTGTATAAGTTTCTAAGAAATAGTCAATTATATGCCGTCAAGGGGAACTTTTTTGTGCACCGTAGTTTTTAAATGAATAAAATCTTATTAATATTTAGTTGCTTAAATTTGCTAAAATAATTTGCTGAAAATATTATAAATCTAAATGTTATGAATTTAATTGTGAAGTACTTAATTGTATGAAGGTTACTTGTATGAAGGCCCAAGTACCCGGCTTCCCCACTTATTTTTTTGAACATATAAGATTCTTTTCTTAGTTTAAAATTAACAAAATAGTAGATTTGTATTGTGGGATAAAAAAGACTTCAAATTTCTTTAAACTATAAATGTAATTTAGATAATATAGTATAATTTTTTGTTAAACGAATTAACAAACTTAACAACATAAACATTTTTTAAAGAAAACCTACGATTAATTTATAAAACGATTTCCAGGAAATATTCAAAAATAAATTAAATTTTTGCTCGATTTTAAATTCAGACTTAAAGTTAAAATTCATAGAACCTAATAAAAATGTTCAAATTTATAAATTTAGTAAATTAACAATCTAAATAGCATAACAAATTTTTAAAAAAGTCTTAGGGGTTATTCTTAAAAAGTTTTTAACAGATTTTTCTAGATTTTTATTAATCATTCAAAAAAGTTAAATCCTTATTCAAATAAAATCCCAGTGAATGTAATAATAAGTATTAAAAGAATAATTTTATTAAACTAACAAAGCTAATAACATAAAAGTTTTCAAAAAGAACCTACAATTAATTTATAAAACGATTTCCAAAAGATGTTAAAAAATAAATTTAATTTTTCCTCGATTTTGAATGCAGATTTAAAGTATTAAAATTCAAAGAACCTAATAGAAATGTTTAAATTTATAAATTTAGTAAATTAGGAATCTAAAGAGCATTATAAAAAAGATTCTCAGAAATTATTTAAAATAAAATTAATTTTTTCTCGATTTTAAGTTGAGACTATTAAAAATAATTTTAAATATGAATTAGTGTTTTTCTACTAATGAATTTGCAAGAAGTGAGACGCCATTAAATAGTAAGACTTTTACTAATTGATTAGTAGAAAACTACTTATTCAAATAGTGAAACTTTAATATTACAATTAGTAGCTTTCTACTATTTGAATTAGTAGTTTTCTACTAAACAATTAGTAAAAGTCTTACTATTTAATGGTAGTTCACTTCTTGCTTATCATTAGTAGAAAACCACTAATTTAGATTTAGATATAAAATTCAGAGAATCTAAAAAAAATATAGCAATTCATAATTGTAGTAAACTACCAATCTACACAGCATAGCGGTGTTCTAAAAAAGTCCTAGGATTTATCAGTAAAACTTTTTGAGGAAAATTTTCTAAATTTTTATTAATTTTTCAAAAATTATAAATCCTAAATAAAAAAAAGCCCAGAGAATCCTAATAAAAGTATTGAATTAATAATTTCGATAAATTAACAAATGTAATAACTTACATTTTTTCTAAAAAGAATCCAAGATTAATTTATTAAACGATTTAAGGCCATGTGATGGATTATGACGTCACTGTTATAGTCAAAATTTCTCCATAAACTTACTCCTAAAATACTGGATATTTTGATACCCAATTTTGTAGAATGGCTTAAAATATAATTAGGATGGTCTCTCTGACCCAAGTTTGTTAAAATTTTGCTTTAAAATTAATTTTTTTAATTCTCCGAAAATCAGTTAAAAGCAGTTAACTTTGATGCAACATTGAAACTTGGGTCTGACAGACCATTTTAATGACATTTTAAGTAATTCTACAAAATTTGGTGTAAAAATATTTATTATTTCAAGAGAAAGTTTACGGACCAATTTTGCCTGTACCATTGACGTAATTCTCCATCACATGTCCTCAAACTTTATTTTTCATCGATTTGTAATTCAGACTTAAAGATAAAATTGAAGGAAGAAAGTAAAACATTAAAATTAATAATTTCACTAAATTGAGAATCTTATTAGCAAAACATAAACTTGAGAGCACTCGGGAAGTTTTCAAATTTTTGAATATTTTCTGAAAATCGTTTTTTTTTATCAATCGTGGAATCTGTTCAGAAAACATTTATGTCATTAGATTTGCTAATGTATTAGAATAAAATTATTTATTCAATAATTTTTATGTGATTCTCTGGGTTTTTATTTTAACAAGAATTAAAAATTTTTAAAGAATTAAATAAAATTTTGATAATAACGTTTTAAGAATTAATCCTAAGACTTTTTTTTAAAGCATCACGCTCTTTAGATTGTTAATTTGCTAAATTCATGAATTTGAACATTTTTACTAGGTTTTATGAAGTTTGATTTTAAGTCTGAATTTAAAATCGATCAAAAATTAACTTTATTTTGAATAATTTCTCAACATCGTCCTAAATATAGTCCTAAAATCATTTAGTCCTGAAATTTGTTCTAAAATGTCCTAAAATTTGCCCCCGCTCCTTAATAATAAATTGTTCAGAGCCTCCTCACTTCTTTTGGTATACAATTTTAGGTCTATTTTCAAGATATTTGCAAAAAAATACATTTTGCTCAGAAGCGTAAAATTTAATTATTTTGTCTTCAACTCAATACCAAAAATTTAAGAAAGGTTCAATGAAGATTTTTGGAGAATTTCAGATATTTGTTGTTTAAATGTGTTAGTAAAAATTGCTGCAAACTTATGTTTGCTAATGGTAATACACCGAAAGCGTGTTGGAGACAGAGTGCAGAGATTTTAATTAATTATTAATTAATAATAAATAATAATAGTAATTAATATTCTTTATTTAATTTATTATTTACAGAAAATAATTTTTATTTACGAATTATTTATCTAAATTTAGAAAACGCTGTTGGTTTGTTAAAAGAATAGTGCATATTTTCTGAAAATTTTATTAAAGAATTACTATTATTGTAAAAGTTATGACGAGTTAATGAAAATAATTAAATTTTTCGCTTTTGAGCAATATGTAGTTTTTTGCAATTATCTTGAAACCCAATGGAGATAAAAGATATTGTTCTGGAGGAAAAATATGATCCTTAAAATTCTTTATTAAGATATATAATTCAAATATTCAAATTTTTAATGTAAAAATATCTCTTCCAGAAGCCAACTAAAACGACGAGTTAAACGCGTAAGCTTTTTTGATCGTCAAAGATTAAAATGTAATAATTTATTTGTTTGAAAACAAATCATTCTTTTACAAATTAAAAATATTTGTAAATCTCCAAAAAAATATTATGATTTTCACTGAACTCACACTTTTTTTTTTTTTTTTTTTTTAAATAAATATTAATAATTTTAAGTAAATATTTCATTACTAATGTATCTGAAGTTCCGGACGTCCACACGGACGCAATTTTAAAAAAAGTATATTCTTTATATTATTTTTTCGGGGGTGCTTTCATTCCCTAAAAATACAAAATTAATAATATTTAATACTTAAAACATATTTTTTATGTAGGATTCTAAAAAAATTGCGTTGGCAAAAGTTGAAAAATATTTTTTTTAAAATTTCGTCCGCGCGGAAGTCCGGAACTTCTGGTGCCTTTATTTCTATTGACATAGTAGTCAATTAAGAACATGTTAATTTTCAAAAAAAAATATAAATAAAATTTTAAAGGCTTTTATTATAATTTAGGATGTCTGCATAAATTATTAAGCTGAAATAAATTATTTAATATTGAAATTCGCAAAACAAAAACGCATCAACTATTGACTGGGGGCAAAAACGAGTTAGCCCTATAACCCGTTTTTGCTCCCAATTAAACGTAATTCGTTTTTCCTCTCAGTATTTATAAAAATCGTTTTTACGAGCAGGAAAACTTATCTCACTTTTGCTCCCACTGCTTTTTATTCCATTTTTTCTATCAGCCTCTCAATTAAGAGAAATCAGTGAATAAACCCTCTAATAATTAAAAATACGGCTATTCATGTATAAGATTACGAAGAAAATAGTTAACTAATTAAAATGTATTGAATAGTTAAAAAAATGCAAAAATTAAAACAAATGAATTTTTATTTTACTGAAAATGTTTACATGAATGTTTGATTAAATTTTAAAATACATATAGCAGGCTTGACGATTTTCCGATAACTCTAAAACGATTTCACGAATGTCATTAAAATTTAACGTAGTTGTTTAAAAAATCGAAATCATAGAGAACGTAATAAAACTTTCATCAAAAAAAGTTTAATGTTCAATACGTATTTCTATAAAATATAAAATTAATTTACGGTTTATCTTCTGAGATATGATTATTTAAAAGTCACTATTTTTACACAGGTATAGGTTAAAATACATCTTTTTGGTGACAATTTTTTTAATATCCAATAGATAAATCATACGCATCAAGTTGAAAAACTAGATTTCAATAATTAAAAGTTTGTAGATTACATAAATTTAAATTTTAACTTATTTCACCGCAAGATAAGAAAGTAAAATTAAATAAATAATTAAATTTTTCAAGTTTTAATTTTGTTTTATCGAAAGTTTATACATATGGCAACATCGCTTTTTTAATGATTCAGATATTATTTTAAAATTTTCATTCTTAACCTCTTTGTTTGACATTTGTAAACATTTAATGTTTACTATTAGTACAAAACAATTGAATGTAATTTTGAAGTTAATCTCTAAAAAAGCAACGTTGCCACTATAAACTGGAAACAGTTCAAACTACTTTAAGACTAGTTGTAAACAATTTCCAACTAGTTTTTAGAATCAGTTTTAAAAAACTGAAAACAGTTAAAACTACTTTTAAACTAGCTTTCAGCAATCTTTAAACTAGTTCTAAATACTTAAAGGCTTGTTTTAAATAGTTTTAAACAAGTTAAGAACAGTTCTAACCAGTCGTAAACAGTTTTATATGACTTTCAGTCAGTTTTAAAAAAACTGGAAACAGTTTAAACTACTTTTAAACTAGTTCTAAATAGTCAGAAACCTGTTTTAAATAGTTTCGAACATTTTAAGAACAGTTCTAACCAGGTCTAAACAGTTTCATACGAGTTTTAATAAATTTTAAAAAACTGGAAACAGTTTAAACTGCTTTTTAACTAGTTTTAAACTGTGACGAACTAGAAGTTCGAGACCCGAAATTCTCCTCTGTGAAAAACGACTGCCGTAACTTGCTCACCGGACTAAGGTTCTTATTTTAAAAAGGAGAGGTTAATTCGTCAGAGATAATCACAAATATACGAATTTACATTTAATTTATTCAAAAGAACTTATAAACTAATACAATTGGAAAAAAGATGTGAAAATTAATGTGTGGCTACAGATTTAATCTAATAATTCGCACGCGAAAAACAACAATGTATTTATTGCTTTGAAAATCGCTCGTGCGAGGTAAATATAACAATAAAATCGGTAAAGCATTCGGAAAGCGAAACTCGTAAAAAAAAAAAATTCAAGCCGTGATTATAAACGCGGTTCGTGGTTTTAAAATACCGGCTTTTTGAATTTGAACGCACAAGAAAAATATAAAATAAAAATAATAATTAAATAAACGACCCTTAGTTTGACTTTATCCCCTTATATAAAAGGAAATTAATTTACGAGCTTAGCTCGCTTTTTGTTTAGCAGCTTGGTTGCTGTTCTCATTTGGTTTTATGGTAAGACCAAAAAACCTTATATTAAAAAAGAATATGATCTTGTGAATTGAATATAAAGAAAATATTTAACCGCGAAATAAAGAAAAGGATGCGTCGCTCTCCTGACTCTACGTCAGAAGCGAGTACTGATCGAGAGTCAGCAGTGATCGGCTTAAGCAAAGCCGGTCCGTAGGTTAAAGTCTCCGTCGTCAGTTGCTACTAGTCGAGAAACCCGTCCGCTGGTTTCTAGTGGCGTCGTCGTATCGTGCCGATTGCACAAGGTGTTTCCTTAGTGGTGAAACCACTCTTAGGAGATGAGATCCTAGCAGTGAGACTGCTTTGTTCGAAGTGACGGTGGACCACGATCGCCTATCTTTAAAATAGCAGCAGAGGCCCGCGGCGTGGGGATGCTTCGCGCGGATTGGGTGATAGCGAAATGCCGGGGAAGCGCGCTGCGATTGGACAATACCGAGGTGGAAAGGGAAATCTGATTCTGTCGTTTTATAGTACTATTTTCGTTCGCGCATTTTAGAATCAGCTGAGGTTACTAAAATCTTTAATTAAACTATATTTTTATTATTTATGAAGGGTAAATTCCGTTTCAATAACCTAGGTTTTCGTAAGTGTCTTCACAAAACAATTTCAAATTAGTTTTTAAAATCAGTTTTAAAAAATTGCAAACAGTTCAAACTACTTTTAAATTTGTTTTAGCAGTTTTCAATTAGTTCTAATTATTCAGAAACATGTTCTAAATAGTTGTAAATAATTCTTGATAATTTTAATCTAGTCTTAAAACACAGAAACAAGTCAGAAGCAGTTAGTAACTGTTATATACTAATTTTAATCAATTTTAAAATAGTTCGGAATGTGTTTAATAAGTTTGAAGCAGTTTTGAACAATTTAAACGAGTTCTTTAAAAATATTTCTATTAGCAGTTTTTTACTTTTTCAATAAGTAGTTTTCTACTAGAAATTAGTAGTTTTTTTACTAAAAATTAGTTGTTTTCTACTAAAAAATTAGTAAAATTCTTATATTATTTAATTGTAGCTCACTTTTCGCTAATTCATTAGTAGAAAACTACTAATTCAGATTTAGACTGAAGGAAGAGATGCAAAGAGGTGCTCCTCAAGGCTCGACGATAGGACCATTCGTTTGAAATGTCTCTTATGATAACTTCTTGCGAACGAGTCTACCTAAAGGCGCGGTGATCATCGGTTTCGCGGTTTTGCGGCATCATCGGCTTAGCGGACGACGTGTTGATCGTGTGCACTACCGAAACTGCAGGAGTTCTGGGTGTATTGGTGAACGTATGTTTGAGATTCGCATAGCTCTGGCTAGAAGACAGAAGCCTGCAATTGGCTCTGGAAAAGACCGAAGCGCTGCTAGTCACCTGGGATGCCTTCTGGTAAAACCCCTAGAAGGTAAAGAGCTTTGAATCTCCAGAGGAAACCTTAAAGGATGTAGAGCATCAGAATACACCTCAGAACAAACAGTCTGCAAAAAGTGTGGCAGAGGTGGTCGCGAGCGACACAAGCGCTGCCGGTCCATCAGGCATCACGACTTCTGCGAGCAACAATGTCGGGGATTCAGAGTTTTCGAAATAAGAGGAAAGAGTCTCGAAAGCGCCAAAGGACTGCAAAGTTGGAGGCGGCGAAGCACCGAGGCAGTTAGGATTTTAGCAACGGACTTAAAGTCGTACAGTGAAATCCTGAATGCTCACAGAAATCTTTAAAGCTTGAAGGCCTGGGAACCGAAGTGATTAGAACAAGGAGAACTTTGTACAACGAAGTTATCCTGATCGTAAAAAGGAGGTGTTACCTCCAAGTTCGCGGGAGCTTTAACAACTGTTATAAAAGACAAGGCAACAGTTACAGCACTTGTGAACAAACTAGTGCTCGAGATCAGGGACATCGTAAGACAGTTTCGCAAGAGAACTTTATCAAGGCTCTTAAGGAAAATGTATAGTTGTTATTTCTCACCCAACGATCAACTGTCAGACTTCGAAGATCAGATATATGACCCCGAAACAAGCCTTAGAGAATCAGGATTCTCATTTAATAAAGGTATTAGTTGGATACTCTCATTACAGGTGACTTCAATGCTAAGTCACCACAATAGATCGAGGCAAGGCTCGATAAAAGAGGAATCTTGGTCGGAAAAATGATCTCCAGGAACAACCTGATGGTTGCGAACCAGGGGAGGTCTTGGACACTTAGGAGAAACGATCAGGGATCGAAAATTGGTCTTACGATCACAACGACCCTCCTGCATAAACGTATTAAAGATTGGCACGTCCTAGATGATTATACCTACAGTGACCACCAGTATATCAAGTTTTCAGTCTCAAGGGGAAACGCACTAAGGGCCAAGAACCACAGAGCTCTCCGTGAGAACAGCCCAAAATGGAATATTAAGAAACTCGACAAAAAGAATTTCAGCCGGTCCCTTGAAGAATCCTGCCTCATATAGTAGCTTGGATGAGTAAAGAGGCCGAATTATGAGAGACTTTACACCGCAGTGAGAAGCAAAGAATACGCATGCGAAATGAAGCAGGAGGAGCGAAACTTTTGACTGAGAAGAGAGGGAGTAGCATAAGTTAGAGAGAGAGAGACAGATACGTTCTGCTGTTTCTCAAGCGAAAAGTTTTGCATCTCCCGCTTAGTTTCGCATGCGTATTCTTCGCTTCTCACTGCGGTGTAAAGTCTCTCAATCTTGAAGGAGAAGTGCGAAAGGTGAAAAATATGATTGTCACGGCATGTGACGCGTCAATGCCGCGTCGTAAAAGTACAAACCCAAGAGGATGGAAGGTATACCTGTGGTCAGAGGAATTTATCCAAGATGTCGAAAATGATCCTTGGGGTCTGGCTTATAAAATCTGGCATATTATAAAGGCTTTGTTTCCTCTGCCAAAATAAAAGTCTTATCCTACAGGCTTATTTTTCTGTTAGATACGATGGGTAAACTTCTGGAGGTCATGGTGCTGCAGAGAATGCAATCTCCTTGACTTGTGAGAATAGTCTATCTGACAACCAATTTGGTTTACGCAAGGGCCTGTCCACAGTAGACGCTGTTCAGAAGGCGGTGGACCAAGGCAGATAAGAAAAGAATAAATTGGGACCAGAGAAGAAAAACGGTTTCTGCGCGTTGGTAGTTATTGACATATATTCAATGCGTTTAATACCGTGCGATGGAAAGATCTCGTCCAGTCAATGAGAAACAAAGGAATACCGCCCTACCTGTTGCGAATATTGGATAATTATCTTAGCGACAGGTAGATTATATACGAGGGTGACACCTGCACTTTGAAGGAACAAATTAGACACATGGTTCTTCACTTTTTTTAGTTTTATGTAAGGGGCATTCTTTGTCAAAGCAGCCACCCCATCTGCCCATTCTATTTTTGTGTTAAAAGTACTTTATCATACCGTCTGTTGTTTTACAAAAATCATTAAACATAACCTCAAAATGACGGTTCCATCAGAAAAAAACACACAAAAATACATTTTTTCCACAAAAAATCCTATAAAAAAAGAAAAAAGACTATTTTCTTGACCATCAAAATGTCGGAACCAATATGACGAATACAAGTTTTAAAAATCTATCATATTCAGTTATAACTAGTTACATTTTTTAAATTTATAACCAAAATAATCATCCCCAAATTAGGGAAAATATTTCCGAGTATGTTCCACTATTTTAGAACTTTAATAGAATTTTTTTGTAGAAATTGACAATATTTGAAAAACAATTTCAACTATTTTCCTCAGAGGTTGTTTTTAGGGGATGATAATTTTTGCTATCAATTGAAAAAATTAGGGGGCATATTGGATCCGTCATTTTGAATTTCTAAACTGACAGTGGATTTGGATTCAGCAAGTCAAAATACTACAGTATATGCTATCCTGGTCAAAAAAATATATTTTTTTCTGTTTTTTATGGGAATTTTTGTTGAAGATATGTATTTTTTTTTTTTTTTTTTGTTTACTTTAAACATCATTTTAATCTTTACATCTTTCAATGTTTACACGATATTAGCAATAACTTTTAAAGCTACTCTTTTGCGATTGGTAGAAAAATCCAATTTCGCTATTCCTTAGTAAAATAAAAACATTTTCTTTTAACTAAAACATCTTTTTAAGGTGACTACTAAAACAGAAAAGTATGTTATGGCAGTAGAAATATTTTCGTTCATTTCCTAATATTTTATAAAATATTTTTTTTTTCTTAAATTTTATTTTACATTCTAAAATACATTTTTTAAAAATTGAACATTTTTTATCAATTCAAAATCATTTTTTACTATATGTCATTGCACACATTAAACATAAAAAATCTAACATCATATAAGAAATTATTTTATTTTTTACTTTTTTTTAAATACGGACATTTTTCATTCCTCATGCAATTTCGATTTGTGCCAGAAATTCTGATATATCCGGGGCGACATCTACAGCCATATATACAGTCCTGTTGAGAAAAAAAAGTGGTTGTACAAAGATTTAATGATTTCGACGGCAAGGCTTCTGATAGAAGTTACAAATTTTAATAAATTATTATTTAATAATTAAATAAGTTTTAATAAATAAATTAATATATTTTTAATAAATTTTATTTATTTTTAATAAATAACCTCTAAATAGCAAGTTTCAAGAAAATCGAAATAAATTTTAAGTACTTCGTCTGCCATATTGGATCTGCTATTTTGAATTTTCTAAAAGTGATATGAGATTCATAATCAGCGACCCGAAAAACCTCAAGTTAACAAATTTTAAGCACATCCGAAAATTTGGTACATTTTATCCGCCATTTCCAAAAAAAGTGTAAAGGTAATCAAAGAAAATTTTCACTGTTTTAGCGCACGAATCCAATTTGAACGCCTTTGTTTGCTTTATGAACCATTCTATGCTACTAATCGTTTGATAGAAAATTACTAATTCAATTAATCAAAGTAATTTTGAAAATATGTTAAACTAGTAAATAAATAGGTAGATTTCTGTCTACCATATAAATAGCAATTTTTCTATACTAATAATTTCGAAAAAAAATCACTAATTCAAAATATTTAATTAGTCAAAGTAATTTTGAGGTTATGTTAAACCATTAAATAGATTGGTACATTTCTGTTTACAAAATACATTAGTCATTTAAAATTAGTCAAATTTGACTACTAAATTAGTAGTTTTCCACAAATAATTTATTGTCTGTTACTAATCAGAATAGAGAAAACTAGTTTACCCTTATTAAATTAGTAATTTTTTACCAATTCAGATTTAAAGAGTTAATAAAAATGATATTTAAGCTCTAGAGTTAATTAAATTTGAATATAAACATATTTTTAAAAAATTACCGCAGCACACATTATGCCACTGGGATTTCTTAATCCTTCACAACTAATTGGACAACGTGATGCACAATTGCTCCAATCTGCGTTTTGTCCACAACGACGCTCTAGTTCAATTCCCGGTTGTCCATTTATTATATCTAAAAATAAATATATTTAATTTAGTCCGTATGTTAAATTAAAATTAATTAATTTCTTCTGCTTTTTCACTCTTAATATTTCTTTACTTCGAAATTCTTCTCTACTTTCAATTTTCTTTTGTAATTTCAATTTTCATCTTTAATTTACATATATTTAAAAATCAGTACTCACTTGAATGAACAACCAATGCGATAAACAAAACAAAGAAAATTTTTGCCATTTTGTCCTATCTTGTACAAGTTCTAGAAGCTACTGGTATTATTTAAAATGCACATTGATTTTTTATGCACTGTTTGCTGTTTCTTTGTTTATTAAAAATAGCTTTTTACGCTGATAAGTGGAAAAAGAGAGAACGAGGAAAAATTGTTTGGGAATTACAGTTTTTTTTTCTCAACGAATACTTAAAAAAAGTGTTGAAATTAATGTTTATACTTTTCCTTGGTTTTTATTTCTTTTATCCTCATACATTTTCAATTACAATTCTAATTTAAAAATTACATTCTTTATAATTACTTATTACATTACTTTAAACTATTATATGTCCGAGAATATTTGGCTAAATTTGTTTTAAAATCAAGAAATATTTTTTTGTTACAGGATCTAGAAAATATTTTATCTTCACACAAAAAACTTGTGCTCACTTCTGATATTTTTTCAAAATTTTTTTTACAAAATCGAGAATAAATAAAAACTTTTCCATTCACTTAAAAAAATACATATATTATTTTATTTCTTCCCTGTTCTTAAATGGGGACATTCACTTTCTAACATACAATTTGGATTCATTGCAGAAATTCTGATAAAGCCGCGAAGACATACACAGCCATTTACACAATCCTGTTGACAAAAATATTATATTGATTAAATAAAAAAAAAAAGTAATATTTAAATTTGAGTTTTTAACCTGATTAAAATTAAAAAAATGTTACCGTAGTGCAGACAATAGATCTGGGATTTTTTAATGATTCACAATTATCTGGACAACGTGATGCACAGTTGCTCCAAATTGCGTTTCGTCCACAATGACCTTCTAATTCAATTTGTGGTTTACCGTCTATCATATCTGGAAATAATTTTTTAATTTGATTTTATGCTACTTATAAAGAAATCTAAACAAGTTCTAAACATCTTTCAATAGGTTCTTAACAGTTTTGAACAAGTTCTAAACAGGTTATAACAAGTTCTAGATAGGTTATAACGAGTTCTAAACAGTTTTTAAAAAGTTCTAAATTGTCTTAAGTATTTCTAAAAACTTATTATTTTTATTAATTTTGATCAAATTATTAGTTAATAGTACTAATCAGTTTCAACATGTTCTAAATAGTTTTATATTGTTTAAATTTTTTCAAGCAGTTTTAAAGCAGTTCTCCAGGAGCTCTTAACAAGTTCTAGATAACTTGAAGCCAGTCTTAAATAATTTTCAATAATTGCAAACAAATTTTAACCTTCACTTATATTTAGAAACAAGTTCTAAACGGTTTTTAATTTAAAGTATAAAAAGTTTTAAAAAAATATAAATATTTCAAAATTGTTTTAAACAATTTCCACTAGTTCTAAACAGTTTAAACAAGTCCCAAATGGTTTTAAACAAATCCTAAACAGTGTTAGGTATTATAAACAATTCCAAACAATTTTGAGCTAGTTATAAACAGTTTCGACACAATTCTAAAAAATTTTCAATTTCTCGAAACAACTTTAAACTGTTTTCAACCAGATTCTAAGAATATTAAACAAATTCTAAACAGGTTTGCTTTAAACTGTTCAGAATATTTATCTAGAATTAAAAAAAATTAGGAACAAGTTATAAACAGCTTTAGTAACAGCTTTAGTTTCAAACAGTTCCAAATAGTTTTGAGTAACTTAAACAATTTTGAACTAGTTATATTCAGTTTTAAACTAGTTACGAATAGTTTTAAACCAATTCTAAACTGTTTTCAAGTGATTTAAAAAAATTTAATATGGTTTTAAGGAATTTAAAATAAGTTTTGAATATATTGAAACTGTGTCTAAAACAAGTTCTAAACAGTTTTAAAAAAGCTATAGACAGTGTTAAGTAGTTTGAATAAGTTTTTAACAGTTTTAAAGTGGTATTCTTTTAATTTAAGTAGCTCCAAATATTTTTGAGGTGGCTAAAACTATTTTCAACCAGTTCAAAGTTGTTTTAAGTTCAAAGTTGTTTCAAAGTTGTTCTAAAGAATTTTAAGATAGTTTTAAACAGTTTTAAACAAATTGTTAGTTGTTTAAAATGGTTATAAATACTTTTTACATAGTTTTAAGTAATTACGGTAATATTAAACCATTTCTAAAAAGCGTTCAGTTAGTTCTATACAGTTTCAAACAAGTTGTAACTAGTTCAAAGTAGTCCTAACCAGTTTTAAGTAGTTATCAGTAATTATAAACAATTTTAACTCTGCTCTAAGGATTTTTAAATAATTTTAGATACTTTTTAAATATTTTAAAAATATTTAAACAAATTCTATCTAAAAACAGTTTTTATTACGTTTAAATAAGCCATAAACAGTTTTAAACAAGTTGAAAGAATTCATAAATAGTTTTAAACAAGTTCGAAACAGTTTCAAACAATTCCAAACGGCTCTGAACCATTTTGAAGTAATTATAATGGTTTTGAATCAGTTTAAAAAAGTTTGAAATATTTGAAACAGTTTTGAACCATTTCAAAAGAGTTTTAAGCTAGTTCTAAATAGTTTAAAAGAAGTTGCAAGTAGTTTAAAACAGTTCTAAATAATTTTAAATAGTTTGAAAAATTATAACAAGTTCTAAATTTAAAACAAGCTCTGAGCAGTTTTAATAATCATGTTCCAAACAGTTTAAACATGTTACAAACAGTTTTAAACAATTTTAAACATGTTATTAACATTTTTTAATAAGTTTCAAACTGCTTCGAACCAGTTCTAAATAATTTTATTCAAACATTAAATTCAAACAATTTTATTCAAACTAAACAGTATTAGGTATTTTTAAACACTCCAATAACAATAAAACAAAATCAAATAAACAATAAAATGATTTGAGCTACTTCGAAACCATTTTAAACTGTCCCTAAACAGTTTTTAACCAGTTATAAATAGTTTTAAACCAGTTATTAACAGTTTTCATTTTTCAATAGTTCTAAACAATTTTGAAACTATTCTAAAGAGTTTAAAATAAATTATTATCTGTTTAAAGAAGTGCGAAACAGTTGTAAGTGTTTCAAATTGAACCAAATTATTTAAATAATCCTAGGGACATTTGATCGCGAATGACGTCACAGATATTGCTATTTAATTAGGATTTAAATTTATTTAATTAGGATTTTAAATTAATCTTTTTTTACATGTCTTTAAATAACATTATGACAAAATATAATATTTTTCTTGTAAAATATGTAGTAAAAAACAAATTAAAGTTGCAAAAAGGTATAAGATTACTTACTTGAACATACTATCAATGCAATGAATAAAATAAACAAAATTTTTGCCATTTTATTGTTTCTTTCTGGAGTTACAAAAGCGACTGATATCATTTAAATTAAAATCACTTTATATTAAGTTATTTATCATCTTGAGAGAATCACTTATATCATACTTATATAATAAAATCACTTTATATTCAGTTATTTATCATCTTATTGAGAAGAGTTTATCACACTGGTAAGAAGGGAAGGAGACAATGAGGAAAAATGTTTTGTGAATTCCCGGTTTTCATTTTTAACGAAATAGAACGGTGGGGTAACAATAAAATATTAAAAAAAAATTAGGAAAATTAATTTTTCAGTTTCTTTGTACTTTACTTTTAATATCTTTGTACACTTTGAATGAAATTTACATTTTTGTATTCACTAGATTGTTACACAGACTATATATTATTATTACAGTCATATTTTCCATTCTTAGATGAATTATTTAGAAAGAGAAGAAATATGGGGCACTCTGAAAAAAGGGACCTTAAAATAAAAAAATTATAGGTTATGTTTATCTCATCTTGATTAATTGATTTTTTTCTAATTTTTTGAAATCAAAAAATAATTTTTATTGCATTTAATATTATATTATTTTAGATGTAGTAAAGACTATAATATTGTCAGTTTGCACAGAGAGTTAATCTTCTTTATATTGTATTTTCATTTCAAACATATCAAACATAACCTAAAAAGTTTTACTTCTAAGGTCCCTTTCTTCGGAGCATGTCACAAATTATTATTTGTTAATTTAAATAAATCGTTTCACTTGGTGTCATTTCACCCGCTTAGTAAAAAAATCCATTATTTATAACAAATATTTTTTACATTTTTATCTCAGAATGAGAAGTAATTAAAATTATGCGATTTTGGACTCTTTATTATTTCCATGTTCTTTAAACTGTATTCGGCCTAAAATGGGGACAATCTCTTTCGCGCATACAATTTGTATTTCTTCTAGAAATTCTGATGTAGCCTCGATTACATTTACAACCACGTACACAATCCTGTTAACAACAAATATATTTATTGATTAAATAATAAAAATATATCTTTTTAAATTCATTAAAATTATCAAATTTACCGCAGTGCAGATAATAGGATCAGGATTCCTTAATCTTTCACAATCAACAGGACAACGTGATGCACAAGTACTCCAAGTTGCGTTTGGTCCACAACGTTGAGCATTTATTATATCTAGAAATACATTTTTTTAAAATTAATTTGTACTTTAGAATCAATAACTTAAACTTGACTTTATATTTCCCTATTAAAATTATTTTCCAATGTTCTCTTTTACAATTAAATTTCTTTTTTACTTTCAATTTTTTTCTCCCCCTCAAATCCTGGTATTTATTAGACTTTAAAAAGTTTTTAAGCAATTTTGATAAAAGTTCTTTTGAAAATTTTTATTAACAATATTCCCCCCCCCCCAAATCTGCAGAATTAATAAAAAGTCAAAAATACGCTTTTTTCTTCAAACTTTTTTTGACAATGTTCTTTTTTCAATTTAAACCAAAAAAACTTTTATAACAATAGAACAGAATTAATTTTTTTGTAAAAATAAAATTTAAAAATTCGGTATATAATAAAATTAAATTGTTCAAAATAATTAGAAGAATACTTACTCAAATGCACAACCAAAGCAATGAATAAAAGAAAGAAAATTTTTGCCATTTTATCCTTTGTTTTGCTAGTTTGTAAATCGACTAATATCAATTGATTTAAATTCGATTTATATGCAGTCACTGTGTTTTTTTTATTACAAAATTGCTTTTCATAATGATAAGGTAAAAAGAATCAACGAGGAAAACTTCTTTAGAAATTACCTGTTTATTTTTTTAAATAAAAGAACCAAGTGCGGTGATCAGGAAATGATTAAAATTAATTTTTTTGTTTCTTCCTCGTTTATTTTTATTATCTCCTGCGCTTCAGCGCAGAATTACATTTAAGTTCAATATTTTATTAACTTATTTTAACTTTTTAACTTAACTGTTTTAATTATTTAATAATTCGTAATGTTAATAACTTCAAATAAGGTCACACTATTTTTTATCTTAAAAGTAGCCATGATTTAGATAGAATTTTAAACTGTGATTATACTTATATTAATTACAATCATTCTTAATAATTAGAATAATTATGATTTTTTAGAACAATCTGTTTTCAAAACACATATGTTAGTTGATCGCGAGTTTAACACATATCCTCGATTACAAATACAACCTGGTCGACATGGCTATATTGAAAGAAAGAATAGTTTTTAGTAAAAATTAGTAAAATAGAAAAAATAAAATAAACAGGGCATGAAAAAAACAAAATATAAAATTCAAATAGTGAAAATTAAAATTTTTTTAAAAAGATAGTCTTCAATGACAATTTTGTTAAACTTACTGCCATACATCGCTTGACACGTGAACTTCTTATACTGTCACAAGTAACAGGACACGAAGATCCACAAGAATTCCATACACCATTTGGTCCACAATCTAGATGAGCTTCTGCTTCAATCAATTTCCTAGCGTCAATAGTAACTAGGAAAAATAATTGGAAATTAAATCAATTATAAATTTTTAACACTTTTTTCAACAGATCGAGGTATAATTTCTAATTTGTCTAATAATAAAATTTTATTAAATTGGATTTCTAAAAAAATTGTTAATAATAATTAAATACTTACTTGTGGTTAAAACAGTTAGCAAAATGATAAAAATGACTGACATTTTTTACGTGTCTTAAAGTTCTGAACACAACTGATAAGTTTCTTTCATTAAAACCGGCTTTTATAGGAAATTTTACATATATAATTATAAGCATTTTACACTCGATCTATTCAGTTTAAAATAAACTAGTATACGTCTTTTTGTTCTATTTTTTAAAGTAGGGAAGATTTGTTTAATTACTTTTTATGATTATTATATTATAATAATTTCTTTAAAAAAGTTAGTTATATTTTTATATGTTTTAAATAAAAAGACAATCTCGATTTAAAACGCGTTTTGGCGGAAGGATAAATAATTTAATTTTTGTCAGTTTGACCAATTCAAAGTTGTCAAAATTGTCAAATTTTAGATTAGCTTATTTTAATAGTTTTCAATAAACAGAAAAACATAGTTTTTTTTCAAATACATCTTTAAATTAATGAGATTATTTTTAATAAAATTATTTACCGTTTCACCAAAATGCTTTTCAAATTTAGACAGTTTTTTTTATTTAAAATATATGAAAATTATATAAACTTTGACTAACTTTTTCCGATTCTTTATCTGATTCTTCACTAAAATATTAAATATTAATAATTCTTAGTTATTTAAAAATATTAAGAGCATATCTAACATTGTTGAATAAAGTATGGAGTTCTACCTTATTCCACATATTTAATTTATTGACATTATAAATGTTTTTCAAAATACTAAGACAATTCCCAAAATTTCAAATCGATATTCTTTTTGGGTTAGGCTTAAAGACATTCAAAAACTTTTACTGTTTTAGAAAGTCATAAAGTGTATCTTTGTTTTATTCATAATTTTGTGAAACAGTTATTTTGTCAATAAAATAAATATGGAAAAGAAACTTTTTACTATTTTAAAATATGAAATTTTATAAGTTTTCAAATAGTTTAAAATCTCATAAATTATTAATTTTCAGTTGATTTAAAAAATTGAATATTAATTATTTCTAAATCATGTGAAATATCAAATTTATTAATTTTAAATAATTTTAAATATTTTAATAATAATATTGTTTCCATTGATGCTAATTATACATTTAAAATATCTTGAGTAATCAAAAACGGCAATAGGAAATATAAATATTAATTATTAGCAGTTTAAAAAATTTATTAAACGAATTATGAGCATAACATTGTTTTTTATGAGAGATGGTAACAATTTTTGTGAATTCATTTTTATCTTTCTTCATTGTTTAACATCTAATCAACAGATGAAAAAATCATATTATACCTCTTTATTTTTTAATTTACAATATAATTAATCAATTAATTACATAAAAATTTCATTTTGGACAATTTTCTTTCAAAACGCATTCTGCACTAAATTCTGATTTTCTTATGAATCCTTCCATACAGTTGCAACCACGACGACATAATAACTGTAATAAAGTAAACAAATGAAAGAAAAACTACTAATAAATATTATGATTCAATATTATGTGAATTACATTAACAAAATAAAATCTAACTGATCAAAATATTTAATTATATAAATTGATAAAAAAAATTTTTTAAAAATGATTGTCAAATTTTTACTTGTCATGAAAAATTGAATCTATTAGAGATAAAATTGTTTAAACAACAAAAAAATAAAATTGAAAAAAGTATGAAACTTACTGAATTGCATCTTATGGGTTTTGGGTCCTTTAAACTGTCACAAGACGGTGCACAAGGTGTTACACAACGACTCCAAACTGCATTTGGTCCACAGTCTCGAATTGGCTCAACTGGAGGCTTTGCGTTTATAATAGCTATAATAATAAAAAATATTTATTTTAGTTATTATTTTTGTTTTTTAATAAACCATTAAAAAAGAAACCAAAAATGTTTTTTGTAATTAAAAAAAGAATATATTTGCAAAACTTGAATATAAACTCTCTAATTTTGAATTAGTTCTAAATAACTAATTATTAGGCAAATATGAAGATTCTTAGTAAAAAAAATAACTGAAAAATAAATAAAATTTGATTAAATGAATTAGTAAACAAAATTTTACTAAAGTATTAGTTATTTTGACATAACCTAAAAATGAATTTGACTAATAATAAGTTATTTTTTACTGAATGATTAGTAGAAATTATTTAAATGTCCTTAATTGTTTATCTTGCAATTTTAATTTTCCGTTTCGTTTTACAGCATTTGAGATTTGAATATTATAAAAATAATAATAATTGCTTTCTTGTATTGACTCAACATTAATAATTATACAAGAAATTAGAATCTTAGAAATTAATTAATTATAAAAAAAATATGTTTACTTACTTGCGAATAAAAATGTTGCTGCAAGAAAAATAATGATATTGGATGCCATTTTGCGCACAAATTTGATAAAATTTAGAATGCAACTAACAAGAGAGTCTTAACGAGTTGCTTTTATATGTTTTTATCGCTGAATACGATTTATGCTGCCTTTGTCCATCAGAAAACAAGGAAAAATTTGCTGTAAATCCCCTTGAGGTAATTGCAGGATATAGTGGGACTGTCATAAAAATAAAATTGTGTTTCTTTAATCTGTTTATTTTTAGTTTTATGATCATAGAATGTAAATATCTACATCAAAATATGATTATTTTTAATCCCGTTTAAATAACACTTCAAGGCTTATATTTTTCATAAACAATTAAAAATTTTTATAAATTTAAGAACAATTTTTTTCAAAAATAGTAAATATGCATTGTAAAATTGTCTATTTCGGACACCTCTTTCAAGGCGAAGGATTAAACAGACTCTCTAATTTGTCCATAATTAATTAATTATTAATTAAAATTCTAATTAATTTATTTAATTAATTCTTTTATAAAACTTAAAATTATAAATTAAATTTAATATAAAATAAAAAATTATAATTATAAATTTATTTAAATTAAGCAATGGGTGTAAATTGACTCAGAATACTTACTGTAAGATATACTTGAACTAGGAACCAGCTTTCAGCCGCCGGTGTAAAAACACTCTTTAATTTAATTAAACTTACGTAATTTAACTTAGACTTTACGCTACGCTTAAAATAAGCATCTACTTAAAGTCGTCGGTGCGGTGTAAACAGACTCAAATTATTAAAGAACAATATTAGAATATACGGTTATTATTATTTAGTTTTACTGTATTACTTAAAATGAAAAATCTCTATTCAAGCATTATTTAATAAACTAGCAAAATAAAACGTGCGCAAGCGCGCAATTAGTTTTTCATCCATTTTAGAAATTATACAATACAATAATAAATATAAAAAATCCATAAATTTTATTTATTAAAATTTGAGGAAAATACTTGAGAATCTTAAAAGTAAATTAAAACAAAATTGAATAATGAAAAATTAGAGAAAATAATTGAAAATTGAAAAAACATGGTTAGAAATTGAGATAAATAAATTAAAATTAAAAAAAATAATTAAACAAATTACATAAAATATTTTAAATAAAGCAAAGTTAAACAAAATTTAAGAAAAATACTTAAAATTTTCAGAAGTTCTTTGAAATAAAAGAAAATAATTAAAAATTAGAGAAAATAAGTGAAAAAAGATAAAAATAATTTAAAATTGAACAGAACAAGTTTTAATTAAGGAGAAATAAGTAAAAACCTTTTGGCAATTATAAAAAAGAACGATAAAAAGAACGAAAGTAATTGAAAATTGAAGAAAATAATATAAATAATGAAAGAATTGAAAAGTCAGATAAATAGTAAACAATTTTTGAAATTATGAAACAAATGTAAAGAATTAAAAATTGAAAAAAATAAATTTTTGAAAATAATTGAAAAATGTTTTTAAATTTTAAAACTTGACGAAAATATTTCAAATATGATACAAACAAAGATAAGTTGTAAAAAATAAATGACATTTAAGTGTGATTATTGAAAAAACTGCAGAATTTTTTTTAAATAAAGAAAGAATAATTAAAATTTGAAAGAAATACATGAAGATCATAGAAATCAATTAAAGAAAAAGAAAAAAACTCAAAATTGAAGAAAAGAATTGAAGAAATAAGCTAAAAGTAATTGAAATTGACGATAATTAATAAAGAAATTTTGAAATTATGAAAACAAATGAAAATAATTAGAAATTGAAGAAAATATTTGAATTTTCAGAAAAATATTTAAAAATCTTAGAAAATAATTTTAGAAAAAGATAATAATAGTTAACAATCAAGAAAAATAATTGAAAAATGATAACATTAATTCAAAATTGAAAAAAATAATTGAAATATGCTGAAAATAATTTAAGATTGAGAAAGAAAATTGAATTATGATGAAAATGATTTAAATATGAAAAATTGAAAACATTCAATAAAATTTGAGAGAAATAGCTGAAAAAGTCATAGAGTATATGTTTAGAAAAAAATAATAATTACAAAATTACTTGAAACATTTTAATTAAAGATAGTAATTAAAAAATTGCAGAAACAACGAAAATTGATGAGAATACTTGCAATATCGGATAAATAATTGAAAATTTTAAAAGTAATGACAAAATAATGAATATAATTATATATATTATATTGATGAAAATCAAGAAAAATCGCAGAATTTATTTTTAAGCAGAAGAAAATAATTAAAAAATCGTAATATAATGGAAAATTGATGACAATAATCTAAATTTGGGATAATAACTGAAAATTTAGAAAATTAATTGCATGTGTATATATTTTAAACTTCTTCAAAAACCATAATAAATTTTTAAATCATTTTTCGAAATTTTTTTTTATACAAATGACAATTAAAAACCAGCGCAACGAAATAAAATAACAGGGACTAACTTCACTCTGGATTTTAAAACGTGGACAGAAAAATATGAATAAATATAAATACATGCTATAACTAACTTCAGGAGTTCACGGAAATTATTATTATTTAATTAATAATAATAATAAATAATAAAAATTTTGTAAATTGTAACTAAAGTATGCGCAGTAGTGTACTATGGCAGTTAGAATTAAAACTAGATCTTTATTTAAACATTAATTTAACTTAAGACTGACTGACATACTAATCTACAAGGGATTAGCATTGTTATAAGCATCAGTAAAAGAAAAATTTCACATTTTGATAAAAATGTTTTTAAAAAAATATGTATTAAGTATTTTGTGACCGTTCATTTTTTTCGATTACCCTTGTTTATAAAGTATTGTTTAACAAATGATAATTTCCTTATTTTGGATAATAAGTCAAGAAGACATTCCTTTATCGGCTTTATCTCAAAATGAGATGGAAATAAAAAAGGTTGTTAAACAATGAGGAAAAGTGACAAAGTCAACAGTTTTTTTTTCATTGTATAGTAAAAGAATGATAACAAATTAAAATTCATTGCTTCTTCTGTGTTTACAACTTTTAAAAAATGTATGAAATAAATAAATTTTGTTATCTAATTTTTAAGCTCAAACTCTTTTTTTTATAAAAAATGAAATTATAAGACATTAATTAAAAGAAATGAAGTCATTGAAAGTGGTTTTTAAAAAAGAACCTGAGATTTTTTACAGCAGATAATAAAAAGTATTTTTATCAGCAAATAAAAAAAAAGTTTGCAAACTTCTCTATTGAAAGAAGGAAAATTTAAATAAAGACTCTCTTTGAATAGACTTTATTTAATACATTTTGTAAAAAATTGCAAAAAAATAAATTTTATATTTAATTTACTAAATTAATGTTTTAATTAAACTATTAAGCTAATATTTAATTTATTAACAATTATTTTATCACTATATTTATTAACATTATTTATAATTTCTTTTAATTATTTTAGAAACTAAAATTCTATATAAAATTCTATATTCTAAATCTATATAAATAATTAACATATAAAATTTAGGGAATATTAATCATATTATTAATATTAAAATTATTCTTAAAACCGGCCTAACAGAATAAAATAAGTAATTTAAATTTTGTATAAAAAAATCTATTTTCTTAATTGTTTAATTGCATCTAAAATTATTAATAAAAATAATATTAAAATTTCTAATGATATTGAAGTAATTAAAAGATGGTTAAATTTAAAAGAAATTATGAATAATGTTAATAAATATAGTGTTAAAATAATTGTTAATAAATTAAATATTAGCTAAATAGTTTAATTAAAACATTAATTTTGTAAATTATAATTTTATATTAATAAATTTTATATAAATAATTCTATATTAATAATTTTAAAGTTCTTTGCATTGTTTTAGTGAAATACAAGCATCAGTTTTTTATATCTAATACATCGTGACTTACATTGGTAGCTATATGAAAACATATCTGCAAGAAAAAATAGTTAATCTTAATGCGCAAAATTTACGTACTTTTAAAGTAAAAAATATAATAAAGCAATTGAAAAAACTGTGTAATTTCATGAAACTGTTCCTGTTATTTCAATTGATATTATGATGATAAATTATTAAAAACAAAAAGACAAATATACGTACAAGAAGATTCAACTGATGCAATTAATATAAATACGAAAATTAGGAACACTTTATAAAATAACATTGTAAACATAACAAATTAAGACACTTTTTTCTGTAATTTTGTTCAATACTTTATTTCAATATTCATCATGCTTCATCAGCATTAAAAATAAATTTATTTATGTCTTTTTTGTATTTCTTTATATTTAGTATTCACATCTCTGACTCTTCACAGTTCTCTTTTCACCTTGAAGGGACACTACACATATTTATATGTATGCGTAATTGAAATTTACAATTAAGAAAAAACAAAAAAGAATAAGTATTTTTTAAAAATGTGTTTCTTTGTAATATTCTTGATCAGTTTTGTACATTTCAACAATCCTGCGGTAAAACACAAGCGTAGGTTTTGTCATGTCTTATAAATCCTGATTTACACTGACAACCGATGAAACAACTCTGAAAGAAAAATTAGATTATATAAATAAGTGAATGTATTCACTATATAGCAGGAAATAGTGCGACGACTCATTTTTTTAAATCGTTACAATATTTTTGTATTCAGAAAACAAGATATAGTCGAATGAAATGAATTAGAAATTTTTCGTCTGCCATATTGGATCCGCCATTTTGAATTTTGAAAATCTAATGACAGTTTTATGTTTAGAAACCCCAGAAATACAAGAATAGCAAGCTGTCGGCAAATTCAATGAATTTAAAAAATGTTTATCACCCATATTAGATCCGCCATTTTAAATTTTGTAAATTTAATGAAAGTAGAATTATATTCTTGCATATTCTCTGGGTAAAAAAATATCAAACATCATATTTTTGTTTGGAAGAAATTAATTTTTGACGTTAAACAGTGAAAGAGAACATTTTTTAATTTATATATTACAAAACAAATTTTTTTTTAAATAATTTTTGGCAGTAATAAAATAAAAGGCGATCAATTTAAAAAACAAATGTTATAAAAATAATAAAGGGATAACTTATTGAAATTAAATAACAAAAATATTACAAATGTAATTTTGAAAAAATTGTTTCCAGTTTTAATAAATAATGTAATATTATATTACATTTAATTATGTTATAATTAATCTTAATTAAAATTTATTATACTTTTGCTTCTAATAATTGTTTACTACATTTTTTTCACTTACCGCAACACAAGCTATATTTTCTCTTTTATCGTTACATATTTGAGGACATTGGGTTCCACAAGTAGTAAATTCTTCATTTGGACCACACTCAAGAGCTGAATTCATTTCTTTTCCCAACTCTAATAATAAAAATTAAAAAGTATTTTTTAATGCTTGTGTACATTTATCTAGATTAATAAATCACGTATAGTTTGAAAAAATAAATAATTTAAAAAGAGTAAATTTAAATTAGGGGGAAATTAATATCAATAATAATACTTACTTAATTATTTACAATTTACAAATTATTTTTTTCTTTGATTAAGAACGTTATTTACGATATTTTAATTCTTTTGGAACTTTATAAATTATAACTAAAAGTAAAAATACTATCGTGAAAAAAAATTAAAAAGTAATATTGAAAAAATACTCACGAGCTGCGGTGACCGTTACAATTAGCAAAAGAACGAGAATAGGAGACATATTGACAAGTTGATAGAATCTCAACATCTGAGATTCTCCTTCGCGTTAATCATTATTTTATACTAGTAGCTAACAATAAGTTACATAAGTCTATTAAAATAGCTGCGTAACGTTTTTTTTAATAAAGTAAATAATAGAATTTCCCAGAAGCATTATAGAGAACACATTTTCAAACATTTATAAATAGACATTTTTCTGATATTTTTATGGAATTGGGATAAATAAAAGTCAAATTACCATAAAACTTTTACTTCTTTTACATATTTTTAAAACAAGTATATTAATTTTGTTATTATTTTTTTCCACTTCGTTTTATTATTGTCCATCCACAAAAAAAAACGATTCAAGGCCTTTTCAAGCTCAAAAATAAATTATATCAAAGTTCTTTTTTTAATAATTAAAACAATAGCTGAATATATATTTAGGTTAGTAAAAATAGTTAGAAACTTTAAAGAAAATAATTACATTTGAAGAAAGAAATTGAAAAAATGCAGGACATAAATAAAAATTAAAGAAAATAATTGAAACAGAAAGATAATAATTAAAAAATTACGATACTAATTAAAAAACACTAATCATGCAAACCGAATATTTTCAAAATCCAAAATCATGTTTAACATGCTTTTTAGGCCAAATAAAAAGATTATAAAATAAAAAAATAAATAAATAATAAAAAGATTAAGATAAACAAAAAAAATATTTTTTTGTTTTGCGAAAAAAAATTTTTTCGCAGAGTTATGAGCATTTGGAAGTTTTAGGATAGAGAGTGGGTTTTGAACAAAAACGCTAACAAATTTTTTTAAATCTATTTAGTTTTTTCAAAAAACGATATTTTTCAATTTTGTTTTCTGATTTTACTAATGTTTTAGATGCTCTTTTTTAGCAATTTGGAAATTTATGAAATTAACTAAACGGCGGTAATTTTTTTAAAAATCAAAAAACTCGATGTTCTCAAAAACATAGATTTTTATTTTTTTGAAATTTGGAAATTTATGAAAATAACTAAATGGCGGTAATTTTTTTAAAAATCAAAAAACTCGATGTTCTCAAAATCATAGATTTTTATTTTTTTGACTAGATAAAAAAAAAGAATTCTTTCCAATAGGTTTAATGTGCGCTAAAACGCACTGTGAAAGGCGCAAGAATTTTTTGTAATAAAAAATACTAATAGTAATTATTTTTGTCTAATTAATACAGCGCCATATATTATTTATATATTTATTCCGTTTCTTGATTTTAGTAGCGTTTTAGATGCTTCTTCTCTGTAAATTTAGAAATTTTTTTAAATTTACAAAATGTCGGTCATGTTTTAAAAAACCAATAAACTATAGATTTTTTCTAAAAATTAAAAAAAAATTTAATATTCTTAATTCTGTTATGATTCAGGTCCAGCTACAAAACTTAATCACTTCCAAATTCATAGCTCACTTTTTGGAGGAAGTGTCAACCTGGCAAAAAAAATTAAGCGTAGCGGATCAAGTAACCACAGTTTGGTTTGAGGTACAACGAACCTGGATGCATTTGGAAAGTATTTTTATGTCCTCCGAAGATATAAGAAAGCAACTTCCGGTGGATGCTGAGCGCTTTGATCGAATAGATAAAGAATTTAAAGCAATGACCGAGGATATGTCTAAAACGCCAAATGTCGTTGAAGCCACAAACAGGGACGGTTTGGCAAGCGCTCTCGAAATTTTACAACATGAATTAGTTTTATGTGAAAAAGCATTGGCGGAATATCTAGAAACAAAGCGACTTGCCTTTCCTAGATTTTATTTTGTCTCTTCCACTGATTTACTCGACATTCTTTCAAATGCCACTCAGCCTTCAGTCGTTGCAAAACATTTAACGAAACTTTTCGATTCCATGGCTAAATTGAAATTTGCTGAGACTAAAGAAGGGGAGCCCAAACGCATTGTAGGTAAGGGAAAATTTTTTATTCGATACAAACTAGAAAGGCATAGAAATTACAGTAGCTTGCAATGTTGCGAAAATCTGAAAATAAAGATAAGTATAATTAATTAGAAACTAAGACTCTTTTTAAGTTATGTGAATATTTAATAAAAGAAAAATCTCTTTTTTGTTAAACTAATAATTCCTAACCGTATATTACCCTGAGAAATTGTTAAAACTTACTTTGATTAACTTTTTAGAAATTGTAGTTTTTCATAATTAATTTAATATTATATATGTGACTGTCCATGACAAAACGTGCCTTCGCTCTAAAAAATAAATTTTCATTTTTTAATGCCAATCGACAGATTTTTATTTGCTCTTTCATTTCCAAAAATAAAAAATTATTGTTTTAAAGAAATTTTGATCTTATTAAGTAAGAAGCGTAGGAACGTTACATTGGTTTCAGTGCATTGCTGCAACTTTAAACGCTCACCCTGTAAAGTTGACGTTTGGGAGCTAAGGCACGTTTTCTCATGGACAGTCACATATAAAAATTTGTAAGAAATGTTTCTGTTGATAAGATTCGAGAGGTGATTCTTCCGATACGAAATTAAATAGAAATATATTTTTCACAAAGAATACCGAAATGATGATAAAATACAAATTTATTTCAGGAATGCATGCTAAGGACGGTGAATACGTGGATTTTACAAACAATGAAATGGTCTGCGATGGAGCAGTGGAAGTCTGGTTGAATCGACTTCAGATGTCGATGAGAGTATCGATTCGTCATTATTTCAGTGAAGCTGTTGTATTCTACGAAGAAAAGTCACGAGAGCAGTGGCTTTTTGATTATCCAGCCCAAGTGTCATTGTGTGGAACGCAAATTTGGTGGACGACAGAAGTGACAGTGGCCTTTGGAAGATTAGAGGAAGGATACGACAATTCTATCAAAGATTATCTTAAAAAACAAATTTCACAATTGAGTACACTTATTTCCCTGCTTTTGGGCGAATTGAGTAAACAAGATCGACAGAAAGTCATGACAATTTGTACAATTGACGTACATTCGAGAGATGTTGTCGCTAAATTGGTTCAGGCTAAAGTGGAGACTGCTCAAGCTTTTCAGTGGCAAAGCCAACTTCGTCATCGATGGGATGAAAAGGAAAAGGATTGCTTTGCTAATATTTGTGACGCTCAATTTAAATATTCTCATGAGTATCTGGGAAATACGCCGAGGTTGGTATAATTTTTGTCTAGCAAAATATAATTTTGTATAAAATTTGTATAAAATTTTGTGTCTAGCAGCTTTTGGGGAAATAGATATAGAAAAAAAGAAAAAAAATAGGAATAGCCTTTTGAAGGGTTTTAAGGTTGAAACACCCCTACTCTACATAGATTTAAATTATAAGGTTTTCAAAGCAAAAAAGCACATGGCGAATTCTAATCGACCGGTAGATCCTCTTTTCCGCGATCCTTTCCTTTCTACGTCTTTTCCCTTACTGCGTCTCATTTCCTCAACCACACATTCTCTCCGTTGCACCTAAGGAGTGGCGTCACCTATAAAAAAATTCGGATTCTCTCGCTGACTTTTGTTACAGTTCGTGAACTTGATCTGCACAAATCACAACTTATGAGTTTAACGAAGAACAACAATAATGAGACCGCTGATCTAGAGAAACACGAGAAATACAGATCGAGGAGCAAAAATCAATACTCGGCTCCCTGGCTTGTATCTCATAATTCAACGACGGTCACTCTCAATAAATTACTACGAAATTCACTTAATTAAAGATCTCTAGGGAAAGACAAAATAAGATATAAATGATGACGATTTACAGCGTCACAACTGATTACTCTTGAAAACTCAATTCGTTATTCCATAACTCGTTCTATTTTTATATCGGTCTATTTTATTTTATTTTATTGCGAGTAGTTTGTTGAATTGATGAATTGTATCCTTAGTTCGTTGACATTGTAATTGAGTACAGTTTTCAAAATTTGTGAATTAGTTTCGCTGATCGTTGGTTTGCAATTGAATATGTTTGCGATTGTGTTACAAGAGTTCGATTATTTTATAAGTTGTTTATTTGTTAGTTTGTTAAATAAAGTTCATATTGTTTTACTGCTTTAGTTTTAAATTAATTTACTTACATTATATATTGGTTTGAATTTTGTCTGATTTCTATTGTGGGTAAATTATTGTTCGTCAAGGTACATACATGTTCATTTAAAAGAGACAGAGCAAGAGGTTCCTTAATTGAAAACAAAGAAAATATTTTTTCATAACGCAGTCTTAAAAATGGCGTGATTCGGTTCTTTGTAGATAACCAGAAAATTGAAGATTTAAGAACGATTCACTATGTGACGTCAGAGTGCAAACAAATACAGTCCAAATTGCATGTCTCCCACTTTTCTACTTTTCTTGCACGCACTGTTTGACCAACATAACAGAGTAGATGTCTTTAGCGTAAGTAGTCCAGTTTCAAAATCTAACCTGACCGTATCACCAGCGCGGCTTGTTGACAAGTAGAAAAGTGTGAGACATTCAATTTGGATTGTTACTCAGGTAGTTATGTTTTTTCATGAAAGAAAGAATACTTATTGGCTTGCAGACTGGTCATAACTCCACTGACAGACAGATGCTACATCACCTTGACACAGTCTCTTCACCTTGTGATGGGAGGTGGACCAGCTGGACCAGCAGGAACTGGCAAAACAGAAACAACCAAAGATTTAGGAAGAGCTTTAGGTATCATGGTTTACGTGTTCAATTGTTCTGAGCAAATGGACTACAAATCCTGTGGAAACATCTATAAAGGTCTGGCCCAAACGGGAGCGTGGGGTTGTTTCGATGAGTTCAACAGAATATCAGTAGAGGTCCTGTCAGTTGTGGCTGTTCAGGTAAAATCTGTCCAAGACGCAATTAGGGACAAGAAAAACAAGTTCAACTTCATGGGAGAAATCATAGCTTTGGTTCCGTCAGTTGGTATTTTTATCACAATGAACCCTGGGTACGCAGGAAGAACAGAACTACCGGAAAACTTGAAAGCTCTATTCCGGCCTTGTGCGATGGTAGTTCCGGACTTTGAATTGATCTGCGAGATTATGCTGGTAGCGGAAGGTTTCCAAGAAGCAAAAATCCTTGCTAGGAAATTCATCACTCTTTATACGTTATGCAAAGAGCTGCTTTCGAAACAGGATCATTATGATTGGGGTTTGAGAGCCATCAAATCAGTATTAGTTGTTGCTGGGAGTTTAAAAAGAGGAGATCCTGGCAGGCCAGAAGAAGAGGTTTTGATGAGAGCTCTTAGGGATTTCAATATTCCTAAAGTTGTATCAGACGACCTACCAGTTTTTATGGGTTTAATAGCCGATTTGTTTCCAGCTCTGGACGTTCCTAGAAAGAGGGACATCGACTTTGAGAAAACTGTCAAACAGGCAGCTGCTGATCTTCTCCTCCAACCTGAAGATGGTTTTATATTGAAGGTGGTTCAATTGGAGGAGTTGTTGGAGGTCAGGCATTCTGTGTTTATTGTCGGTTTAGCAGGATGTGGTAAAACGAAGGTCTGGAACACACTCTTTAGAACCTACCAAAACATCAAAAGAAAGCCAATCTACAATGACCTCAACCCAAAGGCTGTGACGAATGACGAGCTTTTTGGAATTATTAATCCAGCAACTCGCGAATGGAAAGACGGTTTATTTTCCGTAATAATGAGAGAGCAGGCGAATTTAGGAGGCGAGAATCCTAAATGGATTGTATTGGATGGGGACATTGATCCGATGTGGATTGAGTCGCTTAATACGGTCATGGATGACAACAAAGTCTTGACCTTGGCCAGTAATGAAAGAATTGCCTTGACCTCGGCAATGAGACTGCTCTTTGAAATATCTAACCTTCGAACTGCGACTCCTGCCACTGTTTCTAGAGCTGGAATTCTCTACATCAACGCACAGGATTTAGGATGGAATCCTTATGTCACCAGCTGGATTGAGAAAAGAACTTTGACCAATGAAAAATCAAGTCTGGTGATGCTCTTTGATAAATACATCCCCCAGTGTCTTGAAACTCTCAGAACGAGGTTCAAGAAAATTACACCTATTGCTGACATGGCTCATGTTGAAATGCTGTGTCACCTGTTGAATTGTCTACTCAAGCCTGAATTGACTGCGAATGACTTTTCTAAAGATGATTATGAACTGTATTTCGTATTCGCAGCGGTTTGGGCTTTCGGTTCGTCCATGTTCCAGGACCAGACAGTGGATTATAGAGTAGAATTTCACAAATGGTGGGTTAACGAGTTCAAGCAGATCAAATTCCCTGCACAAGGGACAGTTTTCGACTTCTATATTGACTCTGAGACGAAAACTTTTGCACCCTGGTCCCAGCGACTTCCGAGATTTGAATTAGATCCTGATCTTCCACTTCAGGCGGTTCTTGTTTACACTGCGGAATCTATTAGAATTAGGTATTTCTTGGATTTGTTGATGGAAGAAAAACATCCGGTGATGTTAGTTGGAACAGCTGGTTGTGGTAAGACTGTGCTAGTTTCTGAAAAGCTGCTTCAACTGTCAGAAAACTACGCTGTTACAAATGTACCTTTTAATTTTTACACAACATCGGAGATGTTGCAAAAGATATTGGAAAAACCGCTGGAGAAAAAGGCAGGTCGGAACTACGGACCACCTGGCAATAAAACCCTGGTGTACTTTATAGATGACATGAACATGCCGGAAGTCGATACTTATGGAACTGTCCAACCTCATACTTTGATTAGGCAACATTTGGATTATGAACACTGGTATGATAGAACCAAGCTGTCCCTAAAGGAGATTCATAATTGTCAATACGTGAGTTGCATGAATCCAACCGCTGGATCGTTTACTATTAATCCCAGACTACAAAGGCATTTTGCTGTTTTTGCTCTTAGCTTCCCAAATGCTGATTCCTTGACTACTATTTACGCTTCGATATTGTCTCAACATCTGGCAAATGTAGAACACAGGTGAGTTGTATTTTGTTAGAAAAAATTGATTAAGATTGATTTCTTTAGAGAAAGAGAAAAA
The DNA here is from genome assembly GCA_037103525.1 of Ganaspis brasiliensis. Classification (NCBI taxonomy): domain Eukaryota; kingdom Metazoa; phylum Arthropoda; class Insecta; order Hymenoptera; family Figitidae; genus Ganaspis; species Ganaspis brasiliensis. The sequence goes on along the minus strand of JAZKLR010000085.1, from coordinate 8,674,162 downwards.
AATTTGTACAAAACTAATCCTACATAATATAACTGTTTTTGTAGATTTCCTCTTAGCGTATCAAATTTGTGCAATAATATCGTCCAAGCATCTCTTCAACTTCACCATCGTTGCGCCCAAGTATTTCTACCAACGGCAATGAAGTTCCACTATATTTTTAACTTGAGAGATTTATCCAATTGTTTCCAAGGATTACTATTCAGTACTAACGAATGCCTGCAAATTCCTTCAGATTTTATTAGATTGTGGCTTCACGAGACACAACGAGTCTACGGAGACAAACTAGTTGATGAAAAAGATATTGATAACTTTTTCAAGTTTCAGCTAGACATATTAAAGAAAAATGTAGAAGAAATTGACGAGGGTACTGTTTTGGAGAAACCAAACATTTACTGTCACTTTGCAGGTAAATTAATTTGATTTTAACTATTTTTTAAGTTATATCATCACCATTTATAATTTTATGTCCATAACTTTAGGGAAAGTGTCAAGTTGTTTTTTATCATTTAATCAAAAGTTCGGATGTATAACTATTAAACATTTACGACAAAGCAGTAAATGACTGCTACAGGTAAACGTTTACCTGTAATTTAATCACAAGTAGCTCAAATAAAACCGGAAAAGTTGTCCACCTTTGTAACCTGGCCACCTGATTAGTTTAGTCGCAATTTATAGGCACTTTTCCTAAACGATTTCCACCTCTCAGCTCAATCACAACAATTGCCGAAATAGGATGATTTAAAGTTCGTCATACAGTCTTCGTGAGGCCCGATCAATTTCTTAAAATTTAAACTATCTCACGACAAACAATTATGCATATATTTCCTTCATGAAGGTTCATTTGATTCTACTCTTTGTTAATACTTATAACAATTGAGATTTATTTCGTCTAACTAAGACGAATGTGCATCGTCTCAATGTTAAATTTATTAATATAAAATAAGCTCAACTCTCCGTGCTGAATCCAAAGTCAGAAAAACAAAAAGAAAACAAAGGGAGATTCCGCCAAGACATACGCCGCGATGCCGACGTCGAGACAAACGAAGAAATTTAACTTCACACAATTGTAAATTTAGGACTTACCAACTTCATCAAAATGTTTAAGCGACCAACTGCAATAACTACTACACGAATTATAAAAGCACTTTTTAGATTCTCAACTATTTATTTTACACTTCTAAACTAATACTCAATTAAGGTTCTTAAAAACAATACTATTTCCGCACTCTGAATTAGAAACAGTTTCTGTCGAAGACAGTGGAAAAGGTTATTGATTCGGGGATCACACGTGAATGAACGATGAAGCACATGGCAAACTCTAATTGACCGGTAGATCCTCCTTTCCGCGATCCTTCCCTTTCCTCGTCTTCTTCTTCCTTGCTGTGTCTCATTTCCTCAGCTACTAGGAAACCCCACACCCTCTCAGTTGCACCTAAAAGAAAAATTCGGATCCCCTCGCTGACCTTCGTTACTATTCGTAAACTTGACCTGCGCAAATCGCAATTTAAGAATTCAACGAAGAACGACAATAAATGAGACCGCTGATCTAGAAAAAGACGAAAGATACGGATCGACCAGAAAATCAATACTCGGCACTCAGGCTCGTATTTTATAATTCAACCACAGGCACTTTCAATAATTTACCCCAAAATTAACTAAATTAAAGATCCCTAGGGAAAGACAAAATAAACTATAAATGTTGACGATTTACATCGTCACAGACTTTACAGCATCTAAACTACTAATTTATCAACAAAACGTATTTTTTGATAAAGGTGGAGTTGGCGAACCGAAATACATGCCAGTCCTCGATTGGACAGTTCTCCATCGTTTACTTTCTGAAGCTTTAGTCAGCTACAATGACCTAGTGTCGGCCATGAATTTGGTGCTGTTTGAAGACGCTATGATGCACGTTTGCAGAATAAACCGGATTCTCGAATCGCCAAGAGGAAGTGCTTTACTTGTGGGAGTCGGAGGATCCGGAAAACAAAGTCTTTCCCGCCTAGCAGCCTTCATTAGTTCACTGGAAGTCTTTCAAATTCAACTGAGGAAAGGTTATGGAGTTACCGACTTCAAAATGGAATTAGCCTCCCTGTACACAAAATCAGGGATGAAGAATTTAGGAATCATGTTCCTCATGACTGATGCCCAGGTACCCAATGAACAGTTCCTGGTGCTTATTAATGATATGCTGGCTTCGGGTGAAGTTCCGGATCTCTTTCCCGAAGATGAAGTAGAGAACATTATAGCTGGTATTTACTTAAAAGATTCATTTAATAAAAATTGTAATCCAAATATTTTTTAAAAATTATCTTATTCACATATTTTTATAAAATACTTTGATTCAGTTAAAGTAAATGGTGGATTTCAGGCGTCCGAAATGAAGTTAAAGGAGCCGGAATACTCGACAGCAGAGAAAATTGTTGGAAGTTTTTTATTGACCGAGTTCGGCGTCAACTAAGAGTGGTCCTGTGCTTTTCTCCAGTCGGATCAACTTTAAGGGTTCGATCTCGAAAGTTCCCGGCTATTATAAATTGCACAGCCATCAACTGGTTTCATGAGTGGCCTCAGGAAGCTTTAATGTCTGTTTCCAAAAGATTTCTGCAGGAACTTAGCGAGCTTCCGGAAGGATACAGGTTGACTAAACGTTTTTCAAAATTATTTTAACAATCTTGTAGTTAAATTAATTTATTATCTAATGCCAATTATGGAATTAAATTTAGAGAATCAGCCGCCAAGTTTATGGCCCACGCTCACACAACAGTCAACTCTGCAAGTCGGCAATATTTGGCAAGTGAGCGGAGATACAATTACACGACCCCCAAATCATTTTTGGAGCAGATCAGTTTGTACACAAAACTGCTCAAAGCCAAAGCTAAAGAACTTCAGGGAAAAATTGAGAGACTAGAAAATGGATTGGCCAAACTGAGATCAACTGCAGTTCAGGTGGATGAATTGAAGCAAAAATTGGCCGTTCAGGAAATTGAGTTACAGCAGAAAAATGAAGCTGCTGATACTTTGATTGCTATTGTAGGGGTGGAAACTGAGAAGGTGCAAAAGGAAAAAGCTTTGGGTAATGAAAAGTTATAAAGTTATTTAATGAAGTTCTGAAGATTAGGTTAAATTAAACAATCAGTTGAAGCTAATATGAATTGATAATGGTTAAGTTACTAGCGAATCTATTAATAGATAAAAGGGAGTAACAAATCTTTAATCGGAATTTTCAGCTGATGAGGAGGAATCGAAAGTAGCAATAATTGCAGAGGAAGTATCGAAGAAGCAGAAGGATTGCGAAGCAGATTTAGTAAAAGCAGAACCAGCTTTATTAGCAGCTCAGGAAGCGTTAAACACCTTGAATAAGGCCAATCTTACGGAATTGAAATCTTTTGGTTCACCGCCAGGAGCTGTTACGAATGTTACAGCCGCCGTCATGGTCGTTCTGGCTCCCAGTGGAAAAGTACCAAAGGACAGGAGCTGGAAAGCCGCCAAGGTAGAAAACTCATTATCATTTAAATGGTGTTCAAATATAATTTAATTATAACTGCGTTTTAATGTATGTGATAATTTAACAATTAATTATTGTCATATTTTAATCCTTTTACGTCCGAGAATATTAATAGATTTAAGAAAACGACACTTTCGGACTGAAATTTAGTTTTATTAAATCTAATTATTGTCAATTATCCTATTATGTAAACGCCTATTCCTGTTTTCTGAGTCATTGTAGGTTGTTATTTTCTAATTCCAAAGATGATTGGGAGGCTTTTCCTCAACTGACGAACCATGGTAGAATTTTCCTAGTCGTCCCTATCCTACACGTGAAATTTCTATGCCGGTGGTCCATTGAATCATCATGAAGACCAGATGTCAATTAATTCACTCAAGCTTTTGGATTTAATTTTATTTGACCTCATGGTACCCCAAAATTATTACGTTCCTGAAAAATCCTAGCAACGCCGTTTGACTAAGTTTGTTAATAGCAGAAGATCAAATAAAAAATGTGAAAACCGACGTGTTGGCTGAAAAGAAATAATTGCCTCATTAATTTTTTATCGGCAGCCTCCGAAGATGAACCTCGAGTTAAAAGTTTTCGAAAATTTCATTTTTAATTTATTAATTATCTGGATTCATTAATAATTTGTCCTCTCTGTTAACGTATCATCCTTATTCAATTTATTCCTGGCAAGAAGATTATATAATTTTGAAAATTCAGTAAGATTTCTGGTTTTATTCAATTTTGTCTGGGTAATTGTAAAATTATTATTTATTGCTGACCCAATTCCAAATTTTTTTACTAGGAGGGGATATATATTTTCCTAGGCACTCCTGAAATTTGGAATAAATAAAGATATTTTTGTAAGGAATAGATATGTATTTAACAATAAGAAACAAGGTTGCTCTTAAACTTCTTTCCTCTTAGGGGCGTATCTAACAAAGTAACCCAGTATTAATCAACATTAATTAATCTCTATATTAATTTAAACAGATTGTGATGGCAAAAGTGGATACATTCCTCGATTCCCTGATCCATTACGACAAGGAAAATATTCATCCTGAAGTCATCAAGGCTATACAGCCTTATTTAAAAGATTCGGAATTTGAACCGGAGTTTGTCAGATCAAAATCAGCGGCAGCAGCTGGATTATGTGCTTGGGTCATTAACATAATAAAATTCTACGAAGTATTCTGTGATGTAGAACCCAAAAGAAAAGCCCTTGCTCAGGCGAATGCTGAGTTGGCTGCCGCTCAAGATAAATTGAGTGTTATAAAACGCAAAGTTGCAGTAAGTATTGAATTAAATAAGAATGATTTGAATTTTCGAAAAGTTTAAATTATTCGAGATCCTTATAATTAATTAAATGTTTAGTCTTTAGAAGAGCAGTTGGCAAAGTTAACAGCAGATTTCGAGCAAGCAACATCTGAAAAGCTGAAATGCCAAAAAGAAGCTGATGCCACTAATGCAACAATTGCTCTCGCGAATCGTCTAGTAGGTGGTTTAGCTTCTGAAAATGTCCGTTGGGCAGATTCTGTAGCAAGGTAGGTTGATTATGAAACAATAAAAAATAAAATAATCAAAATGACATTTTAATTTTATTTAATGATCCAGCTTCATGCAACAGGGAGCAACGCTACCAGGAGATGTTTTACTGATTACGGCTTTCATTTCATACGTGGGTTGCTTCACAAAACAATTCCGATTAGATCTTCTAAACAAACAGTGGTTGCCTTTCCTACGAAACATTGAACCAGCTGTTCCAATCACCGACGGTCTTGATCCTTTGTCTCTTCTTACTGATGACACCCAGATAGCAAAATGGAACAACGAAGGACTTCCCAATGACAGAATGTCAACTGAAAATGCTACTATTTTGTCCAATTCTGATCGGTGGCCTTTGATGATAGACCCCCAGGTAGGATAAATAGTAATTAGGATGTCCGTCTCATCTTTGTTTTAAAATTCTCTGTCTGTGCATTTCGTGACTTTTCCTGTTTCTTTTTAATGGTAATAACCCTGGTAATACTGTCATAAAAAGGAAAAACATAATTAACTCACATTGTTGCCTAGGTTCATTTTCGCATAGCACACTACCCGAAAATGGACCTTAACAGTAATGTTCCAAATATTGTTTTAGCTTCAAGGCATAAAATGGATTAAACAAAAGTATGGAGAAGAACTGAAGGTGATCAGATTGGGTCAGAGAGGATATTTAGACATAATTGAAGTGTCTTTAGCAAAAGGATCCACTGTTCTTGTTGAAAATATTGGGGAATCTGTTGATCCTGTTTTGGATCCTCTGCTAGGTAGAAACCTAATAAAGAAGGGTCAAGCTATTAAAATTGGCGACAAGGAAGTGGAGTACAATTCAAAATTCAGATTGTTGCTTCACACTAAACTTGCAAATCCTCATTACAAGCCGGAAATGCAGGCCCAGACTACTTTAATCAACTTCACGGTCACAAGAGATGGTTTGGAAGATCAGCTTTTGGCGGAGGTTGTCAAAGCTGAACGACCTGATCTCGAAGACTTGAAAGCTGATTTAACCCGACAACAGAATGATTTTAAAATTACACTTAACAGTCTAGAAGATTCTTTACTATCCAGGTAGAGCATTTATGGAAACTTATTTTTTGTGAAAATATATTATTTTATTATTTATTATTTCTTCTTCGTTGTATCCAATAGACTTTCATCAGCTGATGAGAACGTTCTCGGTGACACGGCACTGGTCGAAAATCTGGAAACGACAAAACGAACCGCAGCGGAAGTTGAACGGAAGGTCAAGGAAGCTAGAGGAACCAGCAAAGAGATTGATGCAGCTCGAGAATTGTACAGACCAGCTGCGGCAAGAGCTTCTCTTTTGTATTTTATCCTGAACGATTTGAATATGATTAATCCAATATATCAGTTTTCATTGAAAGCTTTCAGTGTTGTATTTCAGAAGGCAATTTTAAAAGCTGACCCAGCTCCTGATGTTACAAGTCGAGTGTCAAATTTAATAGAATGCATTACCTATTCGGTCTTCATGTACACAACGCGAGGACTTTTTGAATGTGACAAACTCATCTTCACTTCCCAGATGACCTTTCAGATCCTACTGGCTAGAAAAGAAATTTCTGCCACTGATTTGGACTTTTTATTGAGATTTCCCATCACTCCGCATGTGACATCGCCTGTTGATTTTCTGACCAATACGAGCTGGGGTGGAATTAGAAGTTTGTCTAGTAAAGATGAGTTCCGGTAAATTAATTTTCATCACAATTAGAATAGAATATTTAACTCATTCCTAGAGATTTTTCTTAATTTGGTCTTATTTTTTTTAGGAGGCAATCGAAATAAATTTTAAATTGTGATTTGTAAACAAGTGGGAAAATTTTACGCTGACCCCAAGGTTAATTTTATAAATAATATTTGAACTTTGGTACAATTTTGAGGTTAAAAATTGCCTAAATATTATGCGCTGTCTAGGTTCAAATAAGAATATTTTGGGGATGACCGATTAACAGGAGATAATAAAAATATTCAACAGTTGTAATTATTTCAGACTCAAGTAATTAAAAAGTATTGAATTAAATTAATAAAATCTCCTGCCAAGAGTAGATAATCGTTTCGTATTTAAAGAATATAAATTGTAGAACAGCTTTCTACTCGTAATGCCATTCCTTGATAAGTATTCTTTAAAATAAATTTAATTTTACAACACAAGTCATTTATTCACGAAGAATTAAATGAGATATTAGAAATACGAGAAACGTCACTTTTGACAAGCGCCTAACCAAACCTAGCAACTGAAACGGCGGGAATTTTGAAAATAAAAAATTAGATAAATTCTTGTATCTATCGTGTATCAACTTATTTATAAATGTGAATGTTTTCTGAATTCTTGTTTTGATAATAAATTGATTCTGGTTATTTTATATAAATGTATTCGAACTAAATTAAAAAGATTAAAAAATAAAAAAATGACAACAAAACATAACCTCAACTTCTGATGGTTATATAATAGACCGAATTCATTTCAAATCAGGCAGGCTAGAGCTGTTCGGGACTGAAAGTAATTTTTGCCTTCAAAATGTCGTTTTATAAAGAATTTTAGACGACACGTATTTTTTTATTTTGCTGAAAATTTTTTTTTTTGAAAGTTATGAGGATTTTAAGTTTAAAAGTGGGAAACTTCGTTTCTACAAAATTTAGGGGAAAAAATCTTTAAAGTGTTGAAACTTTATAAGTAATTAAGATAATTTATTGTTTCTTCTTGCATCTGAAAGGGCTTTTGTTCGTCTTTCCAAATCCATTGGAAAAATTAAAAAATATAAAAAAATAACAAAATGGCGGTCATTTTACTAAAAAACTTCAAATTGAATTTACTCAAAAACCCCACCTTTTTTTTTGCACAAAATTTTTTTGGGAATTGTGGTCATAGGGAGAAATATTTTCCATAAGAATTTAACTTGTGCCCGATTATGGTACAAGAGAAAAATTTTTTTTTTATTTTTTTAAAGAAAAACATCATTTTTTTCAAGAAATACATTGGATATGAAAAAATTTCTCAAGTAAAAGTTGTTTGTCTTTAAAAAATCGAAAATAATGTCTTATGTCATTTTTCTCTATTTTGCGTTTTTTCAGTCAATTATGTAAAAAGTTGATTAAGCGCTCACATTTGTTGCGTTTTTAATGTCGGTATCAATATTTTTTTGATTTAAAAATGTTTTCTTCCACATTGACATATAAATAGTTAATTATCTTTGCTGTCACTAAAGTTACAATTGTTGACAATTTTTGTGTTCAATAAAGTAATAGCGAGTATAAATATTGAGACGTTAATGAGTTATATAATATTTATGAAAAAACCAAAGGTAATAGTTACATGATTTTGCATTAAAAAATCATCATTATTTTTGTTTAAAGTTTAAAAGAGTTTAACAACAGAGAGTTTTATCGATTTTTTTCGAAATTCACTAAAAAAACGCAAAATAGAGAAAAATGACACAAGACATTATTTTAGATTTTTTAAAGACGAACAACTTTTATTTGAGAAATTTTTTCATATCCAATGTATTTCTTGAAAAAAATGATGTTTTTCTTTAAAAAAATAAAAAAAAAATTTTTCTCTTGTACCATAATCGGGCACAAGTTAAATTCTTATGGAAAATATTCCTCCCTATGACCACAATTCCCAAAAAAATTTTGAGCAAAAAAAAGGGTGGGGTTTTTGAGTAAATTCAATTTTAAGTTTTTTAGTTAAATGACCGCCATTTTGTTATTTTTTTATATTTTTTAATTTTTCCAATAGATTTGGAAAGACGAACAAAAGCCCTTTCAGATGCAAGAAGAAAAAATAAATTATCTTAATTACTTATAAAGTTTCAACACTTTAAAGATTTTTCCCCCTAAATTTTGTAGAAACGAAGTTTCTCACTTTTAAACTTAAAATCCTCATAACTTTAAAAAAAAAAAATTTTTTCAGCAAAATAAAAAAATACGTGTCGTCTAAAATTCTTTATAAAACGACATTTTGAAGGCAAAAATTACTTTCAGTCCCGAACAGGTCTAGCCTGCCTGATTTGAAATGAATTCGGTCAATAGTTTATCTGTTGATTATCTACTACTGAAATTTACAATGGTTCATAAAAAGTGCTTAAATAAATAAAACTAACACTTGCTAGTGGCATGTATTATTATAACGCATTTACGAGCCTAAAAAATTTTTTTATGAAAATCACCAATGTATTTCAGGTTAATCTTTTTCAGTTATATTTTTTCAGTCAAAAATGATTTTTTTTATTCCTGCACTATAATTATTCATGTTTTCTCAAAAAACCAGTCTTAGGATACCTTATTTTATTCCTAAAATCTTATTATAATAAGCTGAATTAAAATTCGTAAATCATTTCTTAGAATATTCAAATTATCTACTGCAGAGCAGTCTACCTAAAAATAATTTCAGGATCAGAGTAAAATTTTCAGATTTGATAGTTCAATAATTGTTTTAGGCATTGAGAGGAACTTTAATTTATTTCCATTTTCTCCAGAAGAGTTAAAAGTCTCAAGATGAAAATGTATTTTCACGTTTTATGTAAATTTACAGTTTCTTTAAAGAAACTTAAACAAAATTGAAAAAGAATACATCTCCTTATTATTAATTTTTCAAAACTTATAAAATAATAACTAAAAATGAAAAAGATAATTAAATATCCATTATTATATTAGGAACTTGGACAGAGATATAGAAACGTCATCAAAACGTTGGAAGAAATTTACAGAATGTGAATGTCCTGAGAGAGAGAAATTCCCCCAAGAATGGAAGAATAAAACTGCTCTTCAAAGGTTGTGTATGTTAAGAGCTTTAAGACCAGACAGAATGACCTACGCGATTGCCACTTTTATTGAGGAAAAATTGGGTCCACGTTACGTCGAAGGAAGAACTGTTGAATTTTCAAAGTCCTTCGAAGAGACGAGTCCTTCAACTCCAATTTTCTTTATTTTGTCTCCAGGGGTCAATCCACTAAAGGCAAACAATTGTTTTATTTATAAACTAAAAAAAAGCAACTGCTCAAATAGCATGTAATCTTGCATTTTTTAATTTATAGTTATTTATTCGTATTTCAAAATCTTGCTTAGTTTCCAAAAGTTATATATTTTTAAAACTTTCTAGTTACATTCCTCTTTCAATTTATTTTCTTCAATTTACTCTCTAAATCTGAATTAGTTAAAAACTACTATTTTAAGGGTGAAAACTCGTTTACCATGTCAAATAGTAATTTTTTACTAATAATTTAGTAAAAAACTACTAATTTAATTAGTTAAAGGAATTTTTAGGTTATGTTAAACTACTAAAAGTATTAGTAGATTTCTATTTACTAATTACATTAGTTATTTTTTACTATTTAATTAGTTATATTTAACTACTGAATTAGTAGTTTTCTACTAATAAGTAGTTATTTTTTACTAATTCAAAAAGAGAAAACTCGTTCACGATTTTAACCCCTAAATAGTTTTACTAACTCAGATTTAGAGAGTAGTTATTTAGTCAGTTTCTAGAAATTTTTTTTATTTTTAGCTTCATCTTTTCTTTTCTTATTATTTGTTTTAAACTTCTTAGTGATTTTTTTCATTTTTAAGTTACTCGTTGATTATATTATTATACTTTTCTACTGTTTAGTAATTTTTCTTCATTTTCTGGTGTGTTATTTTTCTTTATTGTATTAGTTATTTTTTTCTAGATATTTTTTAACGCCTAGTTTTCAATTCCAAAATATAGTTAATTTTTCACACTCTGAACATATTTTTTTTTTTTTTTAATACTTAAATCTCTAATAAGATAATTTTATAAGATAATCTTATATTAATAAGATAATCTATATTTTCTATCCTCAGTTTTGAGATATTTTTCATTCACTTCTAGTTATTTATCTACAATCCTACTTATTTATTAATAATAGTTATTTATTTACTTTTTTACTAGTGATTTTTTTTTTATAAATTCATTTAAATTTTTTTTTCATCAACTCATAGTTATTTTCTCTACTTCCTAGTCGCTTAGTTATATCCTAGTAATTTTTTTTTCATTTTAGTTATCATTATCATGTTAAAATTATTCTTTGACTTAATAGCAATTAAAAATAATTGTTTAGTTATATTTTTTACATTCCTATTTACTTTTTCGCAATTTCTAATAATATTTCCTTTCTTATTAGATATTAGTTAATTAAATATTCTTTTATTTTCTTGCTACGCAATTAATTAAAATCATTCTTTTTACTAATTTTTTTTCTTTTTTTTTGGTTAATACCTTGATTTTTAAATACTTTTTAAATTTTTAATAATTTTAATTTAATTTTCAGATGTTTCTTCAAAACTTTAGTCATTTAGTTCCTTTTTTGGTTATAATATCTCATATGTAAAATGTTTTTAACGTTATTTTTAATTTTTATTTTATAATAAAATTATTTATAATTATTTATTTTTAAGTTAATTTAATTATTTTTCATTTATTTTTTGCAAGGATTTTTTAAAACCTTTTAATTCTGACAACTACTGTTTTAAGTTTCAATCATATTTTATTATACTTTCTACACGGAAAAAAATTAATCACAAAACTTGAAATATGTTTAATTCTTAATTGCAGAGAGTTAAAAATATATCTAATTTAAGCATTATAATCAAACTTTTTATAATAAGTTATGCTTTATTTTGCAAAACGTTATATCAGAAAATGACATTTTAATGAAATCTCTAATTTAAAGATATGTTCATTTAACAACCTATACATGTATAAACCTATATAAAGGTTATGCTAAAACATATTCTATTATTCGGAAATATAATATTTAAAAATATTCATTTTGTGGGATTTAAAGAAGATTTGACTAAATTTAAATCGATTTCTTTTTTTCATTAATAATTTGTTTCCCATTAATAATTATTTTTGTCGATTACTTGTAAACAAAACGTTTTACCATTTCTTTTAAATTTCAAAACACATACATTCTAATTAATTCATTTTTGCTCTATAAATTTCAATAATAAATTAAATTTTATTTATCATGTGCTATTATAGAATGTTGAATTATACAATGTATATCATTAAAATATTATTTCTTATTCTAATAATATTAAAAATTTTCTACAAAGGATTAAAAAAATAGATAATTGTATAAACTTAAAATGAACGTTTAAATGAACGAAATTATTATTTTGACATTTTTTAGATTCAAACTTAATAAAAAATTATGTTTATAAATATGAATTAATTAATTGGAATATTTTAAGAATTATATGTTTTTTATATTTTGTGTAGCAAAAGTTATTTTTCAAAATATTTCCCTGCAAAAAAGTTTCGGTGATTTCGAAACTGCAGGAACATGATAATCATAATAGTTGTGAATGTTGCTGCGATACGTTGGCTGGATCAGTCATTTGCTGTTTTTTTTTTCCATATATAACAGAATTAGAGATTTTTAATATCGTTTTTTGGCATAAGAATATGTGTTCTTTATATTATTAATATTTTAAACAGATAGAAATCTTTATTTTTATTTTAAAGAATTAATTACATCTTACTTTTGATTTTAGAGATAATTTATGCTTGAATCTCATATTACATGCCAAATTTTGATATTAATTTTTTTCCGTGTAGTTATTTTCTCGAAAATCTAAATATTATAATCTCTACATAGACACAGATATGTAATTGTTTTTTTTTATTTCTAAATTTTTCATTACATAATTTCTTGTTTTTTTTTTTTGTCACTTTCTAGTTACATTGTATTTCTCTAGTAATTTTTGTCATATTGTCATGTTCGTCATTTTACAGTTATTTTTCGACTTTCTATTAATTTTTAGAAAGTATTTTTTAAGTTTTATCATCTAATTTTTTACATTTTTTTCACTTTCTAGTAATTTTTAGTATTTTCTCTTTCTAGAATTTTATTCCATTTCTATTTACTTTTTTAATTTTAAAAAATGATTTACTTACCAGTAATTTTACATTATATTTTTAGTTCTTTCTTTAAAGGATTTTTTAATATTCTCTGTTAATTTCAAAATTTTAAATAAAGTCATCTTTTTTATGTGATAGTAATTTTTTGACTTACTAGTAAATTTTAGTTCTTCAATTTTTAAGTATTTTCCCACTTTCTGATTATTTTTCCTGATGAAAGGAAAAGGAAATTCTTTTCGTTTTTTCACTTACTTGTTCTTTAAAAAATTTTCATCGTATTTTATCGTTTTTTATTTACTTCTTTGATATTTTAACTTACTATTTGCTTCCTGGGAATATTTTCCCCAATTTCTATACGTTTTTTTTTTAACATATCTAGTAATTTTTCCCTTCCTTGTTATTTTGTTGAATTGCAAATAATTTTTACTCATTAGTAATTTTCCATTATAATTTAGATATTTCTTTACTTTAGATTTTAATTTCTTTGTAGTTATTTTTCATACCCAAGTGGTACCACTTTAATTATATTCTTTACTAATATTCAAATATTTTTTCTGAAATGTAATATTCCGTTTTTTCTTAATGTAAAAAAATTTTCCTTTTCTTTCTAATCATGTTCCTACATTCCTAGTTATTTATTTACTTGACAGTAATATTTCTTAATTTTTTTTATTAATTTCACTAAATTTCTAATTTTTTAAAACCAATAGTTACCAAGGCCGTAGCCAGGGGGGGTGATAGGGGTGTTGAACCCCCCCCCCCACCCGAAAAAAAATTTTCTGGCTACGGCCTTGATAGTTACCATCTTCATTTCTAAATATTTTGTAATTTTCTAGTAATTTGTTCTCAATTAAATAATAATAATCTACGTAAACTCCTGAAGTTAGTTAGTATTTATATTTATTCATCTTTATTATGGTTTTTGAAAAAGTTTAAAATATACCTTTACGCATGCAATTAATTTCCTAAATTTTGATTTATTATCTCAAATTTAGATTATTGTCATCAATTTTCCATTATATAACGATTTTTTAATTATTCTCTTTAATTAAAATTTTTTAAGTAATTTTGTAATTATTATTTTTTTTTAAACATATTATACCTATTCTATGATTTTTTTAGTTATTTCTCTCAAATTTTATTGAATGTTTTCAATTTTTCATATTTAAATTAATTTTCATCATAATTCAATTTTCTTTCTCAATCTTAAATTATTTTCAGCATATTTCAATTATTTTTTTCAATTTTTGATTAATTTTATCATTTTTCAATTATTTTTCTCGATTGTTAATTATTATTCTCATTTTCTAAAATTATTTTCTACGATTTTTAAGTATTTTTCTGAAAATTCAAATATTTTCTTCAATTTTTAATTATTTTCATTTGGTTTCATAATTTCAAAATTTCTTTATTAATTATCGTAAGTTTCAATTACTTTTAGCTTATTTCTTCAATTCTTTTCTCCAATTTTTAGTTATTTTATTTTTCCTTAATTGATTTCTAAGATCTTCATGTATTTTTTTCAATTATTTTTTCTTTATTTTAAAAAATTCTGTAGTTTTTTCAATTATCTTTCTTAAATGTCATTTATTTTTTATAACTTATCATTGTTTGTATTATATTTTAATTATTTTCGGCAAGTTATAAAATTTAAAAACATTTTTCAATTATTTTCCAAAATTTATTTCCTTCAATTTTCAATTATTTACATTTGTTTCATAATTTCAAAAAATTTTTAACTATTTATCTGACTTTTCAATTATTTCATTATTTATATTATTTTTTATATTATTTTCTTCAATTTTCAATTACTTTCGTTCTATTTCTCGTTCTTTTTTATAATTGCCAAAAAGTTTTTACTTATTTCTCCTTAATTAAAACTTGTTCTGTTCAATTTTAAATTATTTTTATCTTTTTTCATTTATTTTTTCTAATTTTTAATTATTTTCTTTTATTTTAATGATCTTCTGAAAGTTTTAAGTATTTTTCTCAAATTTTGTTCAACTTTCCTTTATTTAAAATATTTTATGTAATTTGTTTAATTATTTTCTCTAATTTTTCATAATTCAAATTTGTTATAATTTACTTTTAAGATTCTCAAGTATTTTTCTCAAATTTAAATTATTTTCTTTATGTTTAAAACATTTTTATGATTGTTTAAATTACTTTCCCCAATTTTTGATTGATTTCATTATTTTTTTTCAATTAATTTGTAAAATTTGCAATTATTTTGTTTAATATCAATTATTTTTTGCAATTCTTTTTAATTCTAAAATATTATAAATTTTGTCCTAAATAAATATTTATTTTATTTATATTTATTGATTTTTAAATATTATATTTAAAATATTTATTTCTTCTTATTAGATAAATATTATTTACCGATTTGTTATATTTATTATTGTATTTTATAATTTCTAAAATATATAAAAAACTAATCGCGCGCTAGCGCGCGTTTTATTCTGCTAGTTTGATTATATTCTTTAATTTGCTTGATATTTTTTACGTTTCTAGTAACTTTTTCATATTTTACTTACTCCTTTTATTTTTAAGTTATTCTTTCAATTTATAGTGAATAATTTTCTAGATGTTGTGTTTTGAATTTCAAGTAGGGTAAAAGTACCAATTACTGCGATGTGAAATCGAAAAAACACTCTTGTTATCTATTGAAGTAGAAACCACTAATTAAAATATTAAAATATAATATTAAATTCTTAAAAATAACAAATTTATAAATAATACTCTGTGCTGGTATTACTACGAGTCTGTACCAATTACTATGTTTAAATTACTGCAACGAGCATAACGTGTATTTGAAGGTTAGGTTGTTCGCAGTAATAGAAACACGTTCTTGTTCCAATTACTGCGATAGGTTGTAATTTAAACTTAAATAATTAAATAATTAATGATTTAAATGAACATCTTTATTGGCAATTGTGTTGAGTAAGGTTTTAAATAATTTTTTCAATTAATTTAAATTAATTTTAAACTCTTAAAAAGTGCATAATAAAGTTTTTAAAAAAAATTGCAGTAATTGGTGCATTTACAGTAATAGGTACATCTACCCTAATTTTTTCATTTTCTAGTTATTTTGCTTAAATTTAAAAATAAATACTTTCGACTAATTTTACATTACATTCTAGTTATTTTTCTTCACTTTTTAGCTGTTTTTCTGTTTCAAGGTATTTTAAACATGTTTAGAGCATGAACAATCATTAAAAATGATTAAAAATGAACGTTTTTTCTTATGAATTCAAATTTGCTTCTTCTTCTTTTTCTTCTTCTTTTTAAAGCTTCTTATCCTACTATTTTCTGCAACAGGATGTTGAAGATTTGGGAAGAAAATTAGGATTCACATCAGATGATCAAAATTTTCACAATGTGTCACTGGGTCAAGGCCAAGAGAGTGTGGCAGAATTTGCAATGGACGAAGCTTCCCAGAAAGGTCACTGGGTTGTTTTACAAAATATACATCTAGTTAAGAAATGGCTGCCTCTTTTGGAAAAAAAATTAGAAGTTGCCTCTGAAGGTCCTCATGCTGATTATCGAGTTTTCATGAGTGCTGAACCTGCAAGTTCTCCATCCGGTCATATTATTCCACAGGTATTTTTTAATATTTGTCTATTTTAATTTTTTAATAATTTGATATTGTCAATTATTGTTATAATAAAAAACATTTTGTTTATTTGACTTAAAAACA
The DNA here is from genome assembly GCA_037103525.1 of Ganaspis brasiliensis. Classification (NCBI taxonomy): domain Eukaryota; kingdom Metazoa; phylum Arthropoda; class Insecta; order Hymenoptera; family Figitidae; genus Ganaspis; species Ganaspis brasiliensis. Next base: position 8,657,521 of record JAZKLR010000085.1, on the reverse strand, counting down.
ATTTTTCTGCCAGGGAATTTTGGAATCGTCGATCAAAATAACGAACGAGCCACCGACAGGAATGCAGGCCAATTTGCATAAAGCTCTGGATAATTTTACGCAAGAAACTTTGGAAATCTGCAGCAAGGAGGCTGAGTTTAAATCCATTTTATTTTCCTTGTGTTATTTTCATGCAGTTGTTGCCGAGAGGAGAAAATTTGGACCACAGGGCTGGAATAAAATTTACCCATTTAATGTCGGAGATTTGAATATTAGTGTTAGTGTCTTGTATAATTATTTGGAAGCCTCACCCAAGATACCTTGGGAAGATCTAAGGTATCTTTTTGGAGAAATTATGTACGGAGGACATATCACTGATGACTGGGATCGTCGATTGTGTGTCTCGTACTTGGAGGAATTAATGCAACCTGACCTTGTAGATGGAGAATTGCATTTGGCACCGGGTTCGTAATACATTTTATAATTTAAATTTATTTACAAATAAAAAAGCAAAATATATATTTAAATATATTGAAAATCTAAAAAAGGGATTAAAATTTAAGAAAATAATTGAAAATTGAACAAAATAGTCAAAATAGAAGAAAATAATAAAAAATAGAAGAAATAATTGCAAATTTAAGAATTAAATTAAAATGTGAAAAAATAATCGAGAATTGAAAAAAAATTACAAAATGACGAAATTGATTGACAATTAAAAACAAAATGACGATAATAGATAGATTAATACATAACCGACGAAATAATTGAAAAAATTAAAGAATGATTGTCAAAATTTAAAAGAATATTTGAAAATGGAAAAAATTGTAGGAAATTATTGAAAATTGATGAAATTAATTAATAATGAAAAGAAATAATTGAAAAATGACGAGAATAATTGAAAAAGTAAAGAACATATTTGCAAAATGACAAAAATAATTGACAATTGAAAACTAAATTCGAAGAATGACTAGATTAATTGACAACTAAAAAGTATAGTTGGAAAAATTAAAGAAGAAATATTAAATTTAAATAAACTAATTGCAAATTGAAAAATTAAGAAAATTAGAGGAATGATTGTTGGAAATAATTACACATTAAAAAACTGGATTATAAATTGATAAAAATAATTAAAATTGAAGAAAATGATTGAATAATGAAGAAAATAATTGAGAATTAAAGAAAATAGTTATAGAATTGAACAATTCAATTGAAAATTTTAAGAATTTTTATGATTGAAAAAAGTCGAGAATTATTGAATATTGAAAAATATTGAATATTATTGAATATTAAAAATCAATTGAAAATAAAAAAAAATAATTGAAAATGCGGGAAAATGACTAAAAAATGAAGAAATAAATTGAAAATTAAAGTATTAAATGGAAATTTTAAGAAAATAATTAATAATTACAAAAATTACAAAAGGACGAAAGTAATTAAAGATAAAAGAAAATAATTAAGAACTGAGGAAAATAATTAAAAATTGAAAACAAAATTTCGTAAACTGTCGAGAATAATGGACAACAGAACCAAATAATTAAAAAATTTAAAGTATAATTTTAAAATTTTAACAGAAGAAATGAAAATTGAATAAAATTGTTGTAAATAAAGGAAAAATGAAGAAAATAATTAATCATTTAAAGAAATATGTGAAAAATAACGAGAATAATTGTGATATTGAAAAAAATATCTGAAAAATGACTAAAATAATTGCCAATTGAAAACCAAATTCGTAAAATGGCTAGATTAATACACAATTGAAAAAAAATAATTTTAAAAACTAAACAATAAATATTGTTTTAAATTAAATGTAATATTAAATATAAACTAGATAATTGAAAATTGATAATTGAAAATTGATAATTTAAGAATAGTATAGGAATAATTGTTGGAAAAAATTGCAAATTGAACAACTAGATTAAAAATAAAAAAAAAGTAATTCAAATTGAAGAAGACAATTCCAAATTGAAGAAAATAATTGCAATTTGAAGAATGGAATTGAAATTAAAAGAATACAATTAAAAACTGGAAAAAGTAGTTGAAAAAAGCCGAGAATTATTAAATATAGAAGAAAATAGTTAAAACTGAGAAATGAAATTAAATTTTGAAAAAAATTGAGGAAATAATAAAATATTTAAATAAATTAAATAAATAATTGAAAATTGAAAAATTACATTGAATTTTGAAGAAGATAATTGAGGATTGAAGAAAATAGTTGTAGAATTGTAGAATTGAATTTTAAAACTTTTTTTTACAATTTAACAAAATAACTGCAAAATTCCGAGAATTATTGAATATTAAAGAAGTAATCGGAAATCGATAAATACAATGAAAATTGAAGTAAATAATTAAAAATTGAAGAAATAAATTGATAATTAAAGAATTAGATTAAAGTTTTAAGATAATAATTGGTAGTTGGAGGAAAAATTACAAAGTGGCAAAAATAACTAAATTTTAAGGAAAATAATTGACATTGAAAAAATAATTCGAAAAATGGCAAGAATAATCGACATTAAAACAAAATAAGTTTAAAAATTAAAAAATAATTAAAATTTTGAAGAATAATAATAAATTGTCAATTGAAAACTGAATTTCCGTAGCAACATTGAAAACTTCAGTTATTTTCTATTGGTCAATCAAGTAAAAGTCACTGACAATTCAGCAATTTTCAACTTACAATTAGCTCAAATGACAATTCACTCATTGAAATAATAAAAAGAGAAATTAATTAAATTAATTTTTTAAAATAATTTTTTATAAAATTTCCTGACTTTTCCAGGTTTTTCCTGACTACAAAAAAATTCCATGATAATTCCAGGTTTTCCAGATATTCCAGGACCGTAGCAACCCTGTTCAATGATCATTTCATGTTGTTTTTTTAAATAATTTTCAAGAATATAATCATCATGTATTATGATATTTTTCGAGAATATTCATCGATAAATACTAATAACTTTTTTTCTTATGCTAAAAAAATGTATACGCAGAGTTTTATTTTGTAACATGATAAGCAATTGGCAAAAAAGTGATAGAATCTCTTAAAACAGAATTTATTATGCAGAAACTAAAAATTATGATTTTTCAGGTTTTCCTGCTCCTCCTAACACTGATTTAGTGGGCTATCACACATACATCGATGAAGCTATGCCTCCAGAATCTCCTTATTTGTATGGACTTCATCCAAATGCGGAAATTGGCTTTTTAACAACCACTTCTGAAAATTTGTTTAAGACAGTTTTTGAAATGCAACCACGAGATGCAGGAAGTTCTGGAGGTCAAACTGTTACAAGAGAAGAAAAGGTTGGCGAAAATAAATAAATAAATAAATAGATTGAATTGATTTTTCAAAATCGTATTTAATAAAGCAGACGGTTGACATTAGTTTATCAATTAAACAGGTAAAGCAAATATTGGACGAAATCGTGGAAAAATTACCCGAAGAATTCAACATGATAGAAATAATGGGAAAAGTGGAAGAGCGAACTCCATACGTAATTGTTGCATTCCAAGAATGCGAGAGAATGAATTATCTCACAGGAGAAATCAAAAGATCTCTACGAGAATTGGATTTAGGGCTAAAAGGAGAACTTACTATAACATCAGATATGGAAGATCTCGAAAACTCTTTATTTCTTGATCAAGTGCCTGCAGTGTGGACTCAAAGAGCATATCCTTCTCTATTAGGACTCACCCCTTGGTTCGTGGATTTGCTCCTGAGATTAAGGGAATTGGAAACTTGGTCCACTGATTTTGTCGTAAGAAACTCAATTTTCAGCACTCATTTATGATTTTTAAATTTTTTAATTTAATCACAATTAGGGTAAGCTGTACATTTAGTATGATTATGAGAATACAGTGAGAAAAATTTTTGGTAAAAATTCCTGTGCTGTTCACTATAAAAGCGTCATAATTGACAGTCCCGGAAATTTTACCGTGCTGTCTTACAATTTTTACCGGATTTTTTGGTAAAAATTGTGGGACTGTCAATTATGACGCTTTTCTAGTGAAGGCATAGGAATTTTTACCAAAATTTTTTTTTCAGTGTACTTAATTCATAGTCTTAGTTTATTTAATGCCTAAGCCGAAACTGGCAGTTGAGGAACCAAAGTAAAATTTGAAATGATCACTTGCTAACTTGAATATTTTTTGATTTGTAATTTAGGTTTGAACCACGCACAATTCCTCTAATTTAAAAAACTATTTTTGTTGCCAGGATCAGGGTTGCCACAAAAATTATCTTTTGAAATTCCAGGCTTTTTCCAGGTTCTCCAGGTTCAATATCTCTCAAATTCCAGAGTAAATTACTCTAATATTTTAAGCTTTGGTACAATTAGAATTGCACTAAAACTTTTGACTAGAATTTGTAGGGCTGATAGAAATCATGAATTTTTTCAAAAAATAAAAAAATCAGATGTTTTTTATTTAATTCAAAAATTGCGGTTTTTAAAATATAATAATCAGTATATAAAATCTCCGAATGTTTATTTGTAAGTAGTTTATTATAGAAATGAAGAAAAAAATTTTAAAAAAAACACAAGGAATGAAACATTTATTTATTTATCTTACATATACGGGCTATAATTTATAAAAGTAAAAAAGCCCGTTTGTACATAGGTACTAAGAGTAGTTGGAAAATGCGCATATCACACAAGTGAAGATCACTCAACAATAAATAAATGTAACAATCATATATAGCTGTCACACTGCAAAGATCGCAAGGCTGCTATGAACCTGCTCAGGGTGACACCAAAGAAATCAATTGATCTCTGCACAGAATTTGCTTCCCTACAAATTCTATTTAAAACAGAGTTTTCCCCGTAAGCCGTTCTATGAAGAGTCAGTCTAAATAAGCTCTTACTTCTAAAATTCCTAGTTGGAGCATAAAAGCTTATTCTGCCAAGGAATTGAGAGCAGTCTATGATGCCATTAATTAATTTAAACAAATATAGCAAATCAGCACAGAAAAATCTTGAGGGTAAAGTGGGAATGTCAAATTCAGATCTGAGATGAGCATAGTCATGATTATGTCTGTCATAAAAAATCCCCCGTTGTCTAGCAACAAAGCGCAAGAATCTATTCTGTACTTTCTCCAACCTATGGATCTGAACGCCAAAAAATGGCGACCAGATCACAGAGGCATATTCAAGGTGGGATCTTACAAAAGAACAATACAAAGTCTTTAGTGTTGACAAATTCCTGAATTGAGAAGCACCTCTCATGACGGTACCGAGCGATCTAGATGCTCTATTAACCACCTTAGAAATGTGTTCATCAAAGCTAAAGGAAGAACAAAATAAGACACCAAGGTCTCGCATCTACGTAACTCTAGTCAACTCAACATTGTCAATTTCGTAGCAAAAACTCTTTATATTTTTATATTTAGAAAAAGATAGTACACAGCACTTATCAACATTAAAAGAGAGTTTTTTACTTGATGCCCAGACACATAAATTGTCAAGGTCACTTTGGATGTCCAACATGTCCTGAACACAGTTAATTTCCTTATACAACTTAAGATCATCAGCATATAACGAAAACTGGCAATACTGGATTACGTTAGAGATATCATTTACATATAATAAGAAAAAAAGAGGACCAAGATGGGAGCCCTGGGGAACCCCCGAAGAGGCAAAAAACACATTCGAATAACTATATTCAACCCTGACAGACAAGCATCGGTCACTGAGGTAACTGCTGATCCAATGACATAAGTCAGGAGATAGCCCCAGATCACACAACACCGTCACGAGAACTTCATGGTTAACTCTGTCAAATGCCTTAGCAAGGTCGGTGTAAATAACATCGAACTGTCCACCGTTCTCTAAACTATCAGAAACAAAATTATTAAACATAGGATATTAGTTATGACAGACCGTCCTTTAGTGAAACCATGTTGTTCTTGAATAATAATGTTAGAATATTGGTTATACAAAATATCATAAACAATGCTCTCAAAAACCTTGGCAACAGTGCAAAGAATAGTAATAGTGTAATTAGATATTTCACTTTTATTGCCTTTTTTTAAAACTGGAACAACTATTCCTCTCTTCCAGATATTAGGAAAAGTATTAGTTTGAAGAGATTTATTAAAAAGCAAAAGGAGAGAAAAAACAAATGCAGAGCAACAAGATTTTAATAATAAAGGTGGGATCAAATCCGCACCGGCACCCTTATTTGAATCTAAATTTTTTAATTTACCAAAAATAATTTCGCTACTGATAGTAAAAGCATAAGAATTTAAATTTACGCGTTCACCATCCCGACGAACCGTATTGGAGTTGGTGTCACCATAAACAGATCCAAAATATTTGGAAAACAAATCAGCAATTTCATCGTTGTTCGTAGCAACGCATTCACCATGACATAAAACATTGACATAAAAATATATAAAAAAAAGTAGAAACTCTTTTTAAAAAATTAAACTATTGACTATTTATATTTTTAAAATTAAAATATTAAATAAAATGATAATTAACAGAACGTTAAAATATATTACTAAAGAAAACAAAAATTTTAAATTAGCAAAATTAGAAAATTATTTTACAAATTGAATAAAAGAAGACTGAATAAAAATTTTGGTAAATTTAAAAAAATTTTAGAAGAAAAGAAATTCTATGAAATAGAAGAACAATGTTCAAATGAGAATATTTAGTACAATATTAAATTTAGGTATTTAATATAAAATAAAAGAAAAAAGCTTTCAAAGAAGTAGAAGATTGATAAATTTAAAAAATCTATGAAAAGAAACATTGAATAAATGTTTTCAAAAATTCTTAATTATAACGAGATAAAAATTAAACAATTGAAAAGAAGGAAAAATGTTTCTAAGAAATGGGAAAATCATGAAAAAATTTAAAGAATTAATTAAAACGCAAGGAAGGACTAAAAAACTAGTGAAACATTAAGAAAATTAAATAAATAGGAGGAAAATGGAGAAATGTTTTTTCCTTAATCTAACAAACTGTAAAAAAATGTAAAAAGTACAAAAAAGAATAAAATTTGGTTACAATGTACTAAAAAATTAAAATTATTGAAAATAAAATAAAAAATGTATATATCAGGATAAATAAATAGTTCACAAAAGAAATTTAAAAATCTTTTAAAAATAAAAGACTTTAAGTAAATTAAACCAAAAACATTTTTATAATATTACACCTAAAGCAAGTCCAACAATAAATTTCGAAAAATAAAGAAAATCTAAAAATTAAAAAAATTATTAAAAGAATAAGTAAGTTTGCAAAATATTTCGCAAAAAATAGACAAGATGTGAAAACAAATTGAATAAATTTACAAAAAAATGAGCGTATTAATGTTTTTTTTTTAATATATAAATATTAAAATTGAAACTTTTAAGATTTATCCACAAATTTGAGGGGTTTGTTTAAGGTTTGCGTTTTTTTACATGAAATATTAGGCATACGGAGTTTTTTTTTTAGTTTTTTTGATTTATATCATGATTTTAATCAAAGTGATTTAAAACAATAACAGCCCTGAGAATTTGTTTAATAAATATTATTGATGATTTTAATTTTTAAGTTGAAATTAAAGAGATTTAATAATTCTTGCGTAAAGCAAGAATTTTTTTTTTTATGGTATTCTTTATATTTTACGGAAATGTTGATTGTTAAATCGAAGGATTTTTTCAAGTCTTTTGTGACATTAGTTTTTAAAATTTCAAAAATTTTAGAGATTTTGAAATCTCAAGAAAAAATTTCAGAAATTTTTTTAAATTCCATTCTATTTCCAGGTTTTCCATATCCTTTTGGAAATTCCATACCTTTTCCAGGTTTTCCAGGGTCTGTGGCAACCCTGCAGGATGTAATATAAACGCATCCTACATTTTATAAATTAAATTGAAAGTAATGTTGATAACAATAAATTACTGACTTGATAATATAATACTATTAGAGTTGCAAAATTCTCGGTAATTTAAAATCCGATTATATTCTCGAGAATATAACCGAGAATATTCTCCTTGCGGAGAATTTATGAGAATTTTCTGTGTTTGAATGAGCTCCACTATTTTGAAACACAAACAATTTATTAAAAAAAAAAAAAATAAGTGGATAAATAACAAAATAATTATCATTAAAAATTAACTAGAAGTCAATGAGTTGAAAAAAATTAGGGTAATGAAAAATTGGAGAAAATAGTTGAAAATTGAAAAAAATGATTCAAATTGAGATAAATATTTAAAACTTTAGAAAATTAATTCAGAAAATTATGAAAATGATTAAAAATTTAAGAAAATTATGAAGAAATAATATAAATAATTTAAAATTGTAGAAAATAATTAAAATTTAAAAAAATAATTTAAAAAATTGTATAATATATTTTAAATAAAGGAAATTTAAAGAAAATTTTAGAAAAATACTTGAAACTTTTAGAAGTTAATTGCAAAAAGAAAAGTAATAATTAAAAATTAGAGAAAATGAATGAAAAAAGATAAACGTAATTTAAAATTGAGAAAAATAATTTTTAATTTAAGAGAAATGATTTAATTGCAAAACATACAGAATATACGTACATAAAATACCACAAAATTGTAGATGTAATTGAAAATTAAATAGAAAAATGAAAATTTCAGATAAATAATTGAAAACTTTTTAGAAATTATGAAAAATAACGTAAGTAATTGAAAAAAATATCGGGCAAGTACGAGTTACACTCGTACCAAGTCGAAGGGTTCCGTACCGCTCTAATTTTTTTCAGTTATATGAGTCAGAGATTATTTGAATAATAATTTAAATAATGATAAATTAAAATAATTTTTTTTATTTTTAAAGAAATTTAAGTATAAACTTAATGATTTTTATAAGATTAAAAATTTCCAATTAAATAGACTAAGCTTTTTTATATAATTTTAAATTTTAAAGCCAAAAAAATTTTTTTTTTAATTTTTTTTTATTTTTTAACTTTTAAAGTAATTTAAACATAAACATAAACATTTTGTACAAAAAAATAATCTGAAACTATAAAATATTGTAGCTGTTTAAAAGAAAAAAAATTTTTTTTGGTAAAATTTCAGTTTTTTGGAAAAAATGTTATGATAATAAATTTAAACCACAATTTTTATGGTTTTATAAAAAATTCTGCATAAAATTACACATTTTTAACCAATTCCCAACCTTTCAAGATAAATACGCTGAGCTCTAGCATAGGGGTTTTTTGTCATTTTTCAACTTTTCATTAATAACTTTTGAAAATTAAGTCCAGCAACGTTCGCTATATTTTTCCTGTAATCTACACGTAAAAATACCTAGGTATACCAAATTTCAAACCTCTAGGTTAAATGGTTTGGAAGATAAGGGGGGGGGGGGACACGTTTTTTTTGAAAAAAAAAGTTTTTCCTTGACAACGCTATGACCATCACCTCCAATCATGTTCTCTATAGTTTTCCTGAACTCTACTCGCGAAAATACATATGTGTACCAAATTTCAATACTCTAGGTCAAATAGTTTAGTAGAATAGGGGGGGGGGGGGGTAAATAGGCATTTTAATGCATATTTTGAAAAAAATCTTGTTATTTCCTTGACAACGCTATGAACATCACGTTCAATCATGTTCGCTATATTTTTCCTGTAATCTACACGTGAAAATACAGAAGTGTACCAAATTTCAACTCTCTATCTCAAATAGTTTGGCCGCTAGGGGAGGGGGGGGGGGGTAAAGGTTTTGGGCGACGGACAAACGAATAAAAACATAAGGGTTCCGTTTGGACACTTTGTGTACGGAACCCTAAAAATAAACAAATAATATAAATAATTGAAAATTAAATTAAATAATTGAAAATGATTAAATATTAAAGAAAATAATGGGAAATTTGAGAAAAATATTTAAAAATTTTAGAAAATAATTTAAAAAAATAAGAATAATTAAAACTTGTGGTAAATAATTAGAAAATGATTTTAAATTTTTAAACTTGAAGACAATAATTAAAATACGATAAAAACAATAATAAGTTGGAAAAAATTTTGTTATTTTTCTTTCAATTATCAACTATTTTTTTAAAATTTCAATTTAAATCTTTAATCTTCAAACTAATTTCTTAATCTTCCATTAATTTCTTTAATTTTTAATCATTTTCTTCAATTTTCAATTGCATTCTACGTTTTCAATTACTTTATTCAAAATTCAATAATTCTCGCATTTTCTCAATTATCAAATATTTTCTTGAAATTTCAATAAAATTCTTCAACTTCCAAATGATTTTTTTAATTTTCATTTATTTTTTACAATTGTTTTCATTATTTTCATCAGATTTCAATTGACAATTTATTTTTCTGCTTCAATTTTATGATAATTCATAAATTAAAAAAATTTTTTTTCGAATGTAGATTATTCTCACCATTTTTCAAATTTTTTTTCCTATAGTTAATTATATTTTTTAAAAGTTAATTATTTTCGTCAACATTTAGTTATTTTCGTCATATTGTAATTTTTCTATTAATTATCAATTATTTTCTTGAAATTTCTATTTAATTCTTTAATTTCCAATTTATTTCTTCAATTTTTAATTTTTTTCTTCAATTTTCTTCAATTTTCTTTAATCTTTAATTTTTTTTATCGATTTTCAATTAATTCGTGAATAGTCAATAATTCTCTTATATTTTCAATTATTTTTTTCACTCATAAAAATTGTTTTAAAATTTCAATTAAATTATTCAATTCTAGAACTATTCTTTTCAATTCACAGTTATTTTCTTTAAATTTAAATTTCACTTTAAAATTTTCAATTATTTTCTTCAATATTAAAAAATTGTCGCCTTTTTTCTATAATTTTTTCGAATTTTCATTAAGTTTCTTTAATTTTTTTATTCTATTCTTCAATTTTTATTTCCATTCTTCAGTTTTAATTGTTTTCTTTTATATTCATTAATTCTCAGCTTTTTTTAATTTATTTTTTTTATTTTTTAAGTATATTTCATAAATTTCAATTCAATTCTTCAATTTTTTATTTATTTATTTATTCCATAAATCATAAAAGTATCCCACGGTCAGAGTGACCATTGTAGGACCATTGTAGTTTTTTATTGCTTTCTTCAATTTTCATTTTTTTTCAATTTTGAATCCAGTTGTTAAATGTAAATCGACTCAATTTCATCTGAAAAGTTCAAATTTTCATTCCTGAGAAAATGTCCAGATGTGTGTGTGTGTGTGTGTGTGTGTATGTGTGTGTGTATGTGGTAAATTTTTTGTCGCCAGGATATCTCGAGAACGCTTCAACGGATTTTAATAAAATTTGGATGACATATGAAGCTCACAAATATCTAAATTTGGACACAGGGATTTTTGAAAATACCCAATCAAATTTTTTTGAGCACCTTTTTTCATCAAAAATATCGTTTTTTGGCAAAAAATTTTTTCATGATAAAAATTCAGACTCGATTCAATTCTCGTGTTTTGCCAAAAAAAAATTTCTTGCTAAAAATTCAAACAAATGAATTAAAAGAATCATATTCCTTGTCTCAAAACGAATTGACTAAAAATAATTGACTAATAATTGACTTTATTTATTTATAATAAATAAATAAATAAAGTTTTGGAATATAGAAAAAATATATATATATTGATTTATTATTATTTTATTATTATTACTTATTTGCATAAAAATAAATAATAATTAATTTAAAATTGAATTATTATTTTTTATGTTATAAATAAATTTATTGCTTCCTCTATGAGGAAGCAAATTATTTTGCTTTCTTGGAAGCGAAGTGTCCATGAAATGGACAGAATTCACACCTAGTTTAAATTTGTAATTATTGTCTTCAAACTTAATATGTCATAATTTTAGTAATTTTTCACATATCTTCTTCAATTTTTCAACTATTTCCTTCAATTATTAATAATTTTCCGCAATTTTCAATTATTTCCTGCAATTTTTTCAATTTTTAATTATTATCTTAAAATTTTATAATTATTCTTAGAGTTTCTAAATTATTTTGTTCGGCTGTGAATTAATTTAGCCATTTTTGGAATTTTGTTTTCAATTGACAATTATTTTCGTCAGTTTGTAATTTTTTTTATCAATTATGAATTATTAATTTCATTCTTAAATTTTCATTTTATTTCCTCAATTTTTTATTATTTTTTTCAAATTCAATTATTTTTTTCAATTTTCAATCCAGTTGTTTAATTTGCAACTGTTATTCCTATAATTTCTCATTTATTTTGTTTAAATTGAATATATGGGGCATTCTATTTCTAAACGACCCCCTTCAGAAACAATTGCCAATTTCGGCCGATTTGAGACATTTTTTAAATAAATATTTCTTCTATACCTACTAAGGCCAAATTACTTTTTTAATTAACAGTTTTAAAAGAAAAATTCCTGATTTTTATAATAATAAAAAGAATTTTGTTCAAATATATTTATTTTATATACAAAATGTAGTTTGAAAGTTAACCTTTCGAATATCTCAAAACACTTTGTTTCAGATTTATTAAAAATATATATTAAAAGAAAACTTAAATATTCTAGTTTTTATTTCCGTAAAGTGAATAATGGACATTTCAGGGAATTTTGAGGAATTTAATAAAATTTACTGTTATTTCAGGGGTTAAAATATGTATGAATTGAGAAACACTTTTTTGCAGAGCGGCATTTGTTTTCTTTTAAATTTTGTATTTTTTTAACTTTCAATTGATATATAATTTTATTTATATATAAATATATATATTATTTATATATCATTTTATTTTTATTTATTATTAAAATATCATTTCTTTTTAATTTTTTATTCTACTGGTCTTCAAATTATATATATATATACATAATTTAAAAGCTAATAAAATACAAAATTTAAAAAAAAGACAAATGCCGCTCTGCAAAAAAGTGTTTCTCAATTCATACATATTTTAACCCCTGAAATAACAGTAAATTTTAATTAATTTCTAAAAATCCCTTAAAATCTCTATTATTTACTTTACGGAAATAAAAACTAGAATATTTAAGCTTTCTTTTAAGATATATTTTTAATAAATCGGAATCAACGTGTTTTGAAATATTCGAAAGGTTAATTTTCAAACTACATTTTGTATATAAATTAAATATATTTGAACAAAATTGTTTTTATTATTGTAAAATTTAGGAATTTTTCTTTTAAAATTGCTAATTACAAAAATAATTTGGCCTCAATAAGTAGAAGAAATAATTTTTTTAAAATTGTCTCATATTGGCAATTGTTTCTGAAGGGGGTCGTTTAGAAATAGAATGCCCCATATTTATTGTTTTTTTTAAACTATTCTTTTCAATAATTGTGTAATTATGTAGGTAGCCATTTTTCGAATTTTGTATTAACAGTCAATTGTTTTCCTCATTTTTCAGATATATTCGTCAATTTCGTAATTTTCATTGTTCGAATTTGCAAAAATTTATAGTTTTATATCACCAAAAACAATGCAAAGTTTGTCTTTAATGTTGCTATAGTTATTGTATATAATTCCTACTATTAACATTAAAATTCAAGTCATTACTAATAGGAATGACACTAGAGATTCTATTTTCGTACATTGATTGACAAAATTTGACTTTATTTGATAAATAATTAAAAAACCTAAATTCTCATAAATTCTTGATTAGAATTTTGGTCGGTTATATTCCCGGTTATATTCTCGTTCTCATTACCGTTCTCCAGGTAATATTACTTCTTCGTAACTCTAAATACTATTATAATGTGTAGTTACCATCGTCAGTGTGGTTGGCGGGCTTTTTCAACCCTCAATCGCTGTTAACAGCGATCATGCAATCGACTGCCAGAAGGCATGAGCTTCCCCTTGACAAGATGTGTTTGCAGTGTGACGTTACAAAGAAAAATAAAGAAGAATTCACGTGAGTTATAAAAAGAAATTGGTTTCTTTTCTAAGGAGAGATTTTTTCGATTCCTTTAAATTTTTTAGGTCAGCGCCACGAGACGGTGCTTACGTTCACGGTATCTTTATGGAGGGAGCAAGATGGGATGTTCAAGCAGGAATTATTGTAGATTCGAGAGCGAAAGAATTGTTTCCAACCATGCCAGTGATAAACATACGAGCCATTACTCAAGATAAACAAGATTTAAGGAACATGTACGAATGCCCTGTTTACAAAACGAGAACTCGAGGTCCAACCTACGTTTGGACATTTAATTTAAAAACAAAAGATAAACCAGCAAAGTGGACTTTAGCTGGTGTAGCCTTATTGTTACAAACTTAATTCTTTATTTTATCCTAATCTGTAATCGGGTCATTTTAGGATCGTTCTGTAGTATATTTTTTTTAAAAGTCTATGAAATATTTTTTAATAAATGTGGCAGAATTAGGAAATTGTTATCTGTACAAATTATTATTTGAAACGGAATTATGTGAATAATATAAATATATATTAATAACATTAGTTTAAGCATAATATTGTATATTATTATAAAAATTTAATAATAATTATAATATCTTTGATTTAATATTGTTAATAACATCGAATTGTTAATATTGTTTGAAAATGTTGTTATTTATTGATAATAAGGATTTGATATAATTCTATAATAATCTAAATATAATTCTATTTTTTTCTTATTTTTCCCAGTTTTTACACTAATATTTAAAAAAAACGTAAATGTTTCTTTTAATTTATCAAACACTTGAACTTTAGATTCGGCAATTCTGCTACTTTTTTGAAAGCTATTTGAAAATTTTATCATTATTCAGAGTACCTTTTCAATTTCACACCCTCGCTTTTTCTGTCGAGTCGAAGGTAATAAATAATTTACTATCGCTTTTAAAGTGGAATTGAAACGCGATTCAAGACCCAGAATTGATAAAAATTTTGTAAACAAAAGCGATGTTTAGAAAATACTATATGGCAATGTAATTTACGACCCTTTCAGAGAAATCTCAAAGTCGCGAGATTTATCTGTCACGGGTAAGTCAAGACTTTCGCTTTTCACAAAATGAGATCAAAATTGCATCGTGTTAGTCAAAGAAATTACATTTCCCTCTATACAGCGGTAGGTCTTACACAGGGGATCGAGAAAAGATTTTAGAGAACAGAATAGGTTCTATCAAATATGCAGAGCTTATTAGCTTTCAGCGGCAGAAGAAAAATGTTTGTTCCCTTTTTTTTTTCCTCCAGGATCTTTGAATATGGGCTTAAGAAGTCACGATTTTTAAAATGAAATTTTTTCTTCGAGGTATGACAAAAGAAAGTCAAATTTTCGAACAATGTAGAAGGTCACACTTTTCCTTTTATATCAGTAATTATTTTATAAATAATAATTTTATAAATAGATCTGTGACGAAAAGTTTCGAGAAATATAGAAAGAGATTTGTAAAAATGACTTTCTCGGTTATGGCTCTTTTTGAAGGAAAAGAGACAATTTATTGACAACCTCTAGAAGTCTAAGAGACGATAATTCGCTCGAATCAGGGACAAAAAATGAAAGTGATTATAGTATTTCGTGGATAATCGCAAAAAACACGAAATTGTGAGCTCGAACCTTATCGATTCGTATAAATCACCATTTTTTCATGGAAAACAGGTGGATACAACACGCGATTCCGACCGTTAAATTTCTAAGAAGTATTTCCTAAACACAGGTAAATTAACAAGCTCCAGTTTTTAACAAACTTGTATTATATTTGTCTCTATTAATTAGGGAATAAACAATTTGTCCTTATATGAATGAAAATAATGCAAAAAAAGTTTTCGAAAGAAACTAAAATATAAGAATAAAAAATCAACATTGAAATGCAACGACAGTTGCAAAAAATTTTAATTTAAACGAAAGTTAAATGTCATCTAATTCATGTCATTTTTATTCAAGCAAGAAATAATGAATTAATAAAAATGAAATTTTAATTAATAAAAATTGAATATTTTAAAATTAAAGTTACATTCATTAAAAATAAGTTTCGCGAAAAGAAAAAGTGAATTTATTATAACACTTTAAATTTTAAAATATATAAAACTTAATACTAGAAATTGAGGAATTAAAATTCAAGCTTCTTTCATTTAAATTTAATCAAATTTGTTCTCCATGTCTGTCGATTCGTAGGTGGATTAGTCGATTCGTCTTTTCTCTTATGAATCTGAGTCTCTTTATCCTTATCTGTAACATAATAAAAAATTAATATAAATTTTTTGTTATTTAACATTCCAATATTAAGCATATTGAGATATGCTTAATTACTTAGACACCAAAAGTATCTTAATTTAAGACATTTTGGTCCAATTTAAGACACCATGATTTTGCAGTGTAGGCCCCATTGGGATATAATTTGCAGCGTTGGATTTATGTTTATATTTATGTTTTTATCGCAGGGTCTAGACGATTTTTAACTGGCCATCTTAAGTCTACCGTCATTTAGATATTAAGAGGTAGCTAATCTCAAATCTTATATCTAACAATGTTCCTGTTACTTCAACTCCCCGCCTACGATTTTGACTAAAGCAATTAGTATAGAATCTATGGATCCTCCCTTGGAAATTGTCAATCCCCACTTTTAGCAATTTTCCCTTCCACTTTTCAGGAAATACGAAATATACCTTACTGTAGTACCTTTTTGATTTTACCTGCAGTCTAAAGCTTAATTTTGGCAAGTTCTCTTGTTTTTCTCTGTACTATGTAAATTAAAAGTTTAGATTAAATACTTATATTAAAACACTGTACTTATCAATGCATCCTGACATCAATCATAAATTTTCTTAATTCCTATTTGTTTGAGAGAGTTTTAATTTATCTATTTTGAGATGAAAAAGATTTTTTTTTGTTCGGATCAGCAATATAACACAACACCTACAGAGAATTAAAGGATATTCTAACCGATCAAGGGACTAACTTTGTTTCTGAACTGATGATTAAACTTATTGCAAATTAAACATATTAAAACCACTGCATTCCATCCACAAGCTAACGGAAATATAAAAAGAATGCATTCTAATTTGAAAGACTTGCTTATAACTGCAATGGAAGAGAAGAACAGTGAATGGGACAGTGGAATAAATTATATTTCGTTCAAAATTAATACCACAAATATAAATTGCTTATAATAATTTTTAAACGCAAAAACTTCTTTTTTACTATTGACACACCCCCAAACATCAAATGCATACATTATTACGTACGCAAAAAAAATTTTGAGCAAAAGAAATAAAAAATTGTAAAAAATCATTTTTCTTCATACTTTTTGCAATAACATTAAAAATTTATAAAACAATAATCAAAAAATCGACACTCAAACATCTCTTTAGAATTTAGTTCTGCGTTAGAGGAAAGAATTTTTTAATTTGGTTTAAAATTGCGGTCTAAAAGTCAATTTGAACCAAATTTCGTCATTTTATCCTACTGTTCTACCTAACCGGAGAATAATAACAAAAAACATAACCTTAAACATGAAAGTATAATATTTTTATTTTACAGAAACTTAAAAGGTTAATGATTTATAAACATACAATAAAACAAAATAAAGAACTAAACATTATTATTACTTACCAGTTTCACCATTTCCGCTTGGCCGAAAAGAAATCTGATGACAATCACCACGTGCATTCCAATAAAAAGAAATATCAAAACCTTAAACGACATAAATAATTATAATTATCAAAGGGACCTCTCATCAGACAGGATTTATGTCAGTCTGATCTATCAGAAACGTATTAAGAGTACTAGAATAACATAGTTAAGTAGGCTTAGACTTCTCATTTGAGAATTGTACTTGTACTTTTTCCTCGTAATTAGCCAAATGAGTTTAGTCCATTAGTCTACGGAGAAGGTCCGTTGGACCTTCCTCAACTTACTAGAGTAGGGGTAATTAGACTCCCACTCCTTACAACTCAGATAATGAGAAAAAAGGGGATGAGGTCCTTGGCTTAGCAGAATAGGTCACTAGACATTCAAATTTCAAATTGAAAACATCTAAAATCGGCAGTAGTTCTAAGTTAGGCATATTTGTCTGTATCTAATTGATAGTTGAGAATTATAATAAATTTGTGTTCACCTAATACTCGTATCCAATTTTTCTTACCAGCACAATACACAACAATAACATTAAGTATTTATCAAATCCTATGTCAAAAAATACATTTTTAAAAACTTTGTTTATATGCTTATGTATAAATAAACGTATAATTAACATTTATTTATACATAAACATATTTGTTTATAAATTATAAATAATTTTTTGGGGTTTATTGTTTAAAAAGGCAATAAAGAAAGTTATAAATTAATTCAAACTGAAGTAATAATTTATTATTAACTAAAAGAAAGAAAAAAAAAAAGTTAATTTTTCAAAATTGAAAGCAGTATATAAAGCAATTAGTTTTCAAATCTAAAATAATTTTATAATCGAAATTGTAAAAAAAATTTGCATAGTGCCAGATGTGTCAACGAACCCATACTAGATTGAAACTTGATCGACTGAATTATAAATGTGCTTGGAGAATTGATAGCATGAGAAGTTGAGATTTCGAGTTATTCAACTTTCAGAGGACGAGGACATAGTCGACCCGACGTCCCACGTGGTGACACGTCGTACTGACAAGTAATTTGTCACTGTAACGATCATCTATTAGTATTTGCAGACCGAGCTTATTTATTCACAAACCATTTCATTTATTTGCATATAATTTATAATATAGTATTTTTCTATAGGTTTGTAAAAAAAACCTATTAACACTCATCGGTTACAAATTAGAATACTTAAAATTTTAATTTTGTATTTTTTGTTAATTTTTAGAAAAAGAACATTAATTTAAAAATTAAATTAAAATGTAAAAAATAATGCTTTTAAAATTATAAAAATTAAATTATTATTAAAAACATTTTTTATTTCAAGAAATCTTGAAGTATCAAGCAAACTTCAATATTACAGGTTCAAAAGAATTCCTCAAGCGCGAGCTTTCATCTAAAATCTTGCTCTTTGAAGCAGGTGATTTCTTCTTGAATAAGGACGAATTCCTGTCATCTCAGAGAGATTATTTTAAGGGGATTTTCAGCTTTGATATAATGACATCTAAATTTGGGGCTAATAAGATGTTTGAAACAGATTTAATTGGTCGTAACACGATCGAAACGAAAGGAAAAGGAAGAAATTATTTCGTGAATTTTGCAAGAATTCATTTTTCTCTAAATGAGGACTTGATGAGAGAGAGAATTTTTTTTTTTTGCAGCCCACGAATCAAGGGGTATTTAGACCCCTCTATTCAGGTTAATAAAAGGGGCGAAAATCGATCAGTACTTTGAATCGAAGAGGGTATTTCAAAACTAATCACTAGACCAGAACGAACATAAATAAAAAGGATTTTTTTTTTGTAATCCTTTCTAAAAGTTTTGATAACTGCATTTTAAGTAGTCTTTAATCAATTTTTGAATAACACGTAATATAACAAAGAACAGACTGTACGGTTAATATAAGAATACAATAAGCATTCAGAAAGAAAAAAATTTTAACCGTTTTTTAAAATTATTTTCCCTGTGTAAAATTGTTGTGGAAAATTACGTAAAATTATCTAATAGATATCATTGAATATTTCTTAAGGTATTTGGTGAATTTTGTGTAAATTCCGTAAAAAAAAAACAATCTCTCGTATGCGATTGAACATATCTTTTATGGTTGGAGAAATAAAAAATTTTTTTTAGTGAAAAATTAAATAATTCTTTTTTGGTCAATTTATATGTTTTTATACTCAAAAAATAAAAGAAAAAAATTATAATACCCTTTAGTCAATAGAATTTCGAGTAGTCAAAATAAGTCAGGTGACTCCGCTTAAAAAATCCAAAATTTATTTTTTTGAGCTAAGGTGTTTAAATTTTGTAACACAATGTTATTCGTCAGCTTGAATCTATAAAAAAGAATTAAACTAAGTGAACATAAATAAAATAAAAACTCAGAATGAAAAGAAGACCCACTTATGATCGTTGTCTCCAGGGAAATAACCAAAAACCTCAAAGAGTGCCCTCATTTATCATCATTTATTAAGATAAATCTTCAAAAGATGACTTCTTTGTTCACTTTATCAATCAAATTATTAACTACCTCTTTCAAGAACAAGATATAATAATCATGCAAAATGTAAGTGTATCTTTGAAGTAGAACTAAATTCTATAAAAAGCTGCAATTGAAATTCGTTTATTTGGCGATAAGAAGTGGTCTCTTTGTCCCTTTTAATCTCCTATAAAAGAGAAACAATAAAGACTTAGAGAAAATACAAGGGAGAGAAGGGTCTGTCCATTTTTCAACGCCAGTGGCGTTGGATCGTTGGTTAACCATTTTTAAAGGACCACGCAGGTGGCAGGCCATCATCCATTTGAGATTATATTAAGCAAAAGACATGAGAGAAATAGGAAGTGGGTAAGAGAGAGTGAGAGAGAGAGGGAGAGAGAGAGAATTAAATTTTCGAGGGTTGCTGAGTGTTGCCTTCAGAGAAAGTAATGAAATGCTGTAAGGGCGGCACAATTTGCTTTACATACAAGTGACATTTTTCACTCGATTCTGACGTCTGCTTCAGAGATGAAAAGACCCATGTTTGCGAGGGAACAAAGGTTAAGTAATTATAAATTACTTTTGCGTAACGAAAGCTTTATTCAATATTTGCTCGACAAATCACTTTGTCAAGAGGTAATATTGATTGTTCATTCACAATCGGTAATCAAATCCAGGAAATAATACGTCAATCACTCGGCAAGAAGAGGTTGATCCAAATGAATAAAAATGGTTCCGAATATCGTGGGATTTCAAATGCTTCTTAATTCTTGATCGTACATATTTTAATTCTGATACGGCTATTAGAAATAAAATAAATTTATAGTAAGGAAACAAATTCGATCCTAGAAAGGTAAAAAATACAAATAACAAAATTTCTTCCTTTTTTGTATTTTATTGAGTCACGCAACGTTTCAATGACTGCGGTGTGTCATCCTCATCAGGCTATTTTTTTAAAAAATAAAAATATACACAAATTAAACACAGCACTAACAAGCTAATCACAACAAATAAATTAATTAATTGAAATTTTTTTACCTAAAGTACAATAAAATTACATGATTTTAGTCAACTAATTAAAATAAAATATTCAAATTGAAAAATTATCGTCAATGCGGTAGGAGCATCATGTCAAAACTGATTACGAAGAAAGAAAATTAATTGTACGTTATTTGGTAAACAGGGGTCGATGTACTTAAATATAAACAGAGGTGGTAATCGCTAAATTTAAAACAGAGACAGTAATGATTAGACGGAGAAAAAACAATCATAAGTTTAATTCTTAAACAATAAGAAACCAATTGTATTTCGGTTAGCACGACAAAATTGGTTACAGTTTAATTCATAATCAGACGGAATTAAAATGGATTAAAATGTGTAATAGAATCAAACATATGTTTTTCAATAATTAATCAATCAAGAGGATAGTCATTTTTTAACAAAATTTTAGTAATAGTGGATAAATTTTTAGCATGGAATTTTTTGTGTGATAGAGTAATCGCTCTGTCCAGTGAGTTAAAAACAATATTCTTTTTTTGTTGAATTGGATGATTTGAAAAGTAATTGATGACTCTGACAAAGTAAAAAAAAAAGAATAAATTGTAATTGTTTTAATTTGTTTAAATGTTTTAATGTTTTAAATGTCTATTATAAAAGCATTTTCAATTTTTGACAACATTGACAAAAATTATAGAGCGAATATTTATCGACAAATACCAAAAGTTTGTTTACCTTTTAATGACAACTATTTCTTTAAATTGGCGAACATTTTGAAACTATACAATATTTCTACGATTCCACTTGTTAAAAAGAATTTAAGTGTTGTCAAACTAGGCAAAGATGTTACGAAAAAATATGACCGTACAAATATTGTTTATAAAATTGACTGTAAAGATTGTCCCGCGACATATGAGCCGCTCGCTCAAAGAACCACCTAAGTCGACTTAGGTGGTTTTTTCAAATTCGGTTATCTACGTACTTTACAACATATATAGAACAAATCTGCTAAGTTTCCAAAGTTTAAAACCATTATTTATGATTTGATGAAGAGTTTAAGTGCGCGAGAACGACCAAAAGCGCGCCCGCAAGTACCACGTCCAGGGTAGGCGCAGCGCACAATATGACCAAAATCACTATTTTTGGACGAAAATCTGCCGATAACTCAAAAGTGAACTGATTTTAATGTTTCTTTTTAAATACTTATAAATGTTTGTACTACAACGTTTAACAGCAATTTTTAAATAATTTAAACAATCTTAGCTAACAAATAAAGAACTTCAAAAGTCTTATTTCCTTAGATTTCGTTTCATTTGTGAAATTAATTAATTACTTTTGGCCTAGAGTTACAATACAGTTTAAAATGTTTGCGAACCATTTTTAAGTTGTTTAAACAATTATAGTTTAAATTAATAACTTCGAAAATTTTCTTAACTTAGATTACGTAGTAATTTTAGGCCAATTATAGTAATTAATTAATTTGACAAAAGAAACGGAATCAAAGTAAGGAAAACTTTTGAAGTCCTTTATTTGTTAATTAAGATTGTTTAAACAATTTAAAAATTGTTTGCATACATTTTCTTCTGTACTTCAATTCTATGCCAATAGTAAATTATTTATTTAACAAAAGAAACGAAATCTAAGTAAGGAAAACTTTTGAAGTTCTCTATTTGTTAACTAAGATTGTTTAAACGAATTAAAAATCGTTGGTTAGTACCTAGAACTATTTAAAAATATTTTAGACAAATTTTTTGTGTAAAATATATAATTTTATTTTGTGTATTTCAGCAAAATAGTTATTTTTGTTTCGTTTTTTATAGTTCGCCGGAAAAACCACTTAAGTGCTTTGTTATAAATAATCGTTTTTAAAATAGTTAGAATAATTTTATTCAACTTTTTTTTGTCAAAACTTGTGATTCGATAATGCTCCATCAGTTTAAAAAAAATTTCAAGGTAATAATTATGTAAATTATACATGTAATTTGTTTCTAGATGTTTAATTTAAGTTTTTTGTCAAAAACCTAAGTCGACTTAGGTGGTTCTTTGAGCGAACGGCTCATATGTTGGTGAAACAAAAAGAGCTCTCAAAACTCGAATTAATGAACACAAAACTAAAAAAACTAAAAACTCTGTCACTAGCTTACATCTAAATTTAGGTCATGATTTTAATTGGGATAACGTTAAAATATTTGATTATGAACCAAATTTTAAAAAACGAGCAATTTCTGAGACGATTTACATTAATCAAATATTAAGTTTACTTTAAATAAGAAAGAAGAAAGTTTTTCTCTCAACAAGGCTTTCTATCCTCTACTTTGACAACTAAAACTTTGAACCTTTTAACCTTCATGACTTAAACGATCCGTTTTCTAAATTTTATTTTGAAAATTCGTCCAGTTGTCTTGTCCGACTCGTGGTAGAATGTCTCTACTTGGACGTGTCTTATAATTATAAGTTTTTGACGAATTTGATAATTGTTTTTGTTTGTTATTAATGTTTGTGTATATTTATATAATCAGTGTATCTTTGTGTGTTCGATTTTATTTTATATTCAATAAATGTTTTTTAGCCTGATGATGTTGACAAAACTGTGTCAACAAAACGTAGCTAATTTTGACTACACGAAAAAATGTAAATAATTTTTTTCACCTCACCTTCTCGAGATCATTTAAAGCTTCTCTCCTTTATACTCATTATGGAAGGATTTAATTCTGGTTTATTAAGTTAAAATTTTAATTTTAATTTAAAAGACTCACAATTTAAAAACTTTAAATTTTTGAGAAGTTATAATTTTGACGCATCTGAATTTGCGAGAATTGAAATCTTGAAGCATTAACAAATAGAATTAAAATTTTATTTTAATTAATTTCCAAATTAAAAAATTAATTTATTTTAATTAATTTAACATTTTTGCCGCATTTCATATTGAAAGATAATTAAAAAAATTTGTACTTTAAATTGAAACCAATTTCTCTGATAAACATAGTTACTAGCATTTTGATTGTAAGTTTATTTTTAAAATTGAAACGTGTAAATTTCTTTGAAGGCGAATTGATAAGAAATATACAATGTTTTAAACACTTAATTTGAAATTCTAGCACTTGAAAAATTTAAATTACAACTTTGTACAACATATTGTATAATTTGTCGATAAAATCACAATACCAGCTTCAGGCGAGAAAATCGAGACACGTTTTTCCTTTACATTTAAATTTAAAAAATTCAAGGCAATGCGGTCGATTGTCTGGAAAAGAATGGAAGGAAATTATTAATATTTAAATGCGATTTAATTTCTTTCTTTCTGTAAAAAAGAAAGGATCCCTGGATTTGTAATTCCTTTTCATCTCAAAATTAAATGGAAAGTGGATTGAATATACGAGGGTGAAATGAAGGATATTACATTTCATTGTACAACGGATTATCAAATAAAAAAGTGAATTTTAATCACTTCCAGAGAGGCTCAAATTATTGACGTAACAGAAAGAAATTTTAATTTAAAATTAAATTCTCTTCTCGTACGTTATTTCATCCTTTGGTTGTGCTTTTTGGATTTTATTTTACCAATATAGATTTAATAAATTTTGTTTCGCAATTTAATGATTACAGAGTGGTATATCAGTTATCAGTTCAAATTCAAATCAATACAAAAAAAAAAGATTTCCAAAAATGCATTTAATTTATTAAATATTAATTACTGTACATTATTTCCCGGGTCGGTGATATACATTTTTTTATAGAGTTTCCACCCGCATTTAAATTTTGTTCTATTTTTTAACGTTATATAGTAATATTAACAAAATTATTAGTTACATTTTTGATTATATAGTAATTTTTCTTCATTTTCTAATTATTTTTCTTTAATTTTTAGTTTTTCCATTCTTTTAGTTTTTATCGTTTAAGCCCAAAACTAAGTTATCTTCACAATGAAATACTAATTGCATATTTTCCTAAGGATTTGGTTTAATTTTAAGTATTTTTTTTCTTCTACTTACTTGTCTTCCTTTCTATTTATATTTCAGTAATTCATTTACATTTCTGTTTTTACATCACTTTATAAATATTTTGTTAACTTTCTGGTTTTTTAAATTTTTTTAGTAGTTTTTATTCACTTTTTTTAGTTATGATTTTCATTTTATAATTATTTTGTGATTTATTACTAATTTAAAAAACAATTTATTCATATACCTATCTATTAGTATTTTTTCACATTCTAGAAATTCTTCTAATTATAATCTCTAGTTTGCCTTATTATTTTTTTGCTACATATTCTTAAATTCTTTAATAATTTATTTACCATGTAGTAATTTTTTTTATTTCTAGAGATTCTGTTTTAATTTCTTATAATTTTTTGTTTTTTCTAGTTATTTATCTTCCTTGCTGGTTATTTATTTACTTGCTCGTGATTATTATTTTTTTCTAGTATATATTTATGTTTTCCCTCAAATTTCTAGTTTTCTGTAATCAATTTATAATTATATTTCCTTCACTTTCTAGTTATTCTTCATTTTTTTAGAAATGTTTATTTACTCCTTATTAGTCATTATTTTCAGTTCATAACTTTTTTAAAATTACTAGTATTTATACTGGATGTTTTTTTATTTTCAAATAATTGTTTTCATTTTCTAGTTATTATCCTCAAATTAAACAAACATTGTACTTCAAAATCATTTTTTTCTTTAAAGTTTTACTTATTCTTTTTGATGTTTATTTATTGGTTTATTATTGTTAAACTTTCTAAAAAGTTTTTCTTTACATTTAAGTTGCTTTCTATTAATTTTAAAATTATTTTTTACTCTTGAATTTTTTTCCACATTTACTTTTTATTTTTCAGTAACTTTTAATTATTTTTCCATTTTTTTTTATTTTCTGCACTTATTTAAATGCAGGTATTTTTTCATTTTTAAGATTTTCTTCTTTATTTTCAAGTCATTTTTGTTAAATTTCTGTTTATGTTTCATATATTTCTATTTTTTTTCTTTAGTTTACAGCTGCGTTTTAGTTTCTATACTAATTTCACTTTAATTTTATTTTTTTATTTAATTTGCTTGTTATTGCTATAAATTTCTAGTAATTTTCTTTAAATTCAAATTACATCTTTAACATTTTTTATTTATTTTTCACTTTATGGTAAGTTTTTCAATTTTTAGGTATGTTCTTTTATTTTGAATATATTTTATTTTTGTCTAATTACGTTTCTTAAATTTAAAAATAAATGTCTACCATTGGTTCCTCATTATTTAATTATTTCTTTTATTTGTTTCATATTCCATTAATTTCTTCCATTTTTTAATTTACTTTTTTATTTTTGAATTATTTTTTTGTTTCATAGTATTTTTTTTTCCAGTTTTCAATACTTTTTTGATTTAAATATCAATTTTTCCTTTTCTCGTTATTTTGGTTAATTTTCATCAAATAAGTTTACCTTCTTATAATTTTAAAAAAATATATTTTAATAGTTTAATAATATGTAAAAATTTTTTGAATTATTGCTTAATTTTTATTTCAATATTTAATATTCTGCTAACATTTTTTATGTTTAATTATTTATTTCTTATCTTTGATTGGGTTCAGTCACGTTTAATTTGTAAATAGTACCTAGATATTATCATTTATTGGTTTCTGATTTAGAAATTACTATTTATGAAAAGTTTATTATGGTACCTAACATATCACAAATTAAAAAAAGCACCCTTTACTATTGTAGTAATAGGCGGCGGACTTGCGTGCGTGGCGTTGAGGGTTCGATTCCTCAGTAGATACGATTTTTAATTATAAGTGTATAATTGTTTAGATGTAAGAAATATGTTGTTTAAAAATTGTAAAAAACTTTATAAACAAAATAAATAATTGTTTAAATACGTAAATACCACAATTAATAGAATAATAACTCAATAATGTAAATTTATAAGCAATTAGATTTAGTCAATAAATATTCAAAATATCTTTTAAACTTGAATGATAAACTTTCAACACGAAAAACTAATTAAATAACAATAAGTGTGAAAAATAAAACTTATTTGATTACAGTTGTCATTTTCTAGTAGTTTATCGTGGCAACGTTGTTTTTTTAAAAAAGTTAACTTCACAATTGCATTCAATTGTTTTGTACTAATAGTAAACATTAAACGTTTATCTGGTCCGTAACATTAACGTTGTGGGCTTGGTTTAATTTACGTGATTGCTGGAGTGGGAGGTGTACAATGCTCTGATTGGTCTAAGGTCAGTCAAACTGAACTCTAACTTGCCGCAATTTACTGTTAATGTAATATCATTTTCTGTTTTTTTAGTTTCTGTACCGTGCCCATTAGTATAAATAGAGTTATTTCAACCGAATAAGTTTTTTCTTTTTCTCCGTTTCTGAAACCGCTGTCATGAAAAAACAAAATATTTTTATTAAAAACTCGAGCTTTGGAGTTGACCGCATATTTTCGTTGAGTACTCACGATATTATCTGGTCCGCAACATTCCAATAGATGTGATCTTTGAACTTACTTTCAAAAATACAATTTTTTTTGACCCCGGATTCTGAAAGAGCAGGAAATTTTACGTCCGGAAACGTCTTGACTGATTTTTCAATCAAACCTTTAAAGGTCATTCGAAGGTCATATAGAGGTCAAATATGTAATGTCATCTCTCGCATGCATGGAATTTTAGCCAATGCATAATACTTAACTTTGTATAAAAAGTGTAACTTTATGTTTCTTCCTACTCATTCAGAATCCGGTGTCAAGAAAAGTTCATTTTTGAAATTTAGGTGCTTGACTTTGACGTGACCTTCAACTAGACGTGATGGAGTTATGTGAACACCGGGATCGTAATCAGCAACCCCCAAAAAAATAAAGGTCCACTGGACTCAGAACATGTACACCTCTGGTTCTATTTGTGGGCCTGTGTAATTCTTTTCGATTATGGTCTATAGATGTAAATATTCCATTGGAATTAATAGTATATATTATGCACCAAGCGTCATAAGTGCGTCTTTATAGTCGAGCGCAGATATTTTCAACGCAATATTTTAGATTTAATTTTCTCTTAGTCTCTGAAACCACCTCCTTAAAAAAAAAAATCCATAAAAATTCTTTCATTAAAAACAGAATTTGTTTATATAATCTAGAGGGGGGCAGAGAGGGCAGTCGCCCCGGGCGCCAACCTCGAGCCCAATGCATTTGGGGGCGCCAAATCGATAAAATAATTTTCAATAAGGGGCGGCAAAAAATACCTTTTACCCCGGGCGCCAACAATGCTCGGTATGCCACTGACTATTTTCACATACTATATGATTGCAACTAATGAGAAAATGCAATATAATTAATGACAGATACTACATTTCAGTAAAACAGTGACAGTTTAAAACAATTGATATATGGTGATCGTTTAAGCCTTACACTTGTATTAACTTATTATACAAGCTTAAATATTTTATTAAAACTTATAACATTTACAAAATAACTATGTACTTTCACTTATCTATATGATGATACTATATTGCATTTTAAAAAATCTTTCAATGACTTTTGGACAAATTTTTTGGTCTTCTGGCCCACTGTGTGATGTAGAAAAATTAGAAAAAAAATTGAAATTAACATTGTTTTCTTCGTTGGATTGTCAGCTTTAATTTGATTAAAGCTTATTTCTTTGAAGTTGATCGTCATTTCTTGCGGTCACGCAGCGATCGACATCAGAAAATTGGAAAAAAGTACTCGAACATTTTTCGGCATATCTCGAAAACCACTTAATGTTTTTTAAATTTTCTTGGCTCAAATTAATTCTGACAATTCAACAAAGGCAACAATGTAAATTTTAATTTTTTTCCAATTTTTCTACATTAGGCAACGAACTAAACTTAGTGAACGATAATTGAAAAATTAGAGAATTTTTTTTTCTAATTCATCAGCTAATATAATCACTTGGAAATTTTTAAAATATTTAACTAATATAGGTATTCTAAAGCAGAATGTAATAAGCTTTCAGAATTTTTAAAAGTCAAGTTTTTATCTTAATTTTTAACCAAGATATCGTGGTTTTATTTAAGTTGTGTTTTTTTCTATCCGCTCCAATTAATCGGACTAAGTGTAAACAACAAAAATTGTATTAAATTATAACCTTAATAAATGAAAAGAATTTTTTTAAAATCGTAAAAGGAACAAATTGATTCTGCAGTTGCAGAGTTTTCTATCATTAAGAAATTATGATAAGTTTATTTACCCATTCGATTATTTCTATTATTCAAAAACACAACAACTATTTAAAAAAATTAATTTAGTTTTCACTACCGATTTCGATTGAATTAAACTGCAACACTCTTTTTTTATACCAAATAGAATTTAAATAATCTAAAACTGGCTTTAAACAATACCGTTACAAATTATTTTAATAAGTAAAAGTTTTCAGTGATGCAGTGCAGCGTCCAACGCATGATAAAAACGAGGATAAAAAGTCAAATATTAAAAAACCTTCTTGTTTTCAATATCGAATTTGTTTATAAAAAATTATTAGAAAATGGGTAAAAAAAAACTTTTTTTTAAGTTGCATGATATCACTTTCAAGTAGAACTATTTGTTGACATTTTCACTAAATTCCATTTAAGTTGCGTAAAAACTTCATAAGTTATATACATTTCAGTAAATTAGAGTCAAAATATTTCATTAACAGGTCAAATAAAATTTATTTCATGATTGATTACCTCGATTGAGGTTACAGAGGTACATACATTACATCATAGCTTTCATTTTTGCAGTTTATTTTGTAAAAAATATATATAATCTTTACTCTATAATACAATATTTCATTAACAACAAATGTGACAAATAAATTGAATATTTTCAAAATATCCCGTGAACTTATTTGTATGTACAGAAAAATAAAAAAAACTTAAATAAATTAAACAATATTAGAAATAATGTAAATTTATATAGGGAAAAAAACAAATTATAAATCGGCTTTGATAATCCATATTGAAATGTCTTACATTTAGCCATTTAAAAATTATATGTTTTTGATGACAAAAAAGCAACAAATTTATAATGTTACAAAATAATACAGAAAATAAATAAAATATCTACTCAAGCTGTGTAAAGGGGACCGTATATTTTCGTTGAGGGCCCCAGAAAATATCTGGTCCTTAACATAAACGTTGTGGGCATGGTTTAATTTACGTAACTGCTTGAGTGCGAGTCAGCTATTCTCCGATTCGTCCAAAGACAGTCTCACTGAACTGATACTAACTGCAATTTATGGGAGGTGGGGGCAAGACGGGGTACCTAATGTTTGAAGCTCAATAAAACTAAAATTATCGATTCAAAAATACATTATTTATTATAATAATAATCTTTGGTAATCAGCCTTCAATGACTAAGTCTTATTTGGAACATTTGTTATTTAATTAAATATAAAATTTAGAATAAGTCAAAAAATCCAAATAATTTCATTTTACCAAACGTGGGGGCAAGATGGGGTAGTATAAAAATCAATCCATTTTTGCCTACAAATTTCGCAAGCACCTTCATTGATCTTATAAAATAAACTAAAAAACCAGTTTAATGCGTAATTTTAATTCTCTCATGTAAAATTGATTTACAAAACAAACCTCAAAAATCAATAACTTTTATAACAGAAATAAACAAGTGGTTACCTGCACTTGTATTTAAAATATATTATTATTATTTACGTAAAAAAACGTAATAAATAGTGTGTAAAATCACCAAAAACATGTTTTTTTTCATAAAATTAAAAAATGATTGGTTTTTAGCACCTTATCCTGCTCTCACTTCCAATACCCCGTCTTGCGCCCACATGCGGAATTTCATAAAAAAAAAGAATTTCAAAAATTAAGTTGCGAAACGGAAATAAACTAGTGATTAACTACAAGTGTAATCATTTTTGAACATGAATAAAATTGTATACTATATAAAATGTTGTTATAAATAGTGATGCACTTCAAGACAAGATTATCTTGAATTTGTTTTAGATATCTCGAAATATCGAGAAGTTTGTTAATCCAAGATTATTGAATATTCAATTGTTCAAGACTTGACTAATCTTGATTTAGATAATAAAAATTTTTTAATAAATGTAATAGATACAATAAATGCATCAAAAGTTGTTATTGTTTCTGTTTCCATCAATTTTTAATCATTTTAACAAAATAGTATTTTAAAAATATCTGTAAACGATTTTTTAATTAAAAAAAATTATTTAAGCTTAATTTTTACTGTTAATAGTAGTATTTATATTTAAATAAGTATGTTGAAAAATAAAGTTAGTTGCTGCTGATTAATATTTAAAATACAAATTTACTGAAAGAAATTATATAACAAATTTTAATAAAAAGATTTTCAATCGATCGTTACAATTTGGATTATATTTTAGGAAAAGCGTCTCAACTTGGGAAAACTTGATATAAAAGAAAATAATTAATCTCAGAAAAAATTTCATTTTTTATATAAAATTTATTTCTAATAATTGGTATTAAGAAAATAAAGATTGACATAACCCACCAAGCTAGCAACTTGGCAATTAATTGTTTGCAAATCATTCAACTATCATGTGGGGTTATGACAATTTTTATTTTCTTATAAATTTCAGGTTGTGTTGCAATATTTTAAAATAAATATAAGTAGAATATAAAAATTCATTCAAAAGCTTTAAATATTAGGAATTCTTTGCTACATAGGAAAATATGCTACCTTATAAAATCTAAAAATTAAGCTAAATAAATAAATTTAAAATAAATCTATACTCAAAACAAAGTAAGAAAAACAAACACGTATTCTCCAGACAAAAGTCAGTCAATTTATTTCAACGTAAAGTCACGTCAAAAACAAATAAAAACTGTCGACGTTTCGCCTACATATATGTAGGCCTCTTCAAGACAATAACAACTAAAAAAGAACATAATAACACAATATAAATATAAAATTCGTAATATAAAACAGAAAAACTAAATTTGAGGTTAATTAAAAACAAAACTAAATTACATGTTAAAATTTACAATTCTAAAGTATAAAAATAAATATAAAATCAACTCACAACATTATAAATAATACATTCACATTTTGGAGAAAAACACACACAACATTGTCACGTCAACAATTAATAAAAAAATAAATAATTTAAAAAATATATATAAGATACCGTATACACGTGTATCATGGTCAATGTTAAAATTAAAGGTTACTAGACAACACTCATTACAATATCAACAGATGGCAGCATAATCCAATTAATCAACTCAAAATTCAAATTTCCCATTTTTTTTTTTTTTTTTTAAATATAAACAATTATCATCTAAAATTATGTTTCATCAAATAATAAAAAAGACTAAAATTATTTAAAATTTATCCAAAATCACATTATATAATCCATTATAATTATTTAAATCTGTTATCAAATTCAGACTATTATTTTTCTCTTTTTTTATAAAAAACATTTCACCTACTTTTCTTTTGTATTCATTATTTTCTTTATGTAGTACTCTAATATTTTTGAAATCAAATTCATGAGTAAAAGTATCATCAAGTTTATGTTGTACTTTATGTTGGGAGATAACATTATGATACTTACTATTCAAATTAACGTTACTTTCATGTTCATTACATCTTTTAAATAAATATCTTTCTGTTTGTCCGATATAAGTTTTTGGACAATTTAAGCAATTTAACTTATAAATCACATTAGTTTGTTCTTTATATTCAATCGGATCTTTACCCAATTTTATCAAATTATCCAACGTAGCAAAAGATCTAAAAAGTGTAGTAATATTATAATTTTTCAACAATCTTTTAATTGTCCAAGAGTAATTACCTAAAAAAGGAATGGACACAATGGACTTATCAACTATCAAATTTTTTTCAGCTAAATTTTTATTATTATTATCATTATTATTATTTAAAAATTCTAATCTGTTTTTTACATGTTTAACAATAAACTCACTAGGATAACCATTTAGTAATAAATCAAAAATAATCTTCTTAAGATTATTTTCCTGAAAAATTACGTTAGATAACTTATAAACACAATCAACCAAATTTTTTTGTTTTTTTTTTTTAATGCTTATCATCCAAGGTTAAATTTTACACATGAAGTGGAACATAATGGTGAAAAAAAACAAAAAAATTTGGTTGATTGTGTTTATAAGTTATCTAACGTAATTTTTCAGGAAAATAATCTTAAGAAGATTATTTTTGATTTATTACTAAATGCAGGGCCGAATTTATATGAAGGCAAACTAGGCAACTGCCTAGGGGCCCCCACCAAAAAGGGCCCCCACCAAAAAGGGCCCCCACCAGCTATAAGATTTTCCACAAAAATAACTTCGAAAAATATTTTTAGGCATTTAAAAATCTGAAAAAACCCAGTAAGAAAAAGTGAAAATTAAAAAATATTGAAATTTTATGATTTTCGAAGAAAAAGAAAAACTGTTCAATCTTTTTTAATACCTTTTTTGTTCAATCTATTCGAATCCGGTGATATCACCAACTTTTATCGAAAAGTCAATTTTTACTAATACGTTTCTTAATATTTTACAATCCAAATGAATCCCTTTATAACGAAAAAAATAAAATGTATATATTTTAATACCCACAGTTCAGATTATTGAATCCAAATGAATCTCTTTATAATGAAAATAAAATTCAAACAAAGTAAATATTTTCGAATACCCACTTTGTACAGTATATACAGTTCTTTAAATTTGTATAACATTATTTCTTCATGTTTGATTTTAATAAAATTAATCTAAAAAAATTGAGAAAGCTTAGTTACATATTTCAGAAATTGTTTTTTACCTTATATTTGATTTAGAGAAAACAAATATTTGAATATTATTTAGTATAACATTTACTATTCTGATTATTTATATAGGTTACATGAATCTGAACTGTAGGTATTCCAGAATATACCTTTTTTCATTATAAAGGGATTTATTTGGATTGAGTAAATCTGAATTATGTGTATTAAAAAACACTCATTTTATTATTTTATTTATAGGAGAAATCATTTCGAATAAATAAATCTGAACTGTGGGTATTAGAAAACATACACTTTTTTCATTATAAAAGGGTTCATTTGGATTAAATAAATTTTAACTGTCGGTATTAAAAAATATTAATTTTTTTTTAATTATAAAGGGATTCATTTGGATTTAATAAATCTGTATTGCGGGTATTCTAAAATATTCGTTTTACTTTTTTCTTTTTTTATTAGAAAGGGATTTACTTGGATTCAATTAATCTTAACTGTGGATATTACAAAATAATAATTTTTTTTTAATTATAAAGGGATTCATTTGGATTTAATAAATCTGTACTGCGGGTATTCTAAAATATTCGTTTTACTTTTCTTTTATTTTCATTATAAAGGGATTTACTTGGATTCAATTAATCTTAACTGTGGATTTTACAAAATATTAACTTTATTTTTCTTATTATAAACGCATTCATTTTGATTGAAAAATATTTAGAAACGTGTATTAATAAGGATTGATTTTTGAGTAAAAGTAGATGCTATCGCCGGATACACATGTATTGGACAAAAAAGGTATTCAAAAGTATTAACAAATTTTAATACTTTTCAATTCCTCTCTTATTACTGGGACTTTTATAAAATAATTGTAAGTTTTTAGAAATTCAAAAAGCCCGCTCATTAAAAAAGTGTCAAGTTTTGAAACTGCATTTTCGACTTGAGTAAATTTCGGAAAAATCCATTCCTTGCATAGGCCCCCACCAGCGTCTGCCTATGGCCCCATGTTTGGTAAATCCGGGCCTGACTAAATGGTTATCCTAGTGAGTTTATTGTTAAACATGTAAAAAACAGATTAGAATTTTTAAATAATAATAATGATAATAATAATAAAAATTTAGCTGAAAAAAATTTGATAGTTGATAAGTCCATTGTGTCCATTCCTTTTTTAGGTAATTACTCTTGGACAATTAAAAGATTGTTGAAAAATTATAATATTACTACAGTTTTTAGATCTTTTGCTACGTTGGATAATTTGATAAAATTGGGTAAAGATCCGATTGAATATAAAGAACAAACTAATGTGATTTGTAAGTTAAATTGCTTAAATTGTCCAAAAACTTATATCGGACCAACAGAAGGATATTTATTTAAAAGATGTAATGAACATGAAAGTAACGTTAATTTGAATAGTAAGTATCATAATGTTATCTCCCAACATAAAGTACAACATAAACTTGATGATACTTTTACTCATGAATTTGATTTCAAAAATATTAGAGTACTACATAAAGAAAATAATGAATACAAAAGAAAAGTAGGTGAAATGTTTTTTATAAAAAAAGAGAAAAATAATAGTCTGAATTTGATAACAGATTTAAATAATTATAATGGATTATATAATGTGATTTTGGATAAATTTTAAATAATTTTAGTCTTTTTTATTATTTGATGAAACATAATTTTAGATGATAATTGTTTATATTTAAAAAAAAAAAAAAAAAAAATGGGAAATTTGAATTTTGAGTTGATTAATTGGATTATGCTGCCATCTGTTGATATTGTAATGAGTGTTGTCTAGTAACCTTTAATTTTAACATTGACCATGATACACGTGTATACGGTATCTTATATATATTTTTTAAATTATTTATTTTTTTATTAATTGTTGACGTGACAATGTTGTGTGTGTTTTTCTCCAAAATGTGAATGTATTATTTATAATGTTGTGAGTTGATTTTATATTTATTTTTATACTTTAGAATTGTAAATTTTAACATGTAATTTAGTTTTGTTTTTAATTAACCTCAAATTTAGTTTTTCTGTTTTATATTACGAATTTTATATTTATATTGTGTTATTATGTTCTTTTTTAGTTGTTATTGTCCTGAAGAGGCCTACATATATGTAGGCGAAACGTCGACAGTTTTTATTTGTTTTTGACGTGACTTTACGTTGAAATAAATTGACTGACTTTTGTCTGGAGAATACGTGTTTGTTTTTCTTACTTTGATGATAACTCCTGGACGTTAAACTACCTGTTTTGGATACTCAAAACAAATTTTTGAGTCAGCAAAATTTTAAAGCAAAACTTTTTTAAAGATTGTTATATTGTACAAATTAAGTTAAATGTTATTTTGTACAATTGCTAAAATTAAAAATTTTTAGGTTATAATATATAAATATTTGATTTAAGGGCATGTGATGGATTATGACGTCACTGGTATAGGCAAAATTTGTCCGTAACTTTTCTCTTAAAATATTGAATATTTTTTTATGAAACATGGTAGAATTACTTAAAATGTCATTATGAAGATCTCTCAGACCCGAGTTTGTTTGAATTTTGTCTCAAAATTGATTTTTAAAAAAGTTTGCAATTTTTAAAAAATTTCCAAAAATTAACTTTGGGCCAAAATTCAAACAAATTCGGGTCTGAGAGACCTTCATAATGACATTTTAAGTAATTCTACCAAGTTTCATGAAAAAATATTCAATATTTTAAGAGAAAAGTTACGGACAAATTTTGCCTATACCAGTAACGTCATAATCCATCACATGCCCTTAAATAAATAAATTAAAAAGATATTATCAATTTAACTAATTAATTTAATTAATTAAAGTCCAAATCTTTTTAATTTTATCAATTGTACAAGATAATGTTTTACCTAATTTGTATAATATAACAATCTTAAAAAATGTTTTGCGTCAAAATCATATTGACACGAATTTTTTCAAGAATCTTGGTTAAAACAATACAAGATCAATATTTCGTCTTGACAGACGATACAAATTCTCGATCTTGAAATTCTCTTGTTTATTCTCGCTTGAATGCATCACTAGTTATAAACTCAGCAAACACGTTCTAAGTAGAATGCAAAAATGACAAGAAAATCGTCAAAAACAGTTTTTTGCATGTATAAAATAAAAAACTCGGTTTCATCAATCAGTGACTTGGCCAATCAAAAACTTTTGTAATGGTGATATGTTATACAAAAAATGATGATGATTGGCTAATTAGATTCTTAATTAAGGCAGGTACCCCGTCTTGCCCCCAACCCCGTCTTGACCCCACCACCCCTACTGTCAATGTAAAGTTATTTTCCGTTAGCTAGTTTCTGTACCATGCCTTTTAGTATAAATACAGTTGTTTTAACTGACTAAGTTTTTTCTTTTCCTTAGTCTCTAAAATCTCAGTCTTGAAATAGTATATTAAGCAACAAGTGGTTAAAGGCAGCCATTTGTTTACGCTGATGTTTGTGTACAAGTGACAGTCGAGGACGCATGTATTTGTTCTCTAGAACACTAGTGCGCATAAATTTCAACATTAATTAATATGAGCATTAAGACACCACTGCGCATATATTTGTGCGTTAGAACACTACTGCGCATGTATTTAATACTGAAAATACTCCTTCGTTTATATTCATTGCTTGGAATACGACTACTATTTAGTCCAAAATGTACAAAAATTTTAAAAATACAATTATTGATAGTTAGACTTTTGTTTGAAGGTGTGTAATATAGTTATTTTCTCAAAGAAATAGTGAAATATATTTTAATCCCCATAAAATGACCTTAATTATCTACAAATCTATTATATTTCATTGACAGTGCGAGTCGAGTCACTTACCTCATAAGGGAAATTCTGTACGAGAGTGACAATTTATTCAGGTTGAGCCACTGATTACAAAAAAAGTTGGTTAACAGGTCTCAGATATGTATAACTCTAGGCAACCTATTTCTTTATAATTAATTTTTTTCGAGTCATACTATACTTAATTAGTAAATGTTCTTGACTTTTTAAAAATTTTGTATTTATACTATTTTTTAAATTAGCCAAGAAACTGACGACCAGCTTGCCTATGAAAATCTGGCCGCATATGCCTAAAAGTGTGGGTGTTTCAACTGGCTTTTGGTTAATATTTACCCCCATATATTTGCGAAAAATTAATAATATAGTATGAAAGAGTATTGAATACTGAATCAAAAAATATAGGGTTGCCAGATTTATACCTGCCGCAACCTCGCGTTGCCAGGCGTTTTTTGAGTAGCTTTTTGTTGATCACCTACGCCCATAATATTTTTTAATAATTTGTATACCAAATTAAAGACCATATTTTTCTCTATTGAATAAATTAGGGTTGCCTGATGAAAAACAGCCGCTTTAAGGGGTTGCCAGTATTTAAAAATATATTAATTTTTTTGTATTAGCAGGAGAAAAAAAATCATGGGCAACTTCACATAAGCAAAAATAAAAGAAAAAGAACAAATTTGTTGCATGTTTGTGGAAGTTGATATATTTCATAAACATTTAACCTAAATGAGCGAAAATGAAGGTTCGTTTTTTGTGTAAAACTGCTAATAAAATATTAGAATTTAATAATGAATCGCTTCATTATTAAATTCAAAAAGTCTACTTTATGTCATTATTTCGCCAAAAGAAAGGCTTTAAATATCATTCGCAAAAAACTGACAAGTGGGTCAATACAGGAACTTGGTTATCAAACAAGTTGTTACAAAATATTAGTAGTTTGAAAGTAAGAATGCAAGGAAGAATTTGATATTTTTTGTGAAAAGGAAATTTTCAGTTAATTTTTTCTTCCATTTTTTGTTTATAACTTTTGATTCTCAGAGTTATAAAAAAAATTTTAAATGTCTTAACCTAGTTTCTTCTACATGGGGAATAAATTAATTTAAAAACTTGAGAATATTGATTGTTTACAGGCAGGACATAACTCTTTTCTACTAATGTGTATTCAAATACTCTCAATGTTATATATATATATTGTTTTTTTCCAAACCATCTAGCTCATTATATATATTTTTTTTTGTACAAAATTAAAGATCATGTTTTTCTCTTATCAATGTAGATGAGCATATTAGCTGATAAAATGCAGCTGCTATTAGTAGTTGCCAGTGTTTAAAGTTTTTTATACTAACTGAGAATATACTGTTTGCATTAATTGCAATCCTTCGTTTAATAGACTAAAGAAAAATAAATAAAGTAAACACGTTATATGATATGGAACAAATTTATAGTTTTATAATTAAATTTAAAATACATGAAACATTTGTTACAGTTACATATAATATTTTAGAGTCTTTCATTTTACTAGATCTTCATATAATCAGGAAAATTATTAATTGTTTAATCAAATTAAAAAGTACATTAAAAATAATTTGTGTAATGTAAAACAATATTTTTTAAACAAATTTTTTAATCTTCCTCGTCTGAAATTGCAATAGAAAAATCTTCACGATTATCGTTAGTAGATTCTAAACTTTTGTCACTTGATTCTTGTAATATATCATCGACTGTCAAAGGTGTTGCGTCTAAATTCCATTTAACCAAAATCCTATTTAAACTAAAATGCATTCAGTCTAAAACACATTAAACCTAAAACTTATTTAACCTAAAACCCATGTAACCTAAAAAGCATTCTTCCTAAAACCCATACTGTTAAAAATACAAAATGTACAACACAAACCGTGTGTGTTTATATATCGTTCAACGTAGTATTTTTACTGACAGAATTCTATTTTTCAATATGATACATGGCAAAATAACATTCAGGCAGTAAAAGTACAACATTAAACGATATAATAACACATACGTTTCGTGAATTTACTTCCTAACGATGTAAATATTCATTTTAATTGTTAAAATTACATTTTATATTTTTAACAGTGCATTAAACATAATACATCTTATTTAACCTAATTTTCATTTAGCCTAAATCCCATTTAACCTAAATCCCATTCAACCTAAATCCCATTCAACCTAAAATGCATTCAGACTATGACCCATTAAATCCAAAAAGGGATTCAGCCTAAAACCATTTGTCCTCAATCCCGTTTAGCCTAAATTTTACATTATAAATTTGGTTCAATGGGATTTGGGCAAAATTTTTTTTAAGCTATATGCATTTTAGGTGAA
Organism: Ganaspis brasiliensis; assembly: GCA_037103525.1. Taxonomy (NCBI): domain Eukaryota; kingdom Metazoa; phylum Arthropoda; class Insecta; order Hymenoptera; family Figitidae; genus Ganaspis; species Ganaspis brasiliensis. Next base: position 8,617,697 of record JAZKLR010000085.1, on the reverse strand, counting down.
AAAGAATTTAGGCTGAATGCATTTTAGGTTAAATTGGATTTAGGCGAAATGCATTTTAGGTTTAATTGGATTTAGGCGAAATGCATTTTAGGTTTAATTGGATTTAGGCGAAATGCATTTTTGCGGTTAAATGGGATTTAGGCTGAATGCATTTTAGGTTAAATGGTATGTAGGGTTAATGCATTTAAGGTTAAATGGGATTTAAGTTTAATGGGATTTAGGTTAAATGGGATTTATGATGAATGCATTTGAGATTAAATAGAATTTGGGCTAAATGCATTTTAGGTTGAAACAGTTTTAGGGTGAATGCATTTTTGTTTAGATGGGATTTAGGCTGAATGCATTTTAGGTTAAATGGGGTTTATGATGCTTCCATGTTAGGTTAAATGAGATTCAGGATGAATGCATTTGAGGTTAAAAGGGATTTAGGTTGAATACAATTGAAGTTAAAAAAGAATTAGTTTAAATTAGAGTTAAGTTAAATAGGATTCAGGTTAAATTAGATTTAGGTTTAATAGGATTTATGCTAAATCCATTTTAGGTTAAATGAGATGTAGGATGAATGCTTTTGGGGTTAAATGGGATTTAGGCTACATGCATTTTAGGATAAATGGGTTTTAAGCTGCGAATGCATTTTAGGTTAAATGGGATTTAGGATGTATGCATTTTAGGTTTAATGGGATTAAGGTTAAATGGGTTTTAGGCTGAATGCATTTTAGTTTAAGTGGGATTTAGGCTGAATGCATTTAAGGTAAATGGGTTTCTTGCTAAATGCATTTTAGATTCAAGGGGATTTAGGCTTTATAAAATTTAGGTCAAATGGAATTTAGGCTGAATGCATTTTAGGTTAGATGGTTTTAGGCTGAATGGGATTTAGGCTAATTTGGTCCTGGGGTTTTCTCGAAAAATATTTATTTTGATGGAAAAAATTTTACAACATAAAAGGCGTATTTTTATCAGATCAACAACTTGACAATATTGAGGCAAAGTAAAAATGCCTTGCCTCAACCTTGCCAATATTGCTGGAACATCCGGTGCTGTTCGGGTATGTGCTAATTGGAAGTATATCTAATAAAATATATTAGAATTTAATAATTTTTAGAAGAGAATTATGTTGCTTAGAAAATTCTTTTTTAAATAATTTCTGTCAGAAAATACTAGTTGGCAAAAAATACCTTCTGTCAGAAAATCATTTTTGGCGAAAAATACTATCTGTAAGAAAATATTTTTTAACAAAAAATTCTTTCTGTCAGAAAATACTTTTTGTCAAAAATACTGTTAATGTCACGGCACTAGATTTCTTGCCCACCGAAGGCGAGCTCGAAAGCTAGTAGTAAATAAAAAGGTACGACAAACTCTTATGTCCTTTGTTTCAAAACAAGTGGCGGAACTTTTGACTTAATTAGTGAGAGTGGCCTAATTATAGTTGGGGCATTAGCGAACCGTTTTTGTGAGCAGATGTTACATTGTTGACACGTTGAATTTCAATAGTGTTTGTTCACGTTCTACATATGTATATATAATATAATCTATATATTTCTCATTTGCGCGAGACAAGAGGGTTGTCGACTGACAATAAAGAGAATAGTCAAATGTTTGGTGACATCTAATTATTTCACATTCCTACTGTTTATTTGTGGTCTGCTTGTTTGCACAGACTTTACGGCACACACTGTTTGATAAATGTTTGAAAAATCAAAGGTTTCAGGGAAATTCAATTCCATCACGTTCATTCTCTGTCTTTATATATTCACTGACAGTTTGTCGATAGACTAACACGATTTATAAATTACCTGCAAAGTGATTTAATAAGTCTGCTCTTAATTACAAATAAATAAAGGACTGTGGATTTTGTGTTTTCAAAAAAGTAGACACATTCGGTAAAAAATAATTATTATACATATATATTTCAAATATTTTCGCGGTAGAACTAAAATAATAAATTCATATTATTGGAAAAAAATGTTCTCTAAAAGATACAAAGTTGTGGAGATAATATTTCTCATATTTGGAAACTTAAATTATTCAAAATAATGGTCAAAGCAAAATAACTCTTAATAATGAAAACTTTACATTAAAACTTTCCAATAATAAACTCGACACCGTTTAATTATACTCCGTTAAAATGTTTTATAAAAAATCTTATTGTAGAGTTTTAATTTGTAGAATTTATCATTGTAGAGTTTAAATTTGTAGAATTTTATATTCTAATTAGAAGCATTAAGTACATCAACTGCGTAACTTTGAATTGAAATGTGAAGCGTAAGTTGAAAAAACTTGTGACAAAATGAAGCTTATCTATTTAAAATAGTATGCACATATTTTATGCAGACTACAATGCATGAATGTGTTTATCTGACAATATATTTTTATACGCATGGACGAAATTTACATGTATAAAGTTATGAAAATAATAAATTATAAAAATTAGGTACAAATAATACAAAATATTTTATAGGTTACAACAAATATAAAAAGTGATTACGATTACAAAATTTTTAACAGTTCTGAAATGTATTTTTTTTATAACTACTACAAAGAAACTTTCTTGTAGTATTTATTTAAAATTTATAAATATAAACAGTTTTATATACGAAATAAGATGGTTTTTACACGACCTTAAAATTGTTCAAATTCTTTTTTGCATTTTTTATTTAAACAAATAAGTGAACAAAATCTGTTTTATTTAGATTATGAATTATGTACATTTAGCTATTTAATTTATCATAATTTACTGCATTTGTTATCTAAGAGTAATTATGAGTACTATTCAATATTATAAACAATTAATTTGTTTATTTCTTATAAACAGTCAGGACAATGGAGAAATTTTAATTTTTATAAAACGTTTTGCTTTTCAGAAATTTATTAAAAAAATATTGTATAGAGTTTTATTGTGTGGAATATAACGTATAGAATTTATTATTGTAAAGTTTAAATTTGTAGAATTTGTAGAATTTAACTATCTACGATTTAATATTAATGTTTTTAAAAATTCTACAATGATAAATACTACACATTAAATTCTACAAAATCAAATTCTCCAATTTAAAATTCTACACGTTAAATTCTACACATTCAAACATTATATAATATGATTTTTTACAAAACATTAATATTAAATCCAACATAGTTAAATTTTACAATTTTATTATTGTTTTATAAAACATCATATAGTACAGTTTTATCGTGTAGAATTTATAATTGTAGTGTTTACATTTGTAGAAATTTAAATTAAAGCATTTAACAGTTTAAGATATTTATAATATTAATATTTTAAAAAAAAATCCTATTGTAGAGTTTTATTGTGTAGAATTTAACGTGTAGAATTCTGATTGTAGAGTTTAAATTTGTAAAATTTTAAATTGTAAAATTCAACTATGCAGGATTTAATATTAATGTTAAAAAAAATCTTAATGTACAGTTTTAATGTGTAGAATTTAACTTGTTGAATTTATCATTGTAGAGTTTAAATTTGTACAATTTTAAATTGCAGAATTTAACTATGTAGGATTTAATATTAATGTTTTAAAAAAAATCTTAATGTAGAGTTTTAATGTGTAGAATTTAACATGTAAAATTTATCATTGTAGATTTTAAAAGTGTAATTGTAACCGCCCCGAATTGACTTATTATAAACAAACAATTAATCTTCTTCTGCAAATAAGTAAAATTCTTGATGAAATACAATTTTCATAAAAAATCAGACTCCCTAGATCTCTGGACAGAAATAATAAAAATACAGGTAACGTACCTTAAAATGTCAATCAAGACACATTTTAAATCTAGAAAATTTTTATTCACATAAAACGAGAGATAAAAGCTTTGATGGAAATATAATCCGAGCTGTGTTTCGTAATGTCGAGAACACCCTATCACGGATTATCCTTGTCTCATTCCAAACGAGGAGCTGGTTGTGCCAGATTACCGGTGGGATGCGATAACGACTGCAATCGCAGGATTCAAAGGGTTATGAGACCCCATGACAGTTTTGGACTGACGATGAAAACCAGAATCAGAAAATACATATAAAATCGCTTCCACTCCACGAGATTTAAAATCCTTCTATTCAGCTCTCGAATTCAAATAATTCGTTACATCATAGAAAGAACGGGGAGAATTGTCATTCGTTTTGAATTCGAACTCGGCAAAAACCGACAAAGGACTCCTCGATTTTTTACAAAAGGTAGGAACAAAAAAAATTTTTTTTTTTGTACGGTTTACACGAGGCGAACGCAAATCCTCGCGCACCCACACTGATTCAAAATAAATATTTGAATTAAAAGGAAAGCTGTTTGATTGTGAAATTGAAAAATAATAATTTTTGAATAAATAAAATAGTAATGATTGAATATAGAATCTGTTTAGTACAGTTCTAAATGATTAAAAACGATTAAAAATTACTTAAAACTATTTAAAATTACTTATAATTATTTAGAAGTACTTAAAACTGTTTTGAACTGGTTTAAAACATTTTGGAACAAGTTCGAAAGAGTTTGAAACAATTTAGAATTGCTCGATACTGTTATAACTAGTTCAAAACTGTTTAAAACTGCTTTAAATTATTAAGTAGTGTTTCGAATTTCTTTAAAATTATTTTGGACTAGTTCACATCATGTTATAATTTCTTCAAACAACTTAAAACAAGAAAAAAACCTATTCAAATCTGTTTAGAACTAATTGGAACTATTTAAAAAAGTATGAAATTCGTCTCTATAAAACTAGTTCAAAATTGTTTATAACTAATTGAAACTACATAAAACTAATTAGGAATCGTTTAAAACAGTTTAAAACTTTAAAAAACCAGTTCAAAACTGTTTAGAACATTGTAAAATTCATAAGAATTATTTTAAACTATCTGGAACTTATTTAAATATGTTTAAACAGTTTAAAACTGCTTGAAGCAATTTAGACATTGTTTGAAACTATTTAGAACAAGTTCAAAATAACTTTGTACTAGTTCAAAACAGGTTAGAACAAGTTTAAAACAGTTTAGAATAAATTCAAAACAGTTTAGCGCAATTTTTAATTACTAGTTACAATTTGAATTATTTAAAAACTGTTCAGAACCAATAAAACTATTTAAAACAGTTAAAAACTTGTTTCAAAACATTTAGAACTAGTTTCGAACTATTTAAAACTCTTTAAACTTTTAACTCTTTTAACTCTTTAGAACCAATTCAAAAATGGTAAGACCTTTATAAACTACTTAAAAAAATTTAGAACTTGTTTAAATCAGTCTAGGACTGGTTCAAAACCGTAAAGGAGTAATTTGAACTGTTTAAAACAATTCTAAACTTGTTTTAAACGGTTTAGAACTGGTTCAAAACTACATAAAACTTTTTAAACCTGGTTTAAAGTTGCTCATAATTAACACTAGTGTTTAAAACAAATCAGGACTCACTTAAAATTCTTCTAAACACTTATGAACCTGTTCGAAACTTTTTAGCATTAATTAAAACCATTTAAAACAGTTCAAAACTTGATTCAACCTGTTCAAAAAAGGTTTAAAAATATTAAAAATTCTATTCTATTCTATTCTATGTCATTTAGCATTACTCAATTTGAGACGCATCAGAAGTGAGCACAAGTTTTTTGTGTGTAATTTTAACTGCTTTAAACTAATTAGAACTCGTTTAAAACTCGTTAGAACTAGTTCAGAACTGTTTAGAGATTTTTAAAACTTCTTAAAACAATTTAGAAATTATTTAAACCAGCTTAGGACTAGTTTAAAACTGTTTAAAAGTGTGTTACATTTTTTTTTTATAAATGATTCGAAATTTAGAATTGGTTAAATTGGTTATAACTTATAACTAATAGAACTAAATAATAGTAATTAGGCATTGTTTAAAAGTTTTAACTAATTCAATGCTGTTTGGAACTTAGGACTGGTTTTAATATGTTTATAACTATTTAGAACCGGTTTAAAATTGCCTTTAACTATTTAGAACTACAGAAAACTAATTGGAACTTGTTAAAAACCGTCTAGAACTTCTCAGAAACTAGTTCAAACCTGTTTAGAATTAGAAAAAAAATTTTAAAAATAAATAAATAAAAAAATTTTAAATAAATTTAAATTTTAATTTTAATTTTAAATAAATTTAAAAAATTTTAATTTATTTATTTAAACTAATACTTTAAATAATTTAAATTTAAATAATTCACTACAGAAAAAAACATTGTAAATAAAATTGGTCCGCAAATCATTGCCAAAGCTGAAAAAATTCAAAAAAAGTCTACTTTAATAAGAATCAATTTAACTGCAATGACAGAAAATAAATAAATTAAAATATAGTTTACCCTAAAATATTGATCTGAAATTTCCATACACTAAAATTTTTAGCAAATTAAAATTTAATTCTATCAATGTAAATTAACTTGAAATGTTCTTGTGATTAAATTAATTGATATTTAGATCATTGGAAATTGTGATCATTAAAATTTTGAAATAATTATTTTTAATAAAAATCTAAATTAGTAATTAAGAATCAATATATACATATTTAAGTTTTAATTTATTGGAGTTTGAATTCAATTAAATTTTTATTGGTTATAAGCCTTTAAATTATCTAAATTATAATCAATTCTTGCGTTTTTATTATTCTAATTATTAATAACTAAACATTTAAACTTTTCACAATTTTAATTTTTTTTTTGTAAATATAAATTTCACTTAATTTCAAATTCTATTAGGCCCAATTTTCATTGATTCAAATTATAATCTAAATTATTATTTTCAAAATTTGGACTACAATGAAATTTTTTTGTATAATAAACAGTTTTTATATAATGGTTAAGGTTTAAAATAATTTAAATATGCATTATTAGATTTTTGAAAATATGTAGAGTTTATAATAGTTCAAATTCCAATTAAATAAAATGTTTATTAATCAATATTGTTAGAATTAAAAATTAAAATTGTTATAATTAAAATTTAAAAAATTAATAGTTTAAAATAACTGAAGTTTATTAATATTAAAATATGCGTAACTTTGTAATTCTTATACTAATTAAAGTTTAAATCAATTTAAAACCGTATACATAAAATTCAGTTTATATATGTTAGTTTTTAAATGTAGGAGATTAAAATAATTAGATTGAAATTTCGTTGAAATTGTTTTCAGTTTGGAACTATTTTAAATTTGAAAACATTAAAACTTGAGTTGTTAAAAATTTTAAAAAATAGAAATAATCCTTAATCGAAGTTTGGAACGATTGAAATTCGTATAAATTATAGAAGTTTGAATACATTTTGTTCAAAAAACTATTCTTTCAACAAAAATATTTTTTATTTACTTTTACTTATTTGTCTATTTCTTGAAGTCGGCAGCGATTTTACTTTGCATAGAATGAAAGTTATATTTATCTAAAATATTAAGTTTATTTGAATAACAAATTTAATTAAATTATTAATCTCATTTGTACTTGCAAAATTTATGGTTGTAAATGGCCAGAAACAATTCAATGTTTTTCAATGTTTATGTTGCTATAATTTTCAACAGTTTTCAATATACAATTTATTATTCTCTTTAAATTTTATAATTATTCTTTAATTTTTTGAGATATTTTATTCTTTTGTCCATTATTCTCGACAGATTAAAATTTTTTGTTTCAATTGTCAATTATTTTTCTCATTACTAAATTATTTTCTTGAATATTTATTTATTTTAGTCATTTTGTAAATTTTCTTTCAATTATCAATTATTTTATTGAAATTTCAATACAATTCTTTAATTTTTATTTATTTTCTACAATTTTATCGATAATTTCCATTAGTTTTTAATTGACAATTTATTATTCTCCTTCAATTTTATGATTATTCATTAATTTAAAAAAAAAACTTCCAATCCCGAATATTCTCACCATTCTTCCATTTCTTTTTAATTGTTAAGTATTTTTTTAATAGTCAATTATTTTTATCATATTGTAATTTTTTTTTAATTGTCAATTATTTTCTTGGTATTTTTATTTAATTCTTTAATTTTCAATTTATTTCTTCAACTTTTAATTACTTTATTCAATTCTGAAATAATTTTTTTTTAATTTGGAATTATTTTAAATAAAGATGTAAGAGTTGTTTGGATTATTTCAAATTGTAGTGCAATTGGAATTATTTTTATCGATTTTCCATTAGCTTCTGAATATTCAATAATTCTCGAATTTTTTTAATTACTTTTTTCACTCATCAAAATTGTTTTAACATTTCAATTTTATTGTCATTATTTTTATTATTATTATAATCGTCTTTTTTCTACTATTATTTCGATTATCATTAAGTTTCTTTAAATTTAAATTTAATTATTTAATTCTTTTCTTTAATTTTTAATTCCATTCTTCAATTTTTAAGTATATTCCATAAACTTAAATGCAATTCTTTAATTTTTAATTATTTTTTTTCGATTTTTAATCCAGTTGTTAAATGTACAATTATAATTATTCCTTCAATTTTCTTAATTAATTTTCGTTATTTTTCACATCTTTTCATCAATTTTTAATTATTCTCGTCATTTTTCCACCATTTCTTTCAATTATTAATTATTTTCCGCAATTTTCAATTATTCTCTGCAATTTTTTCAATGTTCAATTCTTATCTTAAAATTTTATAAATAATCTTTAATTTTTTCCATTTTTTTTGTTTTGTTGTCTATTAATCTAGTCATTTTTCGAATTTTGTTTTTAATTGACTATTACTTTCGTAATTTTTCAAATATTTTCTTCAATTTTTCATTTATTCTGCTCGTTTTTCGATTATTTCTTTCAATTATTAATTTTTTTCCGCAATTTTAAATTATTTTCTATAAATTTTTCAATGCAGAATTATTATTATTAAATTTTATAATTATTCTTTAATTTTTAAAATTATTTTATTCTTTTGTCGGTTATTCTCGACAGTTTTCTAATTTTTTTCATTTGTCGATTATTTTTCTAAAATTTCAATTTAATTTTTCAAGTTTTAATTATTTTCTTCACTTCTCAATTATGATTTTCAATTTGAAATTGCAGTCTTCAATTTTTAATTATTTTTTTCAATATTCAATAATTCTCACCTTTTCTTAATTATCAAATATTTTTTTAAATTTAAATTCAATTCTTAAATTTTCAATTTATTTCTTCATTTTTTTATTATTTTCTTCAAATTTAAATTCTATTCTTCAGTTTTCAATTATTTTTTTCTATATTTCATAATTCTCAGCATTTTAAATTACTTTTTTCAATTTTTAATTATATTCTTTAAATTTCAATTTCATTCTTCACTTTTCAATTTTTCTTGTTTCTAAATTTCTGAATTTAATTTTTATTGTTTAATTTTGTCAATTATTTTTTTTTAGTTGCCTATTGATTTAATCATTTATCAAATTTATTTTTAATTGTCAATTTTTTTTGTATTTTTTCGATATTATTTCTTTAATTTTGTAATTATTATTTTTTGCATTTGCAAAAATTTATAGTTTTAAATGACTAAGAACAATGCACTTTCTAACGTCCTTGGGCACATGTTAATGTTGCTACTTACTTTGTATTTAGTCATGGAATTTGATGAAAAATAATATGTACATATTATTTTTTTTTTGTTTTTAGTACGAAATTGTTTATTAACCTTAATCTTAAAATTAAAACTATTACATCGAAAGTAAACTTAAAAAAGTTATTTTTAACCTTGACACCTTTTTAAAATGCCTTTAATTTTCTTCAAAAGTCACTCGATACCCTGACTGATATTTTATTATTCAATTAATTTGAATATTTTAAATTAAGTTTGTTGTAACTACCAAAAAAGTTATTAAAATAATTTTATATTAGGATCTGGAATTTGTGTGAAAATGGTCTGGAAAACCTGAAAAAGTCATGGAATTTTCAAACCATGTTTTTATGGCAACCCTGATGTTGTTAGTTTTATAATTGTTATCAACGGGACAGTGGATATAAGGAAAAATTATAAACAAGACTTTTTTTACAAAACCCATTTATTTTACACTGACGAAAAATACAGAACTGAACTAACTCACTAGAAATTACTTCAAATCATTATAAGACAAATAGCACCTTTTTCCTCCTTCTTTATAAAACTTAAAATTTGCAATTATCAGCATACCTGAAATTCCCAAATATAATTGCTCCCGAAGGAACAATAAACTTTTATTATTTCTTTCAGAAGACCAAACCTTTACTATTTAAGGCTATAGATTTCACTGAAAGATATAGCCTATTACAAATTCCAAACTTTAATAATTTTATGGATATAATTCAATATTTCTATGTTACTATTAAAGACCATTTCTGTCTCTTACAAGAAAAACAATTGCTACTTTGATAGTTTGACAATAAAATACTTTGATACAAAAAAAGGGTGTCAAAGAGAAGTTGACAAACCCTTCGCACTTTTGAATTGACTATATATATATAATCGAAGGAAAATACTGCTCGTTGAGTAAATGTCTAACTGTAATGAAAAAAAGGGCAGTTGGTGTAAAGTGTGCATATGCAGCTTGTTAATGTACGTAGCACGCAGAAAGCTTACCCTCAATATTCGTGCCACGCACGTACCACGCAATTCGAGGCACGAGTGCCTGGGAAAGGGGGTCGAAGGGGTGGCAGTCGGCCATGTTGGTTCCCAATTAAACAAATGCCACTCGCAACTTGATCAACCCCTCGCGCATCGCTTTCGCTTTTGCTTCTGGTCGAGGGGTTGCGCTTTGGCGTCGCACGTGTCGTTTAAGCATGTGAACGCAACCTTAACTATGTTACACACACTCACACAAATTCCCAAGCGACATGCGTGGCGCACCAATACCCAATACACCTTATAAATTGCCAAAGAGATGGCACACATACCAGCGCTTTTATATTTGATTCAACGAGAAGCAGACCCGAGGACCCTAATTCTCAAATGTCCCTCGTTTAAGTAAGGATAGTAATTACTACGTGATTTCGTAGACTTTATTGCATCCTTTCCATTATTAGGTTACTGTTACAGAAGCTCGGCATTTTTCACAAAGGGACGTGTTAAGAGGAGTTTAGAATTCTCTTTCATTAGGGACTGCTTCTCTTGGGCATAGAATTTAAAACAAGAGGTTAATTGATCTTGAAATCAGGTGTACGGGTGATTTTTATTTTGCAAAATAGAAGTGGAGGATTTGAATTTAAAATCCTATACTAAATAGGAAAACAACAGACGTTGTGTTTAACTTCAGACGTGTAACTCCATTTCCGAGTCTCCCATTGGTCTGTACATGAGAAACCTCACTATCGATAGTTTTCAGTTTCGATTTTTTGTTTTGCAGACGAATTAAAATCTTTGAATTAAATATTGTGACTTCAAGTTTATATTATAAAATTTCTTATAATGTTAGCAATCTAAAATAATAAAACATTTTATTAAAATAGTTAATACATAGAAATTAGCTTTGACCTTGACTTCCCTATACGACAACCCTTTCGACCAACTTCAGAGGTGTAACACGTTTTATCGGGCTTCCGATTGGCTAGCAGATTTTCGATATTTTTTGTCAACAATAATATCACAGTTTAGACGTTTATTTGGAGTATTTTTCAATTTATTTAAAATCTTCGTTTAATAAATAATTGCATTTTATTAAATAATAATAAATAAAAAATAAATTAAATTCTAAAATTAAGGAGTGATAGTTTAAGAAGTGACAGTGATTTTAGTGAAGTTGTTAAGGTTATACTGTTTTGAGTGAAATAATGTTTTGTTTACATTGGCATCCGTTTCTGACAGGTGAGTAATGATAATAATATTAATAATTTTTTATTTCTTTTTATTTTATTTGTAACTTATTTATCTGTTTTCTAGTTCTATTATTAAATTTTTTTTTTCATAAAAGTATCATAATTATTTATGTCATTTAAGGTTTTGATATTTTTTTTTATTCTAATGCACGTGGTGATTGTCATCGAATTTCTTTTCGATCACGTGGAAATTGTGAAACTGGTAAGTTATAATAATTTTTAGATCTTTATTTTGTTTTATTGTATGTTTATAATTCATTAACTTTTTAAGCTTGTGTAAAATAAAAATATTTTACTTCCATGTTTAAGGTAATATTATTTGTTATTATTCTACAGTTACGTAGTAATGGTTAGTGACAGGTAAGTAATAACAATAATTTTCGATAATTTTATTTTATTTTATTGTACGCTTCTAATTTATTCATCTTTTTTCTTATTTTACATTAATTCAGTAGTTGTATTTTCTTCATTAAAGTATCATATTGATAAATGTCATTTGCGGTTAGAATGTTTGTTTCTATTGTAATTCAATAATTACATTATGTGATAATTATCATTGAAGTTTTTTGACAAGTAATTCATTTTATTAAGTTTATTTAAAACATTAGTTTATTAAATAATTATTTTAAATTTATAAAATGAGTATAGTTATAATAAAGAGAATCATAAAATAATTGTAAGTATAGTGAATAATAATAACTTTTTTAAATTTCTTTTGTTTCAAAATTTCTTATTAATTTACATTTGAAACAATTGTGTTCTTTATTATTTACATTTCTTATATATTAAATTAAAACTAATAACAATTCATTACTCTTAATAAATATATTGAATTATTTATTACACTAGTTTACAAAATTTAAAAAATATTCTGACCCATTGCATTTGACTGTCATTTCTTATGTAAAATTTCCCCCTGAATCGAAATATGAAGTCAGACTTTAAGAAAGTAGAACAGTTTTCGAGATATAGCCAAATTTCAATTTTTTGAATTTTTAAAAAAAGTCAGTTCACTAAATTACAATTATCTCCGGAAGTACTAAACCGATGTCAATTTCTTTTTTATGAAATTAAAGGTAGTTAAATTTCCTATCAAAAGTATGTACAACTTTTTTCAATCAGATTATCAGTTTAGCGTCTATTTATGAATTTGTTGAGAATTTTGCTTCATTTTTAACAAAATTGCAAAAAAAAAGTGATTTACTGTGTATTACATCATCAAAAAATATTTTTACTTCCGGTTTCTTTTTTGGATGTCAAAGTGTAATCTTTTTGAAAGAAAATAAGCCTTTGATGATCAAGTTTGGATTAAAAATGTAGAAGTTATAAGCATTGACGTGAATATAGGGTAAATCAATTTTTATTCAATTTTATAAATTTTTAACGAAATATGACACAGTTTAAGATTTAAATAAATTTTGAACTTTAAAAGTAGTTCAAGTTTGACTTAATATGTCTTTTGTGGACATTATTTGTTTCTCGGATGAGGAACCAACAAAAATCACCCATCATTGCTTCGTCCCAAAAGCCTTGATAGCGACGTTCCATGACTTTTATGTCCTGGTGAAAACGCTCTCCGTGTTCATCACTTTCTGCGCCCAGATTGTTAGGAAAAAAGTCCAAGTGGGAGTGCAGGAAATGAATTTTCAAGGACATATTTACTCCTGTGTCGATGAAATGTGATTGATATATGTAAATAAAGTTAGAAAGTTAAAAATGAAAAATTTTGAAATTATACCTATGTTCTTATAATTTATAAGCAAGTCTTCGATAATTTTTTCGTAATTTGGACTTTTGTCATTTCCCAAAAAGCAAGAAACAGTTAAGCAAAATGAATCCCATGCTTTTGCCTCATCTGCTGACAAAATTGAACGGAATTTAACATCAGTGATCAGTTTTTTAATTGGTGGCCCCACAAATACACCTTCTTTTATCTTTGCATCAGATAGATTTGGAAATAGTTTTTTCAAGTAACTAAACGCAGCACCATTTCTTATTTGCAAAGCCTTTGCAAGGTTCTTAAAGAGACCAAGTTTTACATGCAAAGGTGGAATGATGATTCTGTCCTGTTCGACGAGAGGATCAAATTTGACATTTTCTTTTCCAATAGTAAAATTGATTTTCTAAGGCCAATCTTTCCGAACATAATGATCGCAACGTGCTCGACTGTCCCATTTGCACAAAAAACACATGTATTTTGTGTACCCTTGTTGCAAACCAATTAACATAGCGACGACTTTAAGATCAGAACAGATTTTCTAGTTATATTGTTTATATTTGATTAAATCTAGCAGTAAGGACATTGACTCATACGATTCTTTCATACCAACAGAGTGAGCTACTAGAATTGAGGGTTACTTGTTACAAAATTCATTGAACAAACCGTTTATGTCATGGCAAAAACAAACGTTATCTTTCTTTGAATAGTAGGTAGCAAAACGCTCGTGACGAGTTCTATAATAAGTTATTTTAACCTCAGGTGTCACAAAACCTCGTTCTTTCATGCGTGATGTCAACATCTCCGACTTTTCTTTAGTCAGTTCTAAATCTCTTATCCAGTCATTAAGTTCACATTGTGTAAGAGGCATTGCTTTTTTCTCTGGTTCAAAATCAGTGTCGCTTAATTCACTTGATTCAGGTACATCAGCATCATCAACAACTTCGTACTTCCGCTTAGGACAAACAGGATAAAGAATTGAATGTGAATGAGGAATCGGTTTTGAGAAAGAATGCACCTCTGCATATTCAGTGCTTCGATGACGTCCACATTGTTTAATTTTGGTCAAACAAAAATAACAGTCAACTTCATGACACATTGGCTCTCGCCAAGTTGCAGAACATCAAATGGTAAGTAACGACTAGTGTAAAATAAAATAACATTAACTACTAAAGGCGTTCTAAAAAAATTTGCAAAAAAACTTAAAAAAACTTTACTTACTTTGTGCCAGCCATCCACATAGTTAAAGTAGTTCTACATGTATTGCACAAAACATTTGGTGTCCATGATTCATTAATATTATCTGGATTAACTTTGAAATATAAACGATATGCAGTTTGCAAAGTAACAGTAAACTTTGGCGGTGTCACAAAAATGTATTCTCCACAGGCATAGCAGAACTTGTTAGGATCATTTTTGCAATTGTATTTGCGTTATGCATTACTCATTTTTTCATAAATGGACACAATATGTTTTTAATTTGATTACTGCTACCGTAAATAATCATAAACAATGAAAATAGCTTCACTAACAAAGTGTCGCCAACTTAAAAAATAGTGTCAAGAAGTATAAATAATATAAAAATATTACCAACATTATAATTGATTTATTGTGCTTAAATTTTATAATCTCATAAATACGTTAAAAACAGTGTAAAAATATGCCACTTTCCATTTCAATCATCCTTTTATACTCTTCAGAACGTTAGTCTTAAAATAGTTAAAAGAATCATAAAATTTGTCAAACATTGAATTTCTGTATTTTCACTTCAATGCTTATAACTTCTACATTTTTAATCCAAATTGATCACAGTAAATCACTTTTTTTTTGCAATTTTGTTAAAAATGAAGCAAAATTCTCAACTAATTCATAAATAGACGCTAAACTGATAATCTGATTGAAAAAAGTTGTACATACTTTTGATAGGAAATTTAACTACCTTTAATTTCATAAAAAAGAAATTGAAATCGGTTAAGTACTTCCGGAGATAATTGTAATTTAGTGAACTTACGTTTTTTAAAAATTCAAAACATTGAAATTTGGCTATATCTCGAAAACTGTTTTACTTTCTTAAAGTCTGACTTCATATTTCGATTCAGGGGGAAATTTTACATAAGAATTGACAGTCAAATGTCACAGGTCAAAATAATTGTAAACTAGTGTATTGTATTGACAATAATATTTTATTAATTCTTTTAAATTATTATTATATGAATAATTTAAGGTTAGAATGTTTGTTTCTATTCTATTTCATGTGTTAATCGTTACTAACTTTCATTAAGAAAAAATAACAAGCGCGCCGTGGCTCGCATGTCGATCTCGTATATTATAGATTTAAATGATGTTAATGATTACGGAAAAGTTATGATATACCTACCTTTCTTATCTCTCTATCTTAAGCTACCTACAATCTTTGTCTCTCTATACCGTAACGGACGAACAGCTAAAAGCGTAACAGGCCTATAGCTGGCTGATTTCTTATACGTATAGGATAAAATAGCTTCTATTATGTGAATTCAATTTATAGATTGGAAATTAACAAGTCTCATATGACCTGACAAATTCAAGAGTTGGTGAAAAGTCAAGCAAACAAGGTGAAAGTGAGTAAAGTGCCTACTGTTAGGATTACATTAGTGAAGCAAATATTGAAATTCCTCTTCTGATTTGGTCAAAATGTTTGACTTTTAGATTGTTCTTTAGTTTTCACCGTGTAGGAAATGGTAGTAACAATTGACGGCTACATCTTTTTCTAATTTGACCCAAAAATTATTATAATTATTATAATACACCAGAATTTATATTCCAGATTCCATAACCTGAAAGCCACAATTCAGATTTCCTATTGTGTATTCCACAATCGACACCCGGGATTTTATATTCCGTATTCCGAATTCAACAACCAGGATTCCGAATTCCGAGTTCTACATTTCAGATTTTGTATCCCAGATTCTACATCCCAGAATTCACAATAAGGATATATCCCGGATTCAACATATCAGTATTTATATCCGGAATTTTATATCTCGTATTCCACATTCCGGATACACACAGTGGCGTAACTATTAAGGGGCAAAGTGGGCCCTTAAGCTCAGGGGGCCCTCAGTCAACCCTAATAAAACCTCTTTTTTTTTGACAAAATTTATAAAATTTAAGAATTAAAAAAATTGCAAACAATAATTGAAATTAAAGAAAATAATTGCAAATTTTTTCAAATTAATTGAAAAAAAATGAAATCAATTAAAAATTGGGGAAAGTAATTTAAAAAATCATAGGAATACTTGAAAAACAAAGAAAATAATTTAAATTTAAAAAAATTACTAAAAAATCTCAAAATTAAATAATGAAAAATTAGGTAAAATAATTGAAATATGAAAAAACTAATTAACAGTTGAGATGAATAATATAAAACTTAAAAAAATAATTAAAATTTGAGAAAATAGTTGAAAATTAGAGAAAATAAATTAAACACGATAAACGTAATTTAAAATTGTAGAGAATAATTTTTAATTACAGAAATAATCAAAAACCTTTTGGAAATTACAAAAAAAACGAAAGTAATTGAGAATGGAAGAAAATAATATAAAAAATCATTTAATAATTGAAAATTGAATAAAATAATTGAAATATCAGATAAATAGTTAAAAAATTTTGAAATTATAAATAAAATGAAAAAAATTGAAAGTTAAAGAATAAAAATTTTAGAAAATAATTAAAAAATTATGTTACAGTTTAAAACTAGAAAAAAATAATTGAAAATTAGAGAAAATAAATTAAACAAGGTAAACATAATTTGAAATTGTAGAGAATAATTTTTTAATTAAACAGAAATAATTAAAAACCTTTTGGAAATTACAAAAAAGAACGAAATTAATTGAGAATTGAAATAAATAATATAAAAAATCATTTAATAATTTAAAATTAAAGAAAATAATTGAAATCTCAGATAAATAGTTAAAAATGTTTAAAATCATAAATAAAATGAAAAAAATTGAAAATTGAAGGATAAATATTTTGGAAAATAATTAAAAAATTATATTACAATTTAAAACTGGAAAAAAATAATTTAAATATAATACAAGCTATGAAAACTTTTAAAAAATAAATCACATTTGAGGGAAATAAATGAAGAAAATTACAAAATTTTGTTTTTAATGAAAAAAAAAAAAATTGAACTTTGTGAAAAATACATGCAGAGCTTAAAAATTGACTGGAATAAATTAAGAATGACTAAAAATTGAAGAAAAGAATTGAGGAAGGATAAAAATAAATTAAATTTACGTTAATTAATAAATAAAATTTTGTAATTATGAGAAAAAATAGAAAAAATTTAAAATTTAAAGGAAATAATTGAAATTTTAGGAAAATACCTCAAAATTTAAGAAAATGAGAATAAAAATTAACAATTGAGGAAAACAATGAAAAAATGATATAATTAATTCAAAATTAATAAAAATAATTGAAATATACTGAAAATAATTTAAATATAAAAGATTGAAAACAGTAAATAAAATTTGAAGGAAATAATTGAAAAAATTACATAATTTTGTTTAAAAAAAGAATACAATAATTGTAATTTGAAAACAAAACATGAAGATCTTAGAAATCAATTGAAAAAAATTAGAATAACTAAAAATTGGAGAAAGGAATTGGGAAAAGCTAAAAATAAATAAAATTTACGATAATTAATCAAAAAAAATTGGAAATTATGAAAACAAATTAAAATAATTAAAAATCGAAGAAAATTATTGAAATTTTAGAAAAATACTTAAAAATTTTAGAAAATAAGAATAATAATTAACGATCGGCGAGAAGATTTTAAACGAAAGAAAATAATGGAAAAATCGTTTAAAAATTGAAAATTGAAGACAATAATCTAAATTTCAAATAATAACTGAAAATTTAGGAAATTAATTAAAAAATAATAAAAATATTAAATGATGGTGAAAATAATTGCAAAATGACAAAAATAATGGTAAATTAAAATAATTAATTTTTGATGAGTAATATAACATTAAGGAATAAATAACAATTAAATTGATATTATGTCAAGGCAAAAATAATTAAAATTGAAAAAGTGATTCAAAAAACTAAACAAAGTAATTGAATTTTGAGGAAGGTAACTTGAAGATTTAGGAAAACAATTTAAAAACAAATTAAATAATTAAGAATTGTAGAAAATAGTTTAAAAATGATAAAAATAGTCCAAAATTGTATTTTAAGTAATTTAAATTATAATATAAAAGAATTATTAAAAATTGAAGTAATTTTGAAATCGCTTCAAATTTAGTATTTTTGAAACGTGGATTAATTGAACTTTTAATCTATGCAAGTTCACATTAACTGAAATTTGAAGAAATTGAAATTGCTATAAATTTAAAATTTGAGAACATTTTCAAAAGGTGATATATGATTAGAAATTTTAAAAGAAAAAACATCTAGTGACAAACAGGTGTGGACAGAATGAATGAATTAAACTTATAAATTGTTATTTCTAATTAGTGCCCCATTTTCCTTTTTGTTCCAGGGCCCTTGCTCTGCCAGTTACGCCACTGGATACGGATATCGGTATCGACATCCGAATTCAACAACCTAATTTTTATATCCAGGTTGTTGAATCCCGAATAAAAAACCCGATTTATGTAGTCCGAAATATAAAATCTAGAATGTAGAATCCGTGACATGAAATCCGGAATATTGAATCCAGTTCATAAAATCTGGGAAAAGTTTTAAAATTATAATAATTATCCCGACTTGCGAAAAACTTCAATATTTCGATAAACAAACAATAGAAATCTGGTGTTTTCTTTTCAATTAAAGGTAAAATAAAAATTCTATATTACTGCTTTCAGAAAAAGAATCAGAGGAATTAGAGAATCTCATGAAGAGCAATTTGGGGAATAAGTGTCGCATTAAGACAAAAGTGGAGAATATGTAACACTTAGCAAAGTTCACGGTAATAATGCTGAGCTTAATTGCAACCCTTCTATAGAAGGGCTTTTAACTGAAATTTCCATTCAAACAATGTCCAGCCTACTGGTCGTTATTCATGTGAATCGAAAATCCTTATCCACTCCTGCGTGAATACTTCAGCTTCTAGGGATGTGGGGTGGTTAATATCACTGCTCAGCAGGATTCATTATGGGTTCGAGAGGACTCTTCAGAAGGCTTAGAAACTTTCAAGATTAATACACTAACTGCTTCACAGTATTACGATTTGAAAACAGGAAATTCAATTCAAATGGTCGAGTGAATATATTTTACTTTGAGTCAATTTAGAAACAAATTTAAAAAGCACTTCGTGGATAAAGAAATAGAAATTCTAGTTTAATTAAGGATGCTGTAAAATAATAAAATATTTTAAATTAAAAAAAAAATAGAAAAGAATTGAAAAAATCCATTATATCCGAAATGTTAAAACCTGAACTAAAAAAACGGAAGATTAAGTACGGAAATCCTATTCTAAAAAGAACGGACGTTGTAGTTAACTTCAGACGTGTAACTCCATTTTCGAGTCTCCCATTGGTCAGTAGATATCAAACCTCACTATCGATAGTTTTCAGTTTCGATTTTTTGTTTTGCAGATGAATTAAAATCTTTTAATTAAATATTGTAATTTTAAGTCTATTTTATAACATGTCTTATGTTAGCAATCTAAACTAACAAATAATTTTATTAAAATAATTAATACATAGAAATTAGCTTTGACCTTGGCTTCCCTATACTAGAACCCTTTCGACCAACTTCAGAGGTGTAACCGGTTTTTATCGGGCTTCTAATTAGCTAGCAGATTTTCGACATTTTTGTCAACAATAACCTTACAGTTTAGACGTTTATTTGTACTATTTTTCTATTTATTTGAAATCTTTGTTTATTAAATAATTGCATTTTATGAAATAATAATAAATTGAAAATAAATTAAATTGTAATAATTAAGGAGTGATAGTTTAAGAAGTGACAGTGATTTTCGTGAAGCTGTTCAGCTTATAGTGTTTTAAGTAAAATAATGTTTTGTTTACATTGTCATTCGTTTCTGACAGGTGAGTAATGATAATAATATTGATAATCTTTTATTTGTTTTTATTTTATTTCTAACTTATTTATCTGTTTTTTAGTTCTATTATTTAAATGTTATTTTTTTCTAAAAGTATCATAATTATTTATGCCATTTAAGGTTTTCATATTTCTTTTTATTGGAATAAACGTGGTGATTGTCATCGGATTTCTTTTCGGCCAAGTGGATATGGTGAAACTGGTAAGTAATAATAATTTTTAGTTCTTTATTTTGTTTTATTGCATGTTTATAATTCATTTACCTTTTAAGTTTCTGTAAAATAAAAATATTATACTTTATGTTTAAGGTTATGTTTTTTGTTATTATTCTCCAGTTAGGTAAAACAGTAGGATAAAATGACAAAATTTGGTTTAAATTGACTTTTAGACCGCAATTTTAAACCAAATTAAAAAATTCTTCTTTGCTCTAATGCAGAAATAAATTCTAAAGAGATCTGTGAGAGTCGATTTTTTAATTGTTGTTTTATAAATTTTTAATGTTAGTGCAAAAAAGTATAAAAGAAATGATTTTTTACAATTTTTTATTTCTTTTGCACAAGATTTTTTTTGCATACTTTATAATGTTTGATGTTTGGGGGTGTGTCAATAGTAAAAAAAAGTTTTTGCGAACCAGATAAAATGTTACGAAAATTAAAATTCTCTTACCCGAGGACTTTGAGAGTTTGACATCGCTGTTAATTATTCCTCGCCAAGCTCTTTGTTCCTTGAATAATGAGGAATCGTGTTGTGAGTATAATTAAGAATAATTAGAGCGCCTTCAGACTTAAACTAGAAATTGTTCGTTTTGAAGAATCTCATTCTCGGACCTCATCTCTCAATTACGATCCCTCGTCTTTCTCGGTTGTTTCCCTCTTTTTCAAGTTAGTTGGAAGCTCCGACAACGGGACAAAGTCTGATTATTGTCCTGATTGACTCCAGGGTGCGTGTCCGGCATCAAGTTTTTTTTTTTTTTTTTTTTTTGACGAAACTGCCTTTAGATTCAACTCAGGCATCAGAATCTAGAAATCACGAGAAAATAACTACAATTATCCGAAAATTATGTCAATCAATGGGAGACTACTTTCGACAATTTTGTACAAAATTTGATTTATTTTACAGAATCAATATAAAGAAATTAAGTTTGTTAAAAACTTTTTACAGGGCCTTTTGTGGTATTTTTAAATTAAAAATTTAAAACGACATATTTCGACTCGTTTGAGTCCTCATCAGGTTAAGAGATTTATCGGATTCTTAAAAGCTTCTGTAATAAAATAATACAATCAAAATTTGAGGTTATGAATTATATTAGATCAAAATAAACATGTATTCGATTATCAGAAAATATAAACTTACTTTTTAAAGCTCCATTTTTTTGATGCTATTAAATCCAAATTAAAATTCATGATTACATTTTGATTTTATTTTATTTGTATGAATCAATTTTATAAGTCAACATTTCAATTTTAAAAGAGAAATGAAGTTAGAACTGACGGTTTAATCGATCAAACGATTTTAATTCAATTATTAATTAATTATTATTATTATTATTATTAAATAATAATAATCTCTGTAAACTCCTGAAGTTAGCTACTATTTATATTTATTCATTTTTTTCTGTCCACGTTTTAAAACTTGAAATGAAGTTGATTAGTTTTTATATTTATTCATCTTTTTCTGTCCACGTTTTAAAATCCAAAGTGAAGTTATTCCCTGCTTTTTGTTTCATTAATATTGATTCTTTTTTATTAGAAAACTAGCAAAATAAAACGCGCGCAAGCGCGCGATTAGTTTTTCATGCGTTTTAAAAATTATAAAATACAATAATACTATTTCGGTAAATACTATCGGTAAATACTATTTATCTAATAAGAAGAAATAAATATTTTAAATATAATATTTAAAAATCAATTATTATAAATAAAATAAATATTTATTTAGGACAAAATTAATAATATTTTAGAATTAAAAAGAATTGCCAAAAATAATTGAAATCAAACAAAATAATTGCAAATTTTGCAAATTAATTGAAAATAAAAATGAAATCAATTAAAAATTGGGGAAACTAATTCAAACAATCATAGAAATGTTTTAAACATAAAGAAAATAATTAAAATTTGAAAAAAATTCTTGAGAATCTTAAAAGCAAATTAAAACAAAATTAAATAATGAAAAATTAGAGAAAATAATTGAAAATTGAAAAAACATGGTTAGAAATTGAGATAAATAAATTAAAATTAAAAAAAAAATTAAAATTTGAGAAAATAATTAAACAAATTACATAAAATATTTTAAATAAAGGAAAGTTAAACAAAATTTGAGAAAAATACTGAAAACTTTCAGAAGTTCATTGAAATAAAAGAAAATAATTAAAAATTAGAGAAAATAAATGAAGAAAGATAAAAATAATTTAAAATTGAACACAACAAGTTTTAATTAAAGAGAAATAAGTAAAAACTTTTTGGCAATTATAAAAAAGAACGAGAAAAAAACGAAAGTAATTGAAAATTGAAGAAAATATTAAACATAAAATAAATAATGAAATAATTGAAAAGTCAGATAAATAATTAACAATTTTTGAAATTATGAAAAAAATGTAAAGAATTAAAAATTGAAGAAAATATAAATTTTGGAAAATAATTGAAAAATGTTTTTAAATTTTAAAACTTGACGAAAATAATTAAAATATGATACAAACAATGATAAGTTGTAAAAAATAAATGACATTTAAGTGCGATAATTGAAAAAAATACAGAATTATTTTTAAATAAAGAAAAAATAATAAAAATTTGAAAAAAATACATGAAGATCTTAGAAATCAATTAAAAAAAAAGAAAATAACTTAAAATTGAAGAAAAGACTGTAACAATGCTAAAAGTAATTGAAATTTACGATAATAAAAAAAAAAGTTTGAAATTCTGGTAACAAATGAAAATATTTGGAAGTTGAAGAAAATATTTGAATTTTCAGAAAAATACTTAAAAATTTTAGAAAATAAATTTAGAAAAAGAGAATAATAATTAACAACCGAGAAAAATAATTAAAAAATGATAAATTTAATTCAAAATTGAAAAAAATAATTGAAATATGCTGAAAATAATTTAAGATTGAGAAAGAATATTGAATTATGATGAAAATAATTTAAATATGAATAATCGAAAACATTTAATAAAATTTGAGAGAAATAACTGAAAAAATCATGGAGTATATGTTTAAAAAAAATAAATAATTACATTACTTAAAAATTTTTAATTAAAGAGAATAATTAAAAAATTGCAGAAATAACGAAAATTGATGAGAATAATTGCAATATCGGATAAATAATTGAAAATTTTAAAAGTAATGATAAAACAATTAATATAATTATAAATTGATGAAAATCAAGAAAAATTGCAGAATTTATTTTTAAACAAAAGAAAGTAATTAAAAAATCATTGTGTAATGGAAAATTGATGACAATAATCTAAATTTGAGATAATAACTGAAAATTTAGAAAATTGATTGCATGTGTATATATTTTAAACTTCTTCAAAAACCATAATAAATTTTTAAAGCCTTTTTCGAAACTTTTTTTTTACACAAATAACAATTAAAAACCAACACAACAAAATAAAATAACAGGGACTAACTTCACTCTGGATTTTAAAACGTGGACAGAAATTGTTTTAAATTGTTTTAAAATTGTTTTTGCATTCCAAAACTTTCATCAAGTTTGCTGCAACAAAAAAAACTTCCGGAAAGGTTGCGATTCTGAATTTAATTTTTTCAAATATCAATTATTCTCTTCTTTAAATTTCTAAATTTTAAAAAATTTACAATTAGTTGATAATATCTTATACTTAAATTGCAATATCTTGATTAAAATTTACAGTTTTTCTAGGATTACTTTGTATATAAATGATTTCAAGGTATGTATTATCCACTAAATGAAATATTTTAAAAATTTAGAAATTTAGACATTTAGATATTTAAAACTCAAATTATTCCCCGATAATTATATATTGAATTAAAATCGTTAATTCGATTAAAGGATTTTTTCTAACTTTATTTCACTTTTATTTTTTAATTTCTCTTTGAAAATCGAAAGATTGATTCATAAAATGCTTTTAAAAGTAAGTTTGTATTTTCTGATAATTGAATACATGTTTATTTTAATATAATATCATATATATTTCAAATTTTTATTTTCTTATTTTATTACAGGAGTCCAAGTGGCTAAAATTTCAAAGTTGTAAAATAAAAAATTTTAAAATACGAGCACATAGAGAAAATAAATGCAGAAACGATATAAAATAGCGTTTTACAATTCTTATAAATTATCTTATAAATTTTTTATTTCTACGAACATAAGTCTCAAACTTCCAGAAAGACTTTTTTAATAATGAAGAAAAAACTTTATCACTTAAAGTTTTCATAGGATAAAGATTTTTCACATAACTTTTTCATCTGAAAGTTGGAAAACTAATATTATCAAAATTACTACATTGTTATTAATTATTATTAAATAAAATCAATTTTTGAACAGTTCATTGTGTTTGAAGGTATCATTTGTTCATATATGCTAAGTGTCTGTGAAAATTTTTTATTCAATTTTAATAATATTTGGCCAAGATGTCATGATACAATTATTAAAAGGCAACTGATTTTCGAACAATTTTTTTCCAGTTTTTAATGTTTACTATTAAAAATATCTGTCGGAGAGCATTCCTCAATTAAATTCAATTTTAATGCAGAATTTATGAAAAAATTTTGTTTATTTTAATGTATAACTTAATAACTTGGATTAAACATTAGTGTTGAAATTATCAAGTCTATTCTCCTTGAATTGACGGAAGTGTTAATGGATAAGGTAGCAGTTTAATTCCATAAAAGCAAGAAGATTGGCACTGAATAAATTAAATACTGTGTAAAGTTTTCCGAAGTTAATAGCTTTGTAATTGGAAGGTAACGAGTTATCTCGTAAAATCCTTGGGGTCTGTTTATTCACAGCAAATTTATCTGGATTGAACGTGAATCGAAGATCTTTTCCAACCTTGCAGATCGATATCCTTAGAACTTTGAAAATTTTTCTTCACTCCGATCCCGCCTTCCAAGCGAATCCAATCAAGAGCAGCTGGAATGGACACTTGAAAGGAGATGCAATTACTCCATACAAAAAGTAAAATACGTCTCGAGCACTTTTTTTTAGAAAATTTTACCCCCACAAAAGTACTTTTATTTAAATTCGGGAAACTTTATCAACATTTGAAGTTGATAAGCAAAAAATTAATTTCTTACACAAAAGTAAGAAAGATTGTTTTATAATGATATATTATTTTTAAATCAGAAAATTAAGAATTAATTGAAGTCAATTCTTAAACTATTAAAATTATTTTTTGTATATGTAGAGCAATATTCGGGGTTAGGAATTCGTTCAAAAATCTTTATATATAAATAGTTTAGAGCGGTTGAATAATATACTTAAAACTACTTAGAATCTTTTTAAAACTTCTTTTAAGTAGTTAACAATTTTTTAAATTTAGTTCAAAATTGTTTACACCCAGTTTAAAATTATTTAAAACAATGTACTTAAAAAAGTAAGCCAAGACTGTTTATAATGTAATTCTATCTATAATTTATTCCAAACAGTTTGAAACAAATTTAAATTTATTTAGAACTAGTTTAAAACTGTTTAGAACTAGTTCAGAACTATATAAAAAAAATTTAGGCTTAATAGTTTAAAACCACTTAGAACAATATATAGGATGATCTAAGACTGTTTAAGTCAAATTTTGCATACAATAAATTCAAACTTGCTTATAACAGCTTTTTTACAACTAGTTTACAACTGGTTCATTTTACTCAAAGTAGTTAAGAACTTGTTTAAAATTGTTTAGAACTATCTAGAACTACCTGAAATAGTTTGAATCTCGTAAAAACTCTGTTAAAATTTAAAAATTGATTTAACATTCTGAATGGAACATTTCTAACTATTTAAAACAACTTAAAATTATTCAGAACAGGTAAAAAACTGATTAAAACAAGTTTGAAAATGTTCAGAACTCGTTCAAAACTTTTTTGAAAAAGTTAAAAAATTTAAAACTAACAAAAACTATTAAAGATGGTTTTCAGGTTGATTTCAGATGTTTCTAAGATGTTTAAGATAGTTTTAAAAAATCTAAAAAATGGATAAAACTTAATTAATAAGTATAAAATTAATAAAAACTATAAAAAAATTGTTTAAAACTCTTTAGAACAAGTTTGAAACTGTTTAAAAATTTTTACATATACACAAAACAGTTTATTGATTGTTTAAAACTGTTTCGAACAAGTTCAAAAATATTTAGAATATTTGAGAATAACGGAACACTACTTAAAATTTTAAAATGTTTATGGCTACTTGAAACTTGTTTAGAACTGTTTAAAACTATTTAATATTGATTAAAAAAATTTTAATTCTTTAAAACAAGTTAGAAACTGCTTAAAACTAATTAGATAAGTTATAGGGTCGGCCGAGGAATAACTATTAGTTAAAGGGGGTTTTTGAGGTCGCTGATTACAAATCTGAAGTCAGTTTACAAAAAATCAAAATGGCGGATCAAATATGGCGGATAAATTTTTTAAAAAGTTAACAGATTTTCATAGAAGCTAGTTTATAGAGGGTTTTTGAAGTCGCTGATTTCAATTAAAGCTAATAACTTTTTGAAAATTTAGACGTCATTTTTGTTCCGCAATCTTCAATTTTGAATTTATTGGTGGAGCCTTGCAATATAAAAACACTGAAAAAACCTAACACAAGTTAAATTCCTAATAAGCCCTATAATGGTAAAAACCCCTGAGTAATAAGACTCATCTCAACTGATTCAAATATTTGACCGCAATTTTGGATCCGCCATCTTGAATTTGTTATTTATGATCATAATATATCATTTTGGAAATTATAAACAAATGAAAATAATTAAAAATTGAAAAAAATAATTGAATTTGAGATAAATACTTAAAAATCTAAAAAAAAAATTACAAAATGAGAATAATAAATAAGAATTTAGGAAATAATTGAAAAATGATAAAAATAATTTAAAATTGAAAAAATAATTTAAAAATTTTAAAAATAATTGAAATATGATGAAATAATTAAAATTTCAAATAAATAATTGAAATTTTTGGAAATTATGCAAAAATAATGAAAATAATTCGAAATTGGAGAAAATAGTCGAAAAATTACAGAATTTTATTTTTAAACAAAAGAAAATAATTGAAAAATCGTTTAAAAAATTGAAAATTGAAGGAAATAATCTAAATTTAAGTAAATAATGGGGAAAATAATTGAAAATTGATTTTAAAATTTGAAACTTAAAAAAATACTTGAAATATAAAAATAATAAAATAATGATAAGTTGAAAAAAATAAATAAGATTTAAAATAAATAATTCAGAAAATTGCAGAATTTTTTTTAAATAAACAATAATAATTAAAATTTGAGAAAAATACTTGAAAATCTGAGAAATTAATTGAAAAAAATGAGAATAATTAAATAAATGATTAAAAGAATTGAAGAAGAAGAAGCTATGAAGAAGAAGCTTTGCTATACAGTCAAACATAATTACGTTTGATTTGAACAAATTTAGTGTATTGATCGTCTATGTTTGATTTTAACATATTTTTTGTTTGATTCAAATAAACATTTTATTTACTTTAAACAGAATATTATTTTTCATTTTAAACGAAGTAAATTTTATTTTAAATAAAAGAAATTTTCATCCTTATTAAATTATTCTTTTATTTTGAACACAAAATTTTTTTATTTTAAACACAAAATATGTTCCGTGATAGTTTAATTTTTATTTCTTGCTTTTATATAAAGTATTCTTTATGTTTGAGATTACTTCAAACGTTAATATATAAACTGAAAGTAAAAACAGAAGAAAATTACACTTTTCATTAACTGAACACAATTCTGGAAATGAGGAACTTTGAATCTGTCTATTTTACAAAAAAATGAACAAAAGAAACAACATCTTTAAAAAAACTCACTTGTACACAAAAGTATTAATTACTTCAGATATACCTCAATTTTTCGATAAAATGATGACACTTACACTTTTAAGAAATCACTTTAATAAAAACAAAACCACGATTGTAAACATTTTTTTCAAAAAAACCGATAAATACACGTATCTACTAAAAACGACGCGTACATGTTCTACAGGAAAAATAAACTAACGTCAGAACAGTAACGACGCCATATTGAATGCGCAAAGACCTCTGCGCATTTAATAAGTTTTAATTAAACATAAAGTATATTTCTTTCAAGTATAAATACTTCGAACACAAATTTGGTTTAGTTTGAACAAAATTTAGTTTTTAATCAAACAAACAGAAAATTATCTTAAAACATGAAATACATTGCAATTAAAACTTCAGATATTTCTAATGTATTGAAATTAAACTTAAAAACATTATTCATTCAACCAAAATCATCTAAACAAATACTGATATTTAAATCAAGAAAATATTTTTCTCATTGCGCCATTTAACTTCCCAAAAGGTCACAGATTAATGCTATATGTATATCAAACACCCTTAAAAACGATTTGTCCAAACTTTTAACTTTATGAATCTTCAGTTGTCAGAATTTGTATCTGTCCTAACAAAAGAATGTACAATTGCTAAAACAGCTTTCTGATTGGCTGGTAATGTTTCCGGACAAATTATCAGCCAATAAGAAAAGTTAAAAGTTCGGTCAAATGGAGATTCTGTCAACTGAGTTATGGAGAAAATGACAGCGACCAAAAATCAGATGATAAATATACCAGGACAGAGATTATTTCCAGGATAACAGTATTGTTATTCCAAAGCGATTTCTTTCTAAACACTTTTGCCAATTTCTGTTTATCAGTTGAGATTCACAAGGATCTATAATACATTTTCAAAATGAAAATTTTCCATGGGCGTGTCGAGGGTTTACAAAGAGGGTCCAAACTTACGAGTAGGAAGCAGTGGGAGGTCCCAGGATCCCTCGGAGCCTGAGAAGAAATCCATGCATTTGAGTTATCTCAATCTCGTATAGTAGAGAGACGAGAAATAAATATCGTAAGAGGGGTGGGGGAAGGTTGGCGCCAAAGAGGCATTTTCCTTCGGCAAACTTTGCCGACTTGCGTTTCAAAGTTGGATCGTCTTGCAAATGTTTATTGCAAAATTGTAATTTCAAATAATCCTCTTTTATTTTCCTTTTCACAATAAGTCTCTCGAAATGTCAAGGCTAATTACTTTATTGTCCCTGCCATTGTAAAGATTTTATACTTTAGCCCTCATCACCTTCGATAAGGAAAAGAGGGTCTCAGGTAGGAAGATCTATTCATTTTTGTTCAGTTTAGTTCGAACTTTGGAACAAATAAGTCGAGTTTATTCACAAAATATTTCAAGTTGTAGTTTCTGTGTTGATTTTTGTATTAATTTTGTTAATAAATAAATCATTTAAGTGAAGTGTGTTACTAGTACCTCATTTTGGATCCATTGACGAAACAAAAGTCTTTTTTTTTCTGTAGGAAATTCGAAATGATCGAAGTGAATTTCCCTCGGCTGTTTGGCACTCGTGTTGATGAGCTAAGGAGAAAATAATCCTGCATCCTGTCTCTTAGGGACGCATCGTCCCCTCGAGTGGCTGCTGATTGGACGGCTGAGCGGGTCAGTGGGCCAGCATTCCTCTGTGGCAGTAGTCGTTCTCCTTGTCGTTGGCCTTCGGAACAAAGAAGGGGCTGTCACGATAGGGAGGATTCCCAAGTTCCGTTGGGGGAACGGGGAAAAAGGGCGAGCACAAACAAGTTGGATAGGAAGCCGGATGGCAAGGGAAAAGCGAGGGTGGATAAAGGGAGGGATAAGCAAGGAACCCCTCTCTCCAATCGAGTTTCCCGTTCCTTGACGTTGTCAGTGCCTCGCCTCATGCCACCAACGGAAAACCCAAAATGCTGAATAGCAGCTCAGATAATGGAGACCGCAGCATTGCGCACTCTTTTCCAAGTAATTAAACTTCAGGACCAAGCCTCTGCTTCTATCGATCTTCAAGGACTCTGTTACCTTGCATTTGCCAAGGATAGCACTTTTTCACTCGTGCAGGGCTAGAAGCTTACCTACAATTGATTTTCATCTAAAACAGCCACAATGAACAAAGAAAAAGGCGTCATTAAATGTCACTGCTGGATAAAGGAAGATCTAATAATAGAGTGAAAATTTTTATTTCTTTGTCAATTGTTTGGTAATGTTGTCCATATTTCCGTGCAATGTTGCAGTAATGTATACTCTGTTCCACGAGAGAATAAACTTTTTCCGCGCAGCATTAAAAATTTGCATTAAAAATTTGCACATGTTGTTTCCTTAAATTATTTGAACCAATCAGTATTCTGCCTTCTTTCGCTACTCCTACTTTTATATTCATTCCGACAGAACTTCGTTCTGGTGACCCAAATTTATAAGGGTACCAATAAAGTACGTTTTAAAGGAATAATAAAAAATTAAATATTTTTTAATATTACAACTAACAAAATTTAAACTAAATATTCTTTATGTACGGTTTCAGGCGATTCCAGTGATATATAACTTTGTTTCTAAACATGAAAATTAAAAATAATACTTCCTGTAAATACAATATGTAAATCTTTCAGATTTAATATTTAGCGAAAGAATTATATATCAATAGAATCGTAAAAATTCGTAGATTTCAAATATATTGTTAAAAATTTATTTATTGTAATATTAACAATTTTTTAATATTTTATTGCACTGAATATTACTTTTAATTTGTACCGTCTTAAAAATTGGTCATCGCTTGGAGCCCTATTGAGCTCAACCAGCATGTTTTGAGGATTAAAACGTGAAGAAGGATTGGCCAAACTATTTTTTTTTTTTTAGGAAAAGGGATGTACAATTTTAAAAACCACGCCAACACTTTCACTTTTATGATTTTCTGCGCGAACTGCACGAAAAATCGTCATTTTATGAGGTTATTCTCTCGTGGAACAGAGTATAGTCATGTAATGTTACTTGACAGTATTTAAATACAGTGATACCCACATATATCGGATTTGAAGGGACCGTCAAATATATCCGATGTAGGCGGGAATTCGATACATCCGGAAAAACACTAAAATTTCTTCATTTTATTACTTAAAATTCAGTGGTTTTACTGTTAAGGGGCAGAGTGGAGCAGTGCCCCGGGGCCCTTAAGCTCAGGGGGCCCTTGATCAACCATACTAGACCTCTAAAAAAAAAAAAAAAATTCCAAAAAGTTTAGTAATTTAAAGTTTGACTAAATTAAACAACGAGCGTTGTAGCGCGATTAGATTCTACACCTTATGTTATCAACAATTATTAATACTTAAGGTATTTCTCCGATGGGCAGTCCCTGACAAAAGTTATTATTTCAGTTAATAGCGATTATTAATTAATATAATTTATTTCTTAACTTATCACTGACTATGAATAGTTGATTAAATATCGGCCAGTAGTTTTTTAATAAGAAGGTTTCAAAAATTAACAAAAATTGCTAAATTTTCAACGTTTTTTAAACATACCTTTTTCAGAAGTCTATATCTTTTCTTACCATTTTTTAAAAAATGGTACAATTTAAGTATATAATAGCTTATTTTCTTGAGGAAAACAAACTCTACAACTTCACCTCGTCAGATTTTTGAAAAAGTGGATCATTTTTTAAATAAAGCAATCTGTTTATAAATATTTAGAAAAATTTAGAAATATATTTATAAACAAACAGCTGTATTTAAAAAATGATCCACTTTTTCAAAAATCTGACGAGGTGAAGTTGAAAAGTTTGTTTTTCTCAAGAAAATAAGCTATTATTTACCTAAATTGTACCATTTTTTTTAAAAAATGGTAAGAAAAGACATAGACTTGTGAAAAAGGTATCTTTAAAAAACATTGAAAATTTAGCTATTTTTGTTAATTTTTGAAATAGATGTTTTAAAACAATAGAAAATAAATTAAGTTTGAGAAAAATACTTGAAAATCTTAAATATAAATTGAAAAAAATTGAATAATAAAATATTAGAGAAAATGATGGAAAATTGAGATAAATAATTTGAAATTTAAAAAAACAATTAAAATTTGAGAAACTACCTAATTTAAAATATTGCATAATATATTTAAAATAAAGGAAGGTTAAAGAAAATTTCAGAAAAATTCCTAAAACTTTCAGAAGCTTATTGAGAAAAAAGATAATAATTTAAAATTAGAGGAAATAAATGAAAAAAGACAAATACCTATATTATAAAATTGAAGAGAATAATTTTTTAGTAAAGACAAATAATTAAAAACATTTTTGGAATTATGGAAATGAACGAAAATAATTGAAAATTAGCGAAAATAATATAAATAATTAAAAATAAAATGAAATATCTGATATGTCAGATAAATAGTTTACAATTTTTTGATATTATAAAACAAATGAAAAGATTTGAAAATTAAGAGCCTGTATCATTTTGACACAAAACTTATTTTGAAGATTGTTATATCGTACAGACTGAAAATGTTATTTTGTTCAACTACTAAATGATATATGGTACAATTTAAAAAAATGAATTTGTTATTTTGTACAATTGTTTAAAAAAGGTAAAAAAATTTGGGAGTACAATAAATTCACTTATTAATAATTGTACAAAATAATAAATGATACTGGCTTAAAATTAAAAGAAATAAATTTTGGAAAATAATTGAAAAATGATTTTAAAATTTTAAACTTGAAAAAAAAATTTGAAATATTATACAAACAATGATAAGTTGTAAAAAATAATTACATTTGAGTAAAAAAATTAAAAAAATTACAGAATTTATTTTAAATAAAAAAAACTGATTGAAATTTTAGAAAACTACATGAAGATCTTAGAAATTAATTGAAAAAAAATGAGAATAACTAAAAATTGGAGAAAAAAATTAAAGAAAGATAAAAATAAATAAAATTTACGATAATTAATAAAAAAGAAAATTGAAATTATTAAAACAAATGAAAATAAAAAAAAATTGAACAAAATAATTAAAATTTTAGAAAAATACTTAAAAATCTTAAAAAGTAATTATAAAAAATGAGAATAATAATTAACAATCGAGGAAAATAATTGAAAAATGATAAAAATTATTGAAAATTGAAAAAAATAATTGTAATTTGAAATATATAATTGCAGAAATTGAACATTTTTTATAAATTACAAAATAATAATTTAAATTTAAGAGAAATAATTGAAAAAATTACAAAATTTTTTTGATGTTAAAGAAAGTAATTGAAAGTTTAGAAAATTACTTGAAAATCTTAGAAATGCATTGAAAAAAAAGAAAATAATTAGAAATTAGAGAAAATGATTGAAAAATGATTTTAAAATTTAAAACTTGAAGAAAATAATTGAAATATTACATAACAATGAAAATTGAAAAGTGATATAAACCAATGAAATTTGAAATAATTATTGGAAAAAGCATCATTTTTTCCAAAATAGAAAAAAAAATTTGAAATTTTAGAAAAATACTTTAAAATCTAGGAAATTAATTGAAAAAAATGGGAATAATTAAAAATTGAAGAAAGCTGAAATAAATTTGAATTTAAGATAATTAATAAACAGTTTTTGGAACTTATTGAAACAAATGAAGATAAATAAAAATTGAAGCAATTAATTGTAATGGGCCCGTATCATTTTGACACAAATTTTTTCGGGCAACTTGTCATATTGTACTCCCGAAGATGAATGTTATATTTTACTCCTTCTAAAATCAAAGATTTTTAAGTCTTATTTATTAAATAATTGATTTTAATACATTAAATTAATATTAAAATACTTAATTAATCCAGTAAGTTCAATTATTGAATAAATAAGACTTGAAAATCATTGATTTTAGAAGGAGTAGAATATAACATTCATCTTCGGGAGTACAATATAACAAGTTGCCCGAAACAATTTGTGTCAAAATGATACGGTCCCATTGTAATTAGATTTTAAATTTTGAAACTTGAAGAAAATATTTTAAATATGATACAAACAATGATGAGTTGTAAAAAATAATGATATTTGAGTAAAATAATTGAAAAAATTACAGATTTTTTTCAAATATTTACAAAAATAATTAAAAAATGATAAAAATTATTCAAAATTGAAATAAATAAATGAAATATGCTGTTAGTAATTTAAAATTGAGAAAAAAATTTCAATAAAATATGAGAGAAATAATAATAATAATAATTGAAAAAATCATAGAAAATAATAAATAAAAGGAAATAATTACAAAATTGCTTACAATTTTTTAATTAAAGAGAATAATTAAAAAATCGCAAAAATAATCGAAAACTTCTGAAAATAATTGAAATTTCAGATCAATATAATAGAAAATTTTGAAAATTATGCAAAAAGAATTAACGTAATTAGAAATTGAAGAAAATAATAGAAAAATTGCTGAATTTATTTTTTAGCGAAAGAAAATAATTGAAAAATCGTTTAAAACATGAAAAATTGATGACAATAATTTAAATTTCAAATACTAACTGAAAATTTAGGAAATGAATTGAAAAATAATGAAAATATTAAAATACGGAGAAAATAATTGCAAAATAATATAAGAAACAATGAAAATGGAAAGAAATAATTGAAAATTGAACTAAATAATTGAATATTGAGATATATATTTAAATGTTGAGGGGATAAATTCAGAAATTATGGAAGTTATTTAAAATTAAAAATAATAATTGCAAAATGACAAAAATAATGGTAAATTATAAAAATTAATTTAATTTTGCGATGAATAATAAAGAAATTAGGAATAAATAAATCAATTGATTTAATGTCAAGGAAAAAAATAATTAAAATCTAAAAAATGATTGTAAAAACTAAATAAAACAATTAAAATTTAAGAAGTTAAATTTAAGATTTAGAGAAACAAATTAAAATTAATTAAAAATTGCAGAAAATACTAGAAAAATGATCAAAATAGTACAAGATTGTAGTTTTAGTAATTGAAATCATAATAGAAGAAAATGATTAAGAAAATTATTATTAATATTTATTAATTTTATTTTTTTTTATTTTATAAAACCCGAATCAACTTGGTTAAAATTATATTTGTATTGAAAATCATATAAAATCCGGAATTACTTAAAATATCATTAAGAAGGCCTCTCTGATTCGAGTTTGTTTTAATTTTAGGACAAAAGTAATTTTTAAAAAATTCGCTATTTTTAGAAAATTTTCCAAAAATTAATTTTGAGTCAAAATTCAAACAAACTTGGGTCAGAGAGACCTTCCTATTCCTTATCTCAAAAAGAATAGATTGACCTATACAAAGTTTGTAATTGATTAAAAATTTGTAAAATAATTCATGTTTTTTAATTTTTTTTCATTAATTTTTTTTTTTTTTTTTAATAACTTATCCAATTAAATTTTATATTATTAATTTATTGCTTCATCTAATAGGCATAATTTTTACCTATTAGTTTAAAGTTTAACAGTTAAATTTTGAAATAATATAAAAGTTTGCATTGAGTCTTGATCCTTATTATTATAATGTTGCCATGCCGTAACTTTTCTCTTAAAATATTGAATATTTTTTCACAAAGCTTGGTATAGTTATACCTAACATGTCATTAGAAAGGTCTGTCTGATCCAAATTTTTTTTAATTTTAGCTCAAAATTAATTTCTATTTATTATTAATATTAAGCTTCTGTAGACTTTAAAAGTTGCAAAACTAAGAGAAAGTTTCAATTCTTTCTCTCTCTCTCTCTCTCTCAAATAGAAGAAAAGTGGCAAATAAACAATATTAATTTGTTTAAGCAATTTTTATAATTGTGGATTTTTGTTAATTATTAGTATTGGGCTTTTATAGACTTAAAAAGTTGCAAAATTAAGAAAAAGATACAACTCTCTAGCTCAATTAGATAAAAAAAATTGCAAATAAACAATGTTAATTTGTTTAAACAATTTTTATAATTTAATAGTTTAGTATTTTACTAATATTTTAAATTAATTATACACTCGATTTTAATTTAATTTTTAATTTTAATTGTTTAAACAATTTTATTCATATCTTCTGTTTTTATTAAATATCTTAAAAGCTTACAACTTTTTAATTAGCGAAGAAAAAAACAATTAAATTGATATAATTTAATTAATTTAATTTAATTGATTGTTTAAACAATAAAAATTGTTTAAAATCAACTTTTTATTAAATTCACCTAGAATCATGTGGTTTCTTGCAGTTTTCATTGAAGAACTATAAGGAAGTTATTTATACACAATTCGCAATATACATTAAATTGTTTAAACAATTTTAATTTATTTAAACAATTTAATTTTTTTATATTTTTGAATTTGAATAATTTTTTAAATAGCTGTCGATTCTCTAGTAACAATTGAACGGAAATTTTTACATGGAATATTTTTTTTCATTTGTTTAAACAATGTAAATTGTTAAAAACAATTTTTCATTAAATTCAGCTAGAATCATGTGGTTTTTAAAACTTGCCATTGAAGAATTATAAAGAAATTATTTATTCATATTTTACAATATACATTTAATTAAAAATGCGTTATAATAATTATATCAAGCTTTATTATAATACAACACATATACACGTATTGGTTTATTAATGAAAAATAAACGAAATTTGTAGATTCCGGGTAAATATAAGGTAAAAGAGATTTAAAAACCTTCCTCTATGAGTTATTAAAAAAAATTAGTTAAACCCTCAAAATATTTGCGAAAAATGAATTGTTTATGCAAATCTAAATTATTTAAACAATCGAAAAGTCTTGAAAACTGAAGACGGAAAAATTCGTGATATATCCTTAATGAAGATAACAAAAAATGAAATACTTCTAGGAGAATTTAATGAAAAATTGTTTTTAACAATTTAAATTGTTTAAACAAATGAACAAAATATTTCATGTAAAAATTTCCGTTCAATTGTTACTAGAGAATCGACAGTTATTTAAAAAATTATTCAAATTCAAATATATAACAAAATTAAACTGCTTAAACAATTTAATGTATTTTGCGAATTATGTACCTATAAATAACTCCCTTATAGTTCTGCAATGAAAATTGCAAAAAACCATATGATTCTAGGTGAATTTAATAAAAAGTTGGTTTTTAACAATTTTTATTGTTTAAACAATCAATTAAATTAAATTAATTAAATTATATCAATTTAAT